>JBBMOE010000037.1:5093574-5229013 GCA_037975065.1 Chaetodon trifasciatus
GCATGGAACTTATTTCCAGTGCTCAGCAGAGAGAGATAGAAACCCATTGAACTCATGTGTACTGACATGGAGCCTTGCCCAGAGAGCATCTTGCCCAAGTGTGTGTGACAGTCAAACTGTGCTCTGTGCATATGAGCATGCTTCCTCAGAGAGTGATGAGAGGAGAATAAGGAAATGTAAAATGTGTGCACTTTGAGGACAAAGCGAGGGCAGAGAGGAGAGAGAGCATTTTAAAAATAGAGCGAGGGATCCGTATTTAGGGTAAGGCAAGTGGGATGGAGAGCAAAGGAGACAGAAAGGGTGGTGGGAGTTTAACTGCAATTTGCAAACTCCACTTCTCTGCATGGGAATATGAGTACAATCGAGCTCAGAGAGCGACTGTGTGTTAGCAAGACAGAGAGAGCAAGACTGAAAGAAAAGTGGAAAGTTGGCAGACGGAGAGAGTGTGAAGGAAAACAGAAAGAGGTGACAAAGACGGAGTTTGGGTTTAAATGGTGGACTGAGTTATTTTACCCCCTCTCCATGGCTTCTCGACTTCCTCCCTGTCTCAGCCACACAGTCCCTTCTTGACTGCCAACACCAATGACAGGTGCCTGGCTGCCGGAGAGTGTTGAGGAACCTTTGCCTCTCACCCCTCAAGCATCAAGTCGCCACTGTCATTTCCTCCCACACAAATCAGGAGCCCATTCACAGGCTGGCCAGGCACCACGCAAAGACTCGGGCTAATGCTACTGACTGCTAACATGTGGTGCAACAAATAGGAGAAGCAGATAGATTTTACTTATGTCTTGTCTTGGAGATCTTGGTGAAGTAGCAACAGTTACAGAGATCTATAGTATTTAAGGGCACTAACAATGCAAGAATGACAAGAATATAATAGGTTTACAGATAGTGGAAGACATAGAAAATACATCTGACAAGAGATGTTGATAATTAAGAGGAATATGAACATACAGCATGCTACCACCTGCAGCATGTTTCTTACCAACACGCTTGTGTGTGAATGTTGAATATTGTGTGAAAGTCAGTCAGGGCTCTATTATAAAGGAGACTTAGATTTTAAGAGATCCTCCCACTTAAATAAGAGCACATAAATTAAAAGATACAGGTCACAGGGCATCTCTTTCCGACAACATGAGATGCGTAGGAGATGGTTTCATTGTTTAAAAAGGGTAAGTGCAGTTTTTGAGAAACTGTTACCAAAAACACATGAAGCAGGAGCTTCATGTGATGAAGCAAAGCACAGTGCTGCTTTGAGCTACATGCTAACATCAGCTTGCTAACAATGAAAATGTCAACATGCTGATGTTTTGCAGCTAGAGGTTTATTATGTTTACCATTAGAGTTTACAATGTGAGCATATTACAGCACATTTACCAACTAGGACTAAACATGTGTCATTAGTTTTGCCCGTATTGTTTCTAAAACGCAAGGGCTGGACCGTGAAGGTTTGACCTGAAGTTATTACAATTCATCCTGCAGGGAATGTGACTGTCTGCACCAAATTTCATGCAAAACAATCCAAAAGTTGATCTGGTGAGATGTTTCTGTTTGGACTAACATGGCGGACCAATGAGCAACTGACCAACCGTCCAACATTACAACCCTGAGAGCTGTATGCACTACCATGGCTAGAAGCTTCCCGTAACTTGACAACATTGCACATGAACAAGCAAATTGATTAAGAGATTCTTAAATCTTTAAAACTCTGCATTTGCATGGACTGAGAGCTACTGCTAACAACAGTAGGTTTTTCTATGTGATATATTGCCTATACTTGATAGTATAAGAGTAATGAGAGACACAAGGACACAGAGGAAACACAAGGACAGGGAGAGGACGATGACGTGAGACAAAGGTTTGAATCAGGAACATTTGGGTTATGTGGAATGCATCTTACAGAGTGTGGGATGCTCTTTACTCAAGAGGCAGGTAGGCTAACCATAAGTGGGCGAAAGAATGAATGAACAAACCAAGTGAGTTAGGAGTAGTTGAGTGGTTTATCATTCCACCTACATGCAGTCTTATTTCAGTCTCAACTCCTTTACAACATGTTGCAGAGAGAAAATGAGAGCAGAGAAAATAGTTCACCACTTTCCCACTGTTTTCTCCCACTCTCCCCCCATTCTTTACTCTGTTGACCTATTTGCATCTACAGTATCTCGCTGTGTTTGAGTGGCTACAGCGGTCCTCCTCTGCAATATGTTTCACTGCTATAACTCCTTAAGCCTAACACAATGCAGAGCAGGCTGTAAAAAGCCACAGAAGGTACAAAGCAGCAGAGCAGACGGCCATCTCACTGCGACAGCTGGATGTGTTTAATATTTACTGTTACAAGCCGGTGTTAGCGAGCTCAAACTCGAGCCAGCCAAAATGCCAGGCTAGTGTGTGAAGGGAAAAACAAGCAGCTCTCATGGCAGGAATTAGGGCTTCATGTAGATGGGGAAAAACACAATACTCTGTGTACAGCAAAAAATGCCACAACAAAAATCGCCAGAAACAGTGATACATGATAAGACTGAAAATAAAAGCAGCAGAATGCTGAAGCTGACGGTCTCCTGAAGTCTTCAAAGGCCCTGCAGATAAAAAGCCCTACTGCTTATTACTGTTCCAAGAAGCATGAAGCCCAATTTCCCATGAGAGGTAGTGAGTACATGTGCGGATGTGATGTCGAACCACACACTCCCACAAGAAGCCCACTGAACCTTCATGTAAACAAGGTGTTTTATTCACATCAGCACTCAGAGGTTCGACTTCACAGCACCCAGCTCTTTGTAAATATGAGTCAGGAACACATGCTCACCCTGTCACAGTGGGATGTATGCTGAAATCATACAGAATTATACACGGAAAGGATAGTCTGCTTTACTACTTGGGTCTTCTGTTTTGGCCATATGACCAAAGCAGCCGACTGTTCTCTAAACCCCTCCCTAACTAGGCATGCAAGCGTTTCAAGCTTTGGATTTGAGCATTGCATCCGGTGAGGATGCAGATTGTTTGCCTGAGACCAGTGAGCTTTAGCCTCAGTCTTGAGTCAATACATATATGTAGACATCAAGTGTATATTTAAAACTCCTTTTACAAGATTCTTGTTTTACCAGCCAGTCAGCTAGAAACATTGAAAAGTCAGCTGGATACAGTGTTTTCAACCAACAAAATGAAGCTAATTTTGGCCTAATTAGCGAGTTAAAGCTTATAAAATCTGCCAGGGACAGTTGTTATCTTGGCAAAATCAGTGGTTGCCTTCCTTTGTCTTCTTCTGTCTGAAAACAAGAACCCATTGTTTCAAAAATTACTACACATTTCTAGTGGTACATCTGTCGCATTATCCTTTTAATCCTTATCCAAATTGCATTTGTACCATGCAAGGACGACAGATGTAGCAACAGTAATCAACAGGTTGGGGCATAATGAATGATCAGTTGCTGAGAAGATGGTGTTAAATGGTCATATTTTGAGTAAAAAGATAACATCACAACCTCACACAAAGCTGACAACACACAGTGAGGGCTGTATGACAGACTGTGTGCAAGAACCAAGAAGCAGCAGAAATGCAGACTGATGTGTGGTCTCATGACAATTTTAATAACCGGAACAACTACAGTCAACCTGAAATTGAGACCATACATCACCTCGGGTAGAAGTGGACAGTCAGAGAGGAATGGTGAATGGTGCTCTACAAGAGCAGGTGAGACAAAGTGATCAGCAGCTGAGTGCTGTTGAGTGGACGCGCTGATGGAGACGAGAGGACGCTGTGCCGGGGGAGATACAGGCAGCAGATGCACTCATCGTCATTGCCTCGTCTGGTTTACGCCAACAAGGACGCACAGACACACACCGAGCACCTGCCTCACTATCGCACGCGACACCCGGCTTATGTCCATGTGTCAGGGGTAAGTCATTCAGTTCACAGAGTCTCTACCTCTGATGAAGTCATTATACATGTATGCAGGTTTTTATAGAGATTTCTAGTTTTGGAGTGTGAAGACTCTCTCAATTAACCAAACTTAGACCGTACCAATCCTAGTGTGTCAACACACTCACATAACCACCACCACTTCTTTATACCTTCATCATCATGTACAGGCAGCTGATTGAGCACACTTTTTTCTCACTCTACCTTTACACACAAAGTGAGTGTTGAGAGCTGCCCATTCATGGTGTACTGCTGCTCGCTGAGCAGCTACACCGTCCTGGTGGACGGTTTTCCTGCCAGTCTGCTAACATAAAATGGCAGTGGTCAAAGAAAGCTTTAGAGGTGGCACATTTCTGTATAAAGTTATACAGACGCAAGCGGATGCAAAAAAGACATACATTTGCTCCAGGTGGGCGAACTGATGTTATGGTTGTCTGCACAAAGTGATTATATTTCAACTTGCACAAAAACACCCAAGGCTCTATGATTCCAGTTCATAAACATATGGAGATAAGAAGCAGAGTCTGGAAGAAAGAGATGAATGTTTTTGTAAAGCGAAGCAGTGACGCACAGAGCCATGACAGTAAGTCCAATATCTTACAGCAACACACTCATTCACACAAGGGCATATGATCATCAACACATTACAATCCAAAAGCACAAAAGGTTCCTTTCAACTATACCTCACAGGTAACATCTTATGCAACAGCAGTGACTCAAACACATATCCATACAAGACAACCGAGCAAAGGGAGGGTGCTCTCAGGCAAGATGCACATATATATGTGCATCTTGCCTGAGAGCACCATTATTGGTTCACAATGCCAGTTTCGGGGTTTGGGTAATCTGTCAGTTAATTAACAAATCTGTCTACAGAGCAGATACGATCGAATCACTAGCGCGCTCAAACGTTCGCACTCACGAGTCCACTTTGATCTGTTTCATCAATATCAGCACTCCTGCCTGGGTGCCTGTAAATTGCACTTGACTGTATCCGTCAGAACACAAACTCCATGGCAACAGAGTGAGTGTCTCCTTGAGGCAGAGTGTGTTTAAGTGGCAGAAGGGAGAGGTGGGCAAAAATAATAGACTGCTAGTCTTAACCTGAGGGGAGTCACTCCTCTGCTGCAGCCGCTCCGCGGTACGCTTGCCATTAGTGATGACGTTTGATGTACTACATGCAGAGCGCGGGCCGAGATGCAGTGCATTATGCATGATGTTTGGGGACTGGGGAAAAAATACATGTGCCATGGTTTATGATGTGAACAGCATCGGTGTGCTACGGTAGTGGACGGATCAGAGGAGGAGGGATGGAAGGAAGGAGGGCTGAGGGGCAAACCTTCAGTGTGAAAGATGTTAGCTGAACTTGCCAGCTCAACCAATAATATTTCTTTCTGATGAAGCAGAATGTGGGGAAAGTGATTGGACCGAGTACACGCGAGGGAAGACGTGAGGAAGAGAGAAAAAATGGATGCAGTTGGCCTGGTAATTAGCGCAGTTGTAACTGAGGTCAATGGGATGAACCCTTAACAGCTGCTGATGGTGCTCCGACCCCAACTACCCCTGCTGGCTGTAGTACACACACACACACAACCACACAGATGAAAGGACACAAACCCTTGTGGAAAGACACACACACACACACAAAGACACAGAAGGCCAGAGAGATTTCCATTGTTTCCCTTTCTGCAATCATCTTTCTCCTCGTTCTTCTTCACTGCGTACAATCAGGAGCAGTCAATGTATCAATCAGCAATCAGGCTTCAGCTTGCCGGGGGACACATTCTGCCTTGGACTGCTTCATTCTCCTGCTGGAGCTGACTGCCTGCCTGCCCGCCCGCCCGCTTGCACAATCCCATGCCAGTCTAATTTACCAGTCAATTTGGAAGGAGCCACTGTGAGCCACGGAGGGGCTCTGAATCGAGATGGGGCATGACTGTTTGGTTAGCCCTCCTCGTGCCGGAGCTCTGCGCCACCTTTGCTTTTCCTTTTGCTCCACTGAACATGTTCAGATGCACAAGCCTGTCACGCTAGCTGCTGTGTTGTCACATCTCTGCCAAAATGTCTTCCTATCTTCATCTTCTGCAGATTCATATTTGCTTTTTCTGGCTTCCTTCCACATACTGTCTCCCAGCATTACACACTGCTAGACTGAACTCGACTGTGTGGACTGTCTTTGATCTCATCTCACTACTTCATTTGATTCTTCTCACTAACAAAAGAATTGTGTCATGTTACCTGCAGTTTTATTACACGCGGCATGGTCAGCAGATAGAATGGGTGAGATTTAGGGCTTTAACAAACACCGATAACATGACACTGTTTTTTAGCATGATTTAAGGGAACTGGATATTGTGTTCAAAGAAAGCGTCCCAGTCATCCCAATGTTACTTGCTCACAGACACACACACTGGAGAAGATTTCAGATTTTCAGATCTTACCTCTGACATTTTCTATGATCTTGAATCACAGATCCAGAAGCCAATGACACTGATGTTTAACTTAATCATCACGCTCCGATGAGGAGCATCATACCAATCAATCACACCTGTGGGTGTGATCTCACCCTCTGCACAAATACTACATGTATGTTCCTCACGCTCTTTCTCCTGCGTGGGAAGTCAGAAGACAGAGTGATCAATGATTCCAGGTTCACTTTCATTCATAAAAATGTGTTTACATATGTGAACTTTCATTGATGGAGGAGACTTATTCCAATGTAACTTATGTATGTATGACACATGTACAAGATGGCAAGCTGTCAAATCAATCAGAATTGTTTTTGATTCATTTGCTGTCGATTGGCTGGTCGATTCAGCACTACGGAGGTTACAGATCATCGTGTCATCACATCAAGTAACACACCGTGTGTGTGGGCAAGTGTGTGGGTTTATTTATGGAGCGGGAAACAGAGAGGAGAGAAGTGGGAGGACTGTACACATGCATACGGTGGTGTTACATTTGTTCGTGGAACTCTCCCTCACACACGTACTGTATAAATCCCAGTGGATAACCTCTCTCGTCATCTTTACCTAATACTCCCTCCATTTTTCCCATTTATTTTTAGCATCCCATAGATGGGGGTGAAAAGGTGGAGCAGTGCTTGGGAGTCTTTGGGGATTTCCTGCAATTTCAGCTTTTTAAATATAAAATATAGAGGCAGGAAGCCCCCTGCCCCAGCTATGTTCTCCCTTCACCACTTTCTACCTAATGCTTCTGCTTTGCCATGAAGAACATGAAGGCTAAAACCGCTGGCTGCTGCATATTTTAGTTGTACATCAGACATAATCACAAGCAATATCTGGATGCTCACTTCACATCCCGGCTAATGAGAGCAAACTACAAGGCAGGCCCTCACACTCACTTAAATGAAGCTGTCAAAACAAGTGAACAGCAAAGAAAGCATCAGTGTGTTATCGCGCTCTTACAGGTCACACAGGTAAGCAGCTACATAGATGCTAATGGTTTCATTAGGGGGCAAAATGAGCTGGTAAGTTCAAGCAGTCAGTGCATTATTCAGAGTGTTGTAAGTGGCTTCTCTTGCCTGCTGAAACTGCTAATGCGAGCTGCCACTGTTAATGTTTCTTTGCTGTTCATCCTACAGGTAATTTAACATTGACACCATCAGGAGGAAGGACAGTGAGTTTAACTCTACACAGTGTCAATAAGCAACGATGACGCTCCCCAAAAATTTCTCCTCCCACCCTCCTCACCCTCTCTCTTAGGCGATGATGTCACCTCTGCCGAGTAAGAACCCGGGAGTCTTACGTAACACAGGGCAAGGCTCCGTATGCTCTGAAAGGGGGGTTGGGGAGAGGGCACTTAGGGATGTGTGTGTGTGCATGCGTAGGAGAGCGAGAGCAAAAGTCACACAGTGAGGGAATGCAAGTGTGTGTGTGTTTGTGTGTGTGTGTGTGTGTGTGTGTGTGTGTGTGTGTGTGCATGCGTGCAAAATTCTGCCCCGCTCCCTTCTCACTGATGATATAATACTTTCAGGCCGTTGTCATGGAAACGAACAGGCACCACTGGCTGGATTTGGCATTGGGGGGTAAGATGACGAGGGGAGGGGGTTGTCTAGCTGCATTTGGAGATTTGGATGGCAGGCTCTTATTTGGATTGCGCTGAATGTGTGTGTGTGTGTGTGTGTATCAGAGAGATAGTGTGTGTGTGTGCGTGTGTGTGTGTGTGTGTGCTCGCAGTTGCTGTTTTGCTGTTCTGATGACTAAGCATATTATATTACAGTTTGGTACAGGCCAGACCCAACCTCTGGAGTAAAGGCTCAAGAGAGGATTTCACTGTGTGTGTGTGTGTGTGTGTGTGTGTGTGTGTGTGTGTGAGTGAGTGTGTGTGTGCGTGTGCGTGTATAGATAGATAAACAAACAGAAAGAAAAAGAGAGTGAGAGGCAGCAGATGATCTATGTGACATTCAAAACCCTTTGATAAAACACTACTGCCAGCTGGGTCTATAGGTGAGACAGGTAGGCTCCATCAGTCCAACACAAATGAGTTCACAGATCACACAGGCACTGGGGACCTGGGTAGCTGCTATCAATTTTCCTGATGTTTTCCTGAGTAAAAAGCAATCACCTTAAAGGATTATCCCAGTTCATTACATCTTAGTGTGTTACACTCACGGTTTTGCCATTGTTTCCACAGACTATAATGACACTGTCCTCACTATCACTGTGAAGATCTGCAGAGAGTCTGATAGCAAAATCCATGAGAGCTCTCCCATGATCATATCAGAAAGACGTTTAGCCAGATTATTTAAATCCTGTTAATTGGAGGTAAAATCAAAAGTGAGCATGTGCAAAATGCCGGCAATAATCCCTCATTACTCAAGAAAACCGTGTGCAAACACAACTGCAGTAGATCAGGAAGTCCCTGTTTGCTGTGATGGATGGATTCCCAGGCATGGAGTGTACTTCAGGCATAGCTCTGAAGTTGTGCTTGCATGAGCTGGTTACGATCAGCTTTATAATTCATGCTGACCAGTAATACCCAATCAAATTGCTGCAGGTGTATAGTGCAGCCATTATAGCCTGACACACCACTGCTGTGATGATACGCTCACAGCAATGCTGTTTGCTGTTGCAGCTGCCTTTACACCTTGTATCCACAGATACTCAATATCAAATGATCAGGACTGGGGCCAAAAAAAGTTGATTGGGGCCATCCCCAGTTCATGTATGTAATCCTCCTTGCTGCTTGGATTTTTTTGAGAGCTCCCTTAAAGAGCTCCCTTTAAGTCGGTGAGTTCAATGCTGTTATTACCAATGGAAATGATGGCCAAAGCTACAAAAATAAAGCCAGGCTGCTACGATTAGAATAGAATTATCTTTGAAGTCCTGTGGGGTTGCCTTGTTGTCATAATGAATTATTCACTGTTATCAGACTGTCATACAAATGCTCCAGATGCCACGATAAGTTGATAGAATTAAACGAGGGGACAGTTTTCTACAGTTAAATGCCACGGTGGAATTCCATTAGCAGATCTGTGAGCGCCGCGCTGGTGATGGAGAATAGTTAAATATGCCATTAATGAATTCCCTGCTCACTCGCTCCACACAGCAGTGTGAGGCACTATGGATTTGCAATACATCTCCCTCTGCTCTCACTCGTCAAACTACCATCAACTGGAAGCTATCCAGCCCATTATGAATGCAATGATTCTGCATCTCACACGTCTGGCTAATTATGCACAGTGGGAAATGTTTTTTTCCTGTGTGTGTGTGTGTGTGTGTGTGTGTGTGTGTATTTGTGTGTCTGTTAAAACCAACACAGAAAATATCTGCTGAACGAATTTCTCTTATATAGTGTCCAGCTGTAATTAGATGGTGGTGAAATTTAGTTTGGTGGTGAAGCGGAAGACTGAAAGATGGACTGAGTTGGCCTGAGATATTTGGACTTAAAAGGAGGAAGGGTCTTTTGGGGAATAATCAGTTGGGTAAACTGAATACTGTCTTATGAATTTGATCTTTTTACATCTGTTTTGCTATTTAACTAACTGTTCTTTGATGTAGGTGTCTGCCTGGACACATTTAATCACCATCTAAACTCAAATCTCTAGATAGTGGGGAAAAAATATGCCACAGCTGGCATGTACACTTATTTTGCATCTAGTCAAAGGGAATAAGTTCACTGAAGCGCAGCGCAATTGCCCTGAAAAAAAAAAAAAAAAACTCACTTCCCTCCTGATTTAGAAAACAGAATAATATTGGCTTTCCTAAAGCTGCGAGACGAACAGCCGCTCAGCTGTAGGGCAAACAAACGCGCCTATGAAAATCCAGCACATTTTGTAGCTCTAAAATCCATTCAGCTCCGAACTATAAAACAAGAGACCTCGAACCTGTCTGCATGAGAACAGTGTGCTGGAGACTGTTTGTGATCAGCAGTTACTCACTCACACATTGAACTGCTCCTTCAATCTGTGCATCTCCTATTGTCAAGAAAGAAAGACGCAAACATGGTGAAAAAGTGTTCGCTGGATGAAAACGCTAAATATTACAGTACCTAAAAATAGCTGCTCAACTTCAGCCCCTACACCATATTGCTCGGAGCAGAGCATTCTGGGAGTTTGACCTGACAGGGGTTGGGAGTTAGAGCAAAGAGATGAGTTTTCATGTGAAGCTTAACATTGACACAGTCTCGAGGGTTTCACTCTCGCCAATATCAGAAGGAGTCACGGCTGCCCCTCCGGAGTGCGCCGACATGTGAAGCTGTCGATGCTTTAATGGCGCTGGGAAAACAAAGAGCAAACAGTAAGAACAATAACAAAAACAACCAGAGGGATGGAAAAAAAAAAGGTGATTAAAGTTGCATTTCCCACCCTCAGGGATCTGAACAAGCTCATCCCCGTGTACATCTCGTGCATATCCTCAGCGCACGTGGAGGGCTGGGGGCCTGTTCTGCACATGCTCAGTGGGCGATGATGATGCGGGCTGACACATCGCATGTCGTGAGCGTAGTTACCGTGCTGAGTAATGTGACATTTAAGGACTCCCGCTTTTTTTTCCTCCCTTGCACAGTTTGGAGCACGTACACACTCTGCCCCAAACAAACATCCATGCGTACACATGCACTGATGTGCTCACGTGCACGCATACACATGTATCATGAGTGCAGCTCCCTTCAGCTGAGAAGACAAGAGCTTCATCATGGTGTGATACATCACTCACCACTTCATGACTCTATGTGGATTCTATTACAGTTATCCTGTTTTCCTCTTTGTAGTCCAAGATTTCTGGAAGGGGACTGTGATTGTCATACTGCTGCGATAGAAACCCCATAATTTTACATTTTACACATTAAGAATAGAATCATTATTTATGAATGCACAGCTGCAGATGGATCGTGAGTGAATAGCAGAAATTTCACTGTTGGATAATTCTATTTTTTATAACTTCAGTCTTATTTGTGCCATCATTCTGACAGCAAAAGTGAGGAAGAACAGTATTTTTTGTAAGAAATAAATAAATAACCTCCAATTAGCAACAATGACGTGATGATCTTGTGACAATGATCTGTACAACAAAAGCTGGCGGTGCTACGTTGTTGTGCTGGAGCTTGAAATGCTGGTTATTTGCGAGCAGCATTTACTTGTTTGAACAGCACACCACCGGCTATTATTTCAGCACCATCCATCATTTGAGAAGGTATGATAAATTTCACTGTTGCTGCCCTGGAAACGCACGCCACATGTAGCCTAATAAAATGGAGCTGCCATAAATCCTGCATTCATAAATGCATATTTGTTATGTTTCCATTTTGTTGGGGCTGTTTTAGAGAAGTGTTGATTCAACTGTATAGTCATTTTGGAGGCTGTTTGTGGAATGTTTTAATCGTATTGCATTATAATGAGAGGTGTTCCTCACTGACACATGATGCAGAAAAGCAAAATACATTATCAGTAGTTCATGTTTTCAAGTGGATCGTGTCACTGTAGCTGCTCAGTGCAAGGCTATGGTAGTTATGGACAGCTCCCAGGCGTGATTATGGTATGCATTCAGCTGGATGATGCTCAAAAAGAAAGCTCATTTGACCATCACTGAATAAATACAGTGGAAAAAAGACATATATAGCCATACATGGGGTTTGAACACATGGGGAAAAGATTCAGGGAAAAGACACTAATGAGTAATTTGGATGATCACATCTGACACATCTGATCTCTCCACTTGATAAAGGTGGACATCTCTTCAATGGCAGGTGTCAAATCACAAAGGCTCTGCTCTCTGGTCATGTTAGAAAAGCTGTCGAGACTGACCACATCCAGCGTCACACTGCATGCCACATCCACCACCACGTCAGCTAGGTCAATTAATGTGACAAAACTCACAAGGCTAAGTTTGGGCATAACCCTGGTCTTTCAATATAATGCCGGTGACTCATTTTTAAACAGTGTACATCACCATGGTAACACAGGCTGCACAGCTTCCTCTGGAGCAGGTTAAGTTCACTCTATTGAATGCACATATACAGCTCAACTCCTCATGATTCGTCCCCGTGGAAAAATGGCCACTGCTGCATTCAGATCAGATGAACAAGAAAAGGCATCTAAAAAATTTCAAAAAGAACTAAAGCACTATATAACTGACAGTATGCATGAAGGCCAGCAGTGATTTATTATAGAAGAGATACATGTTTGTAGCATTTCCAGGGCACTTGCCCACTCTATACTATAAAACACTGCTTCCAAGAAACAGCAGATACCTTACAGAACATTATTTGAATATCAATAATGAATGAATTTTAGTCTGCACTGACATTTTTCATATGAGTGACGGATGCAATAGAATGCACCCACATTCTCATTACCTCAGCATGGGGCCGGCTTAGTGAATAGAAAATCTCTTCACATCTGCAGTGTGGTGACACAGTACTGAATCAAAGGTTTGAACACCGTGCCTTAATGGCCGGTGCTAATACGACTATTAACTTCCATATTTACTCTGTCTGCACTGCTCTCCTTCAATGCTCTGCAGCCTCTCAGCAACAATGGCAGCCTATTTTTTTGTTGTTTTAAACAGTTTGTATTCATCTGCTTTAATTGCTTGTTTAGTTTTTGGGAGATCACAAATCTTCAGGTCATTAAATTTTCATTTCCACTCCTTTATTATCTAAGAAGTGTGGTGATTGTGGTAATTGCTTTATTGCTATCATTGTTATGTATCTCTGCTGTATCCTTGTACTTTTGCCACTGCAACAACCTCCTTCCAATGGAGGTAAACATTATCTACTATTAAAGATACGCTGTGGAGTTTGTCGTAAACAGTGAAAATTGTTGCATTTCTTTCCTTGTAAAACACTCATAAAGTTTTGGAAGAACTGAAATCCTGCATTGTTTAAATCATATTTGCTAGCTAGCAGTCGTTGCCTTTGCTAGCACACAGCACAGCTTGCTACATACCTTTGCACATGACCACCAACTGTCAACACTGTCCTACAAAGCAAAAACACAGTGACTGTATTTGGTCAAAATTTAGTTCAAATCAGAATCAGACTTTTTGACATCATACAATAAAAACTATTAGTCCATACAAATGTGTCATTTTGGAGAGGAAAATTTACAAAGAATACAAAACGCAACTAAAAAGTAAACTGCAGTGACTGCATTGCTGTCTAAGGCTAGCTAGTGAGATAGCCTCGGCTAAAGCTAATTTACACACTTTACTCATGTTTCCTGGTATCGAAAAATCAAGTTTGATGCTCCAACATCTTAACACATAAATAAGACACTAGCTAAATATTAAATCATAAACTATTCCAGCTAAAAGCTAACTATCCTAGCTTAGCAGGACCTGCAATCTCTACAGCCTCTGATTAAACTAGCTTTCGTTCAAATGACACAAAAACACATGTTGTTTGTAGATACTGTGTTTTCCCTGCACTCATTAGATTAAGCATACAGCATCTGGATGTTTTTGTAACGTCTGTAACTGTGATTAATATCAGCCTAAAAAGCTATAAAATTAAGGTTTTACAGCTTTTATATGTGTTACACATTTTGGCCGAGAGCCTTCAAATTTCAAACTGTTTCATTGACAGGACTAAACATTACGTCACCCACGTTCATGAGAAGCAAACAAAACAGGGTACGCTCTTGAAAACGCTGCTCTATAGTACTGTTAATGACTCCAAAAACTCCACAGGGTACTTTTCAAAAAGCTAATCTGGATTTAAACACACTGCATGTGATTGGATATTTATTACAAACTTCACTCCATGGATGTGTGAATTCAGCTCGCGCACTGATGTACTGATGAAAATTGTTGTTGTTAGCTGCAAAACTGTAAAAATTGATTTTCTTGACACTCAGATGTTCTTTTATTATCTGCATCCCAGTCCACTTTTTCCTAATTTTGTGGTGTTGGTGCTGCATTTAGACATTTTGGCTCATTAGAAGAAACCTCTGTAGTTAACACGTGTTTGTATCACCTAGATTTGTCACGATGACTTGCATGTCTGCCTGCGCATATACAACTGTATATCTATCCACAAGAGAAGGAGATGAGAGACTAGAGAGAAAAGGAGAGAGACTGGAGGGAAACAATTGAGAGAAGTGGAGATCCTGGTGAATTCTGAGATCAGCCAGAGACACAGACACACTCCCAGACACACCGTGCTCGCTAGTTTACAGCTGCTAACATCTGTCCAGCTGGTACAGTACAGTGGATGCTTGTGGCAAATAAATCCAAACAGTCCAGAAGTTAAATGAAGCAAGGTGAAAGTTTGCTTTGTTGTCTGTCTGAAAACAATTTACAATTCAGAGATCTAATTTTATGGTAGCTTCAATCCAGAAGAGAGCCTGGAATGATTTCTGAAGGGTGTGGAGTTAACATGAGAACTGCAGACTCCAGCTTTAGGAACCAGTCAAACTATTCATCGACTGCTCCTCAACTGAGCAATCAAGCAAGGAGAGCACTGCTGAAGGACAGAACCAAGACCCAAGGACAACTCTGACACAATGTCTAGTATCTCGGAGAACTTGCAGCAAAGACAAGAGTCCGCTGACTACTGGAGCTGTGATGTGACTCACCATGAGCAGAGGGCACCACTCGACACCATTCCTTTGGGTACAGAAAAGAAATCATGCAACCACACCAATTCTAGAGGTGAACATGCATCACCAGCTTTGTGTGAAGATGTATTATCTCACAGTACGATGACCCAAAAAAAAGCTGAAGGAGGAAAAAGTGAGGAGGAAAAATGTCTGCCTTCAGTGGCCAAGTAACATCCCAGATTAAAAACCACCACAAACCTGCCAAATGTCTTAAACACAGTAAGTAAAACAATATGGGAAAAATTTTCAAAATGTCTCTGCCTGGTTAATGTGCTCCCTGCATGTCAGCATCTGTACTTGGCCAAAGACTGTTTGTGAGGGAAGACGCTCCACTCGCTCACCACACAACACAGACAGTTTTTGCAGTTCCAACAGGGTGACACGTCGCCTCATGTCAATTTCACATTCTCAGCTATAAACCTTTTTTTTTCATATCATAGCAATAATTTACATTTCTAAACTTTATAGTTTTGGACCAGGACCCTCAGTATTTGGATGAAGCAGCTGGTGAAACATAGGGTGTGTCATATTTAGTAGTCTACAGCTGTGATTTCAGGATGTCAGATACATACCTAATGAACATTTAGGTCAATATTCGTATCAGTCTGTGCTCGGTACGGGATTCTGACAAGGATTGCAGCCAAAAAAACTTGACTGGAACATCCCTACTTGTTAGCCAAAGAGGAAATGTGTTTCATTAGCTGTCGTTTCCATGGCAAAAAGTGAATTCCAGCCTGCTGTAGCATTCATGGACAGATTTTGGTAATCAGCTGAACATCCATCAGTTATGTTTACATGTAATAAAATGATGCAACTACTTCGCTCATGGTGATTAGGACAATAATTCTGTTTGGCTGTTTGCATGCCTATCCCCTGCTAGATCTTAAACAGCCTCGTCTATTTGGGAGCCGTGGATCTGTCAAGTCATCATCAAAGCCTCCCAGCTGCTCGATTTCTTCGTGCTAGGAGCTTATCCTCGGATAAGGCAGTCTGACAGACTGAAATATTCGTATCCATAAAGCACATCAAACACCTTATCACGACTCCCTGCTCTTTAACCTTTCATGTACTACTGTGTAACACACATGTGTTGACTGGGTTAGTCATGCACTGGCAGAGGAAGTAATTGCTTTCACAGACTACATCATACATGGTTTTTCTGTCACTCTTTCCTCACACTGTCAAGCTCAGAGCACCAGCCTTTCTCTTTTAGATGAGCAATCATGGAAGACGTGAAGACAATGCCCAACTATTGATTAAAGAAACAAGGAGAATCAGTGCTATTGAACAGGTGTACTGACCAATATAGACCTATCACAGAGATATCGATAACGGCATATACTGTATATTATCCAAGAGTCCACAATGCAGTAGAAGATGTTTAGAGTAATTTATACACAGTGGCATCACATAATTCATCCAGCAGAACACACGGCAGCTAGAAGAAGAAGCAGGTCGCAGCTATTTCAGCCCTATCATTACATTCAACACAGGGGGAAAGAACCCAGAGCTGTGGTCAAGAAACGTGACAGTCACCTCACTGATGGTTTCAAAAAAGTTTGGCATGCTGTTCATCTCTTAACTCAACAGGCTTGACCATGAGTCAGTGTTTGTGGTCAATTTAAAAATGACATGTTTTTGGTATGCAAGAAAAAAGCAATTCTGTTGAAGTAATGGTTCAGAAAGCCATAGCATGAATATATGTGCGTGTATAAATCTATATATATCACCCCACAAAATCCACAAAATCCTGCATCGCTCTGGCTTTAATCAAGAAAGAAGCTGTGATCTCCCTCATCCATTTAACCTAATACACCCATTTCACATATAGAGGCAAATGTTCTCATTACAGTAGCTCCTTAACCTCAACAAGGATATTTCTGAGCGTGTAAAGTTGCAGTGAAACAAAGCAAAAGATTTATCGAGTTCAAAATGAACAGGAAGTGAATAGAATGATGGAGAGGAAGCTCAAAAACAACTAAAAAACCATGAGCATATCATCACAGCATCCTCTGTTTGAGTCTGGCCGGGAACCTTGGTTGCATCTCACTCCCCCTCATATACAGCCAGTGCTCTGTTGGTCTCATAAAGGTGTAAAATGGCAAAATGGTCAAATGGTAACAGCTAAGACATGCCGAGGAGTCTGAAACCCACTAAGCAATTTAACTGTATGCTCAACATACTGTTCAGAAAAATACTTTGTGTGGGAGCCTTTATGTCCTCTCAAAGTCTCTGGGAAGCGGCAGTAAAGGAGGATGTTCGCGGCTCTCAGGAAACAGCCTCAACATTGCTCACACACAGCAGCAGGATGAATCTTTAAAGGTGTGTCAAGCCACTTTTGCTGCTGGCAAACAACCTGAGCTCTATAATTCAGCAGGGGTGCTGGGAAGCATTTCCTTCGTGTGTGGGGAGAGATAGACGAGAGGCAGGGAAGAAACACAACAATCAATGATGCCGGAAATAAAGGAAAACTGCACTGAGAGAAACCCAAAAAGTAATGTATCTACACGAGAGTTAGAGGGAGTGAGGGAGAGAGAGGCAGAGAATCAGCAGGAGCTGCTGTGGAAGGACTCTCAGACTCGCTGAGCTAATTGCTGTGATGGGTTGGTCTTATTCCCTTGAGCACGGAGCGCCTGCTCCTGCAATAACACAACAAGATGACTTCCCCAATCTGCACGTCAGGCAGTTATGAAAGAACTTTGCCACCATCTGCAACTGTTAATACAGCTGTTGTCGTGTTGGGAAGGCAGCAGCAGCCCACTCACAGCTCATATTGTGATATGGCAGAATTGATTTCTCAGAGGAAATCATTCTGGGAGCTGCCCGGGTCAATTTTGCATTTGATTAGTGGCAGTCTATTGTTGAGGTATTAGGGAGTGATCGTTTTTTATGATTTGATTAATTCATCAGCTGTACTATGGCCATGCTTACTTGCTTGCCTCTAGCACTCAAGGAGGCGATCCACGTGAAGTGAGGCTAGCATGAGCACATGCACGCACACACGCACACACACACACACACATACACACACACACACACACACACACACACACATCTACTCGCTGCAGAAATCAGGGCCAGCACCCTCACATTAATCAATACTATTCTTAACAAGGCTCAACTCTAAAAGGTTCAACGTGCAGCCACACGCATGCGCGCACACACACCACATTTCTCACAGGGAAGCCCTGATTAAGTCATAGCAGCCTCCTTTCCTAAAATGGAGTGTTGCGTCGGAGCTGAGCTGAGCTTAGCTGAGAGGAGAGGATCTTTAATAACGGAGGAGGAGAGCCCCCGGGGAAAGACCCCTGGAGAGAGCAGTCACATGTACGGGGTACCCAAACCACTATCTGTCTAATCACACAGCCAACGCTACTGTACACAGAGCTCCTCGGGGGGTTACATTAACCACCTGTGTTTGCAAATGTGTTTCAGAGAAGGACTGAAAGAAAAGATGCATCTGTGGTGGAGTGTGTGTGTGTGTGTTTGTATGGAACGGATGGAGGAGGAAGAAAGTTGTGTGTGGGTGTGCGTGTATGTGCATGGCTGTGTGTTCAGAGATACATGTCATCAGCTTTACTGCACATACAATATGACTAACCCTCCATTTCTCTGACATCCTCAAAAGAAATGGATTTTTTGTATTTTCCACGAGAAAACTACGATGTGGCCTTCCACACTGGATTCTGGATGAACCATCAAAATGAACAACTCCTGCTTTCCAGGACAAAAGGAAGGTGAAGAGCAGGACAGAGAGGCTTATTTTTTGTATAAGATTGCTTGTATTCACCTCCCTGACTACAGACACACACACTAACAGGGCCACACAAACACAAATCAACACCCACAACCACATATACAGTGTGTGAACTCAACACCTCTTTTCTAGCAAGGAAACTCTCCTTGACATTTTCAGTAATTTGTAAACCTCAAGGGCGGCGGAGGCTGAGCAAAAGGAGTGAAGTTACTCAGATGTAACCATTACTAGCAGCTTCGGCTGGTGTCTCCCCTCTTTTCCCCTTAAATGAAAAATTGCAGTGTGATGCAGAGGGGGTGGGGGGACAGAGCAAGTGTCTGAAATCAATAGAAGCGGCGGGGTCCTCACAATTAAAATCAGGGAGGGAGACGTAATGACAGGTATGATGTCTTGCTTCATGTGCGGCTGGGAGGGGAAAATCAGCAAATCTCTCTCCCTCGCTGTCTGTCTGGCTGTCTCTCTCCCTCGTCTGTCAGGCACTTGATCAGCAGGCCTCTAATTTCAGGCAACAATCAGTGAGGGCCTCCATTGTGCTGCATCCTCTCAGAACACAGAGCTCATGTTGGGATACTTCCTCATCAGTCAGGCTTATGTTCTAGTCTGAGGCTGGCAAGCTATGGAAACACACACACACAGTACACACACAAATACTGGTGCAAGCTACTAGATGATCACACACATAAGTAGTCGGTGAGTTGATTTCCTGATTGACAGAATTGTAATAGATAACAATGTGGATATCAAAACTTAATTACAGCTAGTGACACTGTCAGCTGGACTGTAATACTTCAAAAATATATTGGATGCATTGCCATGGGATTTTCTATTTCATGGTGGGTTCATGGTGCCAAGGGGATGAATCCTATGGTCTTTGGGGATCCCCTGACTTTTCCTCAACCTTCCCCTTTTTCCCAGGATTCTCTCATATTTCACCCTTAATGCTGTAACGTTGACAGGAGGCATAACTGCTGAGTCCTCCAGTAACAGGTGGCAGCATGTAGAACATTAGCTGATTAGCTGTAACATCTAGTCACAAGAGGCCATTCACTCAAACAGCACCCACCAGTAAAACAAGAAGAAGAAAAAGAAGAACATGAGAGGGATGGAGTAGCTGCCAAAAAGGCTAAATGTTTGTGTAACTATCTGGCAAGTATAAAGGCCCCAGAGGCACAGAAACATGCTCCACCTATGACTGGATTTATACTATCTCTGCCTTCGTTTCATCATCACCCTCTGCTACCAACTGTCTCTACTGCCCAAATCACAGCTGAAGCATAACCTTCAAGTAATACATAAATAAACTAAGTGCTAAATTTACATGTCCTTTTGTGTTTTCATGTCTATAAAGCAGACATGTTCACAGCATTTCACTTTCAACCAGGTGTCTGGTTCTGACCACATAACTGTAGTCACTTCATGCAGGAACCGGTTAACTCCGGTGGTGATTTTAGGATTCACCGTGTGTCTCCTTGTCTAAATGTAAGGGGGTGTGGACAGTGGTGAGGGTGGTGGAGTGCTGGACAAGTTCCCTTATGTTCAAATCCCAGAGTTGACAGTTGCTCCAGTGCCATCATGAGGTTGGCATTTCTGGTTTTCAGTCTGTGTGTTTTGGCTCTGATCACGCTCCGAAATATTTTGCCAACTCTGAGTCCGATCCGATACTCATATTTAACTGAATGTTGATTAAATATGCAGGCTATCTGGCACACTGAAATAAAAAGAGCTGTATCCTGCTGAATTTGGCTCACCTTGTCTTTCATTAGCTTCATCCATGATATGAGGGCTTAGCAGGAGAATCGACATGATGTGATCAGCCGATCGTTTTACAAGGTGTCACTCTGTCGATGCTGGGAACTACACTCGCAATTACATGGTGGTGGAACAGAGATCACAAATGATCTTTGGCTAAGCGCAGACACCAGCATGCAGAGAGCACTTTAATCCGACAACAGTCAGATTTGATGATGTCATTTTGACCAGTAAAAGCGATGGTCAGTGAGAGCTAAAAATGGGAAGAGATTCGTCGTTGGAGCTTAGTGAGTCAGTGCATTTTGCCAAACACGGTGTCAGAAGTCACTAGCAATGGTGCTCCCAAATTATTTTTCACATCCACATTCATTCACAGCAGCTGGGCATCAGCAGCAGGCTGAGGTGGACACAGTAGACCACAGTCAGCAACAATACTGAGCCATTAAAACATGCCCGGATCTCCATGTTTTCAGAAAATGTCTTGAAACTATTAAATAGATTGCCATGAATGAGACACTTGTTCCCATTACCAAAATTTCGGTTGTCCAATACGTTTCTTATGACCAAATATGTGCCAAATTAACCACATTCCCATCAACCTCAGCTGTACTTTCTGACTTTCCATTATTCCCATCAGCAATGCTTCCAACTTCCTAGTTTGCCACTCACCATAAACTTTGACGCTGAATGGTTTCGTAAAATCCAGTGTTCAATGACCTTTACAACCTTCAGTGCCAGTATTTCTAAACTGTCTTATCTAAGCTTGGCATCTACAGTACAGTTAACAGAGTACTCTAGTACTCATTTAGAATTGCACCATAACACTCAAGAAGGCTCGGCGTCCAAGAACCAGAGATACTGTCCACAGTATTCCATGTGTTCTTGTCAAGACCTGGTGCCTGCGTAGCCCACAATGCAACTCAATCACTGACACTTTAGTCAGAGATTCGGGTGTGTTGTGCTCATAGCAGTTAACATAACCTCAAGCAGAGATGAGGAGTGGGTTACAGGGGTCTGGAGAGCTCAGACCCATCTGACACAAGCCCAGTATTACTCTCCAGTAAGATGTAAGGGAATTATTAACTATTCTCTAACACTTTAAAGACAATTTTTTGATAATGAAAAAAAACGTAGTTTGCTTATTTGCTTCGTGAAATTACTCAAAGCTCTAAACATAACAACAAAATGCACACACTCACCTCACCCCACAGCCATTGCCTACTGTTGTGACATCCTTCCCTTCACACATCCACCACCTTTTCACAACACACAACAGGTCAGATGACGAATTACTCAGTAGCTCCCCACAAGGGTACGTTTTATGTGTCTCGTGCCAGGGACAGCAGCAGAACTCAGCAGAGCGGGCCAAGAGTTTTAGAAAATAAAGGTTTTTGTCGCAAAAACCATGCAGTCCTCGAGAGGGTGGCAGGGGCTGAAGCCACCGGGGTACGTGCTTTAAATTTAGCATGAGCAGAGGAAAGAGCAGCTACTGTATAATAAGCAGGATAAGAGAAGAAGTTGAACTTTGACCTCGGCTCCCTTTATAGATGACAGCAGCGACCTTGGGAGGGTAAGAAAGGAGATTGATGATGGCCATTTTGCTTAATGAGCTCACGAGAGAACCACCCCTCCCTCTGGAGGAGGCCACTTGTCTCCCGCTCAAGGTAAAAAAAGATGTCAGTGTGATTTGCAGCGAAGTCACCTCTCTCCATCCTACCTTGTACACATCAATTACAACAGGAGCGAATTTCCTTCCATCTACGTCTAAAAATAGCAGCAGATATGGGTGATGGTGAGAGTCCATGCACGCACAAGGATTCGTCCAATGAGAAACAGGCTGGATTACACCGCAAGATATGATTTTATACAACATGAAAGCATTTTTGACTTTTAAGGTCACCTCCATGTGGTTCATTTCAACCGTTTTATGAGTGATTTTAAACTTTACAAACAAGACGCCTAACAAAATGCCTTCAGCATCCTCACGCGCTATCCTTGAGCGCCTCAAACAGTCGTTGGTTGATGATAAGATAAAAGGTCGCCATGGAAACAGGGATTTTTTTTCCTGAGATGTGGCCACCATGGGGAAAAACACGAGGGAAACACAGAGGAAGGGAACAGGAGGGATGAAAAGAGAGCTGGTATGAGACGGAGAGGGACGGCGAGGTGGAGGCAGAGAGAATGAAACCTGCAGGATCCTAAAAACATGTGACGGAGGACGAGAGTGAAAACCGCTGAGGCAGCCAGAATGTCAGCGCCTGCTGTAGCCTGTGCTCATGGGAAATCATCTGACCTCACAATCTGGGTTAACCCACATCAGGAAGTGAAAACAAGGGGACCAGAGAGGGTAGAAAGACAAAGGATGTGGGGTGATCATTTGTTTCCCACTTCCCTTTCTCCCATATCCCTCTCTCTGTTCTGGAGGGTGGAGGGTGAGAATGCTTGGGTGTCCTCTTTCTTTCAGTCTGCCTCCTCCTTACCTGGAGCGGTGCAGTTCTTAGATTCTTCACTCTCCACTTCCTCCAGGCTGCCGTTGTCCATTTCCTGCAGTAGCCTCCTCCCTCCCCATCTCCCCTGGTCCTCTCCGCTGTGGCTGGAGACATCAAAACCTGGAAGACAGTCGTCACAGTGAAAAGTCTACTTTCAAAACAGATTCAAGGACGTTTCAGAGCAGCTACAACATCTAGATGGGGCACTTTCACACTCAAAAACCTGAGTGTAAAACTGTGATCCCTGAGTTTTCCCATTACTTTGAGGAACATGAGGATGCATGAATAAAAGAACCTAAAAATGAGAAAATTAGGATTTATATTAGAAACTGTCTATTAGAGATATGCAAAGGTGCAATAACAACAAATCTTATAAGATCATAGAAAGACACACTGCACAGTGGCTTTAAAAAAAGGTCTTCATCCCAGTTAATGTCTGACTGTGTGATGTCAGTTTTGAGATGAACGTCCAGTGAATCGTAGATCTACAGAGTAAATAGAGATATGTCGTCAAGTCACGCACGTCCTGATGTTTTGAAAAATGCAAAACAATAAGCCGGGTTTGCATCCACACAAAGCCCCAGCCAGCGAAAAGAGGACAGCATGAAATGCTGATTTTGCAGATGGAGTTTGAGGTAAACAGTGACTCGATTTGAGTTTTTAGCAGGAGCATTAAGCTGGTTCATCACTTCTGCGTCATTTCATGACGTATTCTGATTGTTTGTAAACCAGGATCATGGCAGCAGTTTTTTAAATCTCCATCTCTGCTTTTCAAGGCGATGTCTTCAAATGTCAGGTGGTGTTGTTCAGAACATCACAGAAGACTGACAAAAGCAAGCAAATGTTCACATTTAAAAAGCTGAAATTGTTAACAAATGACATAAATGATTAACTGTTTGGCGAAACGGCAGATTTATTTTCTGTCGACTGACTAAATGATCAATCAGCTAAACACTGCAGCTCAACAAATGTTGCACATTTCCTTAAACAAGACTGTGAATCCGAGCAAGAAGTCAGTGGGACCTTTCAGAAATCAACAGCTTTCACCACAAGCGCACATGGTGAGTGTCAAAACGCACTGAGCAAAGAGGTCTGACAGCAGAGGGCAGTGCCAACTATTTACGTTTATCAATCATATCGCTTTGGACAAACTTCTCAAGAAAACACAAAGATTAGCACATACAGTGTATTTTACAGCTGCAACGAATGATTATTTCATTATTGATTCACACGCTTACTATTTCCTTGATTACTAGAGCGATTCTTTAGCTTAAGAATTGTCAAATATTGTGAAAAAATCCTCAATACAATCCCTAAAACCCCGAGGTGACATCCTCAAACGTCCTATTTTGTCTGACCAACAGTCCAAGACCCAACGATATACATTTCAGTGACATAAAACAGAGAAAAGCAGCAGACCCTCTCATGAGCGAGAACACCAGAAGAGGATGTTTGCTGTTTTTGCTTGAAAAATGACTAAAACAATTAATCGATTACCAAAATACTTTCTGTCGACTATTGGATTCAACACACTCACCATATGACCCACCAGAGATACTTTCAGTTACTTGTATTTCTAATGATCAGGGGTGTCTTCTCCATCACGTGAAAGTTTGCTTCTTTATATAAAAGCAGGGTAGTGAACAGCTGGAGGAGTGCACCACAGATGTGTCAGTTTGGTATCTCCCCCTCCCTCCTCCCCCCAATTCATACATTGAAGGGGAATTTCATGATTTTCCAAAACAAAATCCCCTTGTGGGGGTGGAGCAACAGCGCAGCGCACAATGTGGGGCTCCTACTGTGGCTACATCTGCACATTCTTCAAGAAAGCAGCAACGCCAATGAATTTATTTCATACTTCAGAGAGCTCAGCAGGAGCACTCTGCCCTTTCCACCCTGCCAACCACAAGTCTGGCCTAAGAGAGGGATTCAGATAGAATTAAAACCCCAGTTATTCAATAGTCCTCAGGGCATGGCTGAACTTCTCACCTGGCCTCACCTTCCCTACACCACACACAGCAGCCGCAGCCGCAGCAGCAGCAGCAGAGAGGCTTGCGTGCCAGCGCTGTGCTCCTTCCTTCTATCTTTCGCTATCTTGCACAGGGAGAGAAGGAGCGTGGGAATGATTAATGTGCCACTGTGAGGAGGCGTTGAGTGCACTGCTTCCAGCTCCACAACATCCAGCTCAATTTAGCAGAACTTCATTAAGCACAACATAAATAATCAACTTTAATTGATATTCCGGCAAGCTGATTAAGAGTTAACAAGAACACAATGGGGACATGGGAAATGCATTAAACGGCCCGCTGTTGTCACTTGTTCACCTCTCATTCTGAGCACATGCAGAGAGCAGCACTGTTGCATTTCCATGTAACCAGGATACGCAGTGGGGAGGAAAGAAGAGAAAAAAATTAGGCCCACTGATGATGCACAAATCATGACTGTATGAATATTCATGCAGGCCTTCTGTCCATGAAAAGTGATAAATGCATCGCACTTTAGCTGACGCTGACTCAGTAATTAAGTCGAGTGTTGGGGGCACAGTCAAAGATAGAGACGGAGAGGAACATGCAGGCAGCAAGTCGAGTGCTACAGATGTTTGCTGTTAGGAAGCAATGCACTTATTTATTATCAGGGTTTCATCTGACATGCTTTTGGACGCTTTGGCAATGCTAATCATTGAGCAAACATGCCAGCAGAGCACTGCAACACGGTCAGAGAGAGGGAAGGAGACACTGTGTAACCATTTGCAGTAACCTGGAGAGGTGGAGGTCTGTACCCTGGAGCTCACTGCCCTGATTTCACTGCTCTGCAGCGAAATCACCTGGACTCAGAGGAGCCTCAGCATCCCTCAGCCCTGAATACTTCCCCATAGTTAAAGCTCATATGAATTCCCAATATAGCCTATTGTGTACCTGCCACGGCAGATGTGTGACACTCTGGATTTTTCACGTCAAACTGGGCAACGTCACAGGATGACACTCTTTGGTTGAGATGTTCGAGTGCAGTGGTTCCGATAAAGTAAGTGACCCCGAACACGCGCTTAGACGTCCTATGCTAATGTCCCTAAACACCTCACCACAGGAGGATTTTAGGAAGAATGTGACAGAGCAAAACTTTAAGTCAGGAATGAGCTGTTAGGAAAAAAGACGACATGGCAGACTGTACAATGAAGCCTGAACCACACGGTTCATTTGGACACTGAGTAATTGACCCGCACTCCAAGTCCCTGTAGGAAATGAAGACCAACACTTAGCAAAACAAGTGATAACAGGAAGATGCGTTTAAGTACCACGCAGCTGCCGACACTGTTGTTCGTGTGTTTACCGGAAAGGTGCAGCTGTGTGAGCCAAAACGAGGACGGTGAAGTGGAGAAATGTGACAGGCAAACATGTACAGTAGCCGGAAGAAACAGCCAGCTAACTGCTGGGGGGTCAGCGGTACCGAACAGGAGCTGAACAAACGGCTGAATCCTCACCTGAATTTTCCGCTAACAAGGAAAACCCCTTCACGACCACAAGCAAGCCGCCGAACAAACATATCTGGATCAAAACCAACTCCTTTCGTCTTTTCCGCCTCGCTTTGACCTTCTTCTGGTTGGGCATCACTTGCGCCGGCCGATTCCGGAGTCGGATACCCGGCAGAGACATCCCCTCTACCGCTGCCACATCCATGCGGATCCCCGAAGTAAAAAAAGAAAAGAGAAAATAACGAGCAACCTCCTTTAATTCCCAGGAAATTGACTTATCTCCCGGGAATGGATGAAAAGTACAGGGGAGGGGTTTCAAGGTTTCAGGGGAGAATGTTGAGAAAAAAAAAAAAAAGAAAAGAAAAAAAAGTTGGAAATTAGTACCGCTGGGATGCTGCGAGGGCTGCTTGGCAAAAACGGGGAGCTTCTGGCTGGAAGAGCCGGATTTTGCTTCTTATGTCATGTTGAAATGTGGTTTTGGACGTAGTAAGGCAGAGGACTACCGCACGAGCCCTCCATGGATGCGTCCGTCTGGTGAGCGAGGGAGAGAGAGAGGGGCAGAGAGAGAGAGAGAGAGAGAGAGAGAGAGAGAGAGAGAGAGCGAAGGGGGGAGAGAGTGCATGTGTGCATGTGGGCATGCATGCACACCACACACACACACACACACACACACACACACACACACACACACACACACACACACACACTGAGTGAAGTGGAACCCAGGTCAAAAATCTTAGTATTTTCTGATACTGGAAAAGAATTTCAGTTTTAGTCTGCAAATTTGTACCCACACTGGCTCCTGTGGTGATGTACTTTTTGCTATTTCATTTTATTTAGCGTACTAACATACAAAGCTAAGGTTGACCATTAAAGCTGCATCACTGCTAAACAAACAACAAAGCTGTAAACGATGCTGTTTTATCACCTCCTGACTGACACGGTCCACAGCAGACTCCAAGCATCAGCAGCATTCCTTTGGAAGTGTGTTACTGGACATGCAAAGGATGGAAGCCCAATGTACTGTCAACATTCAGCTCTGGCTGTTTAACAAGATGTTAGCTGGAAATGTCTGTCAGCTCAGCTTTTTCACCAAAAACAGCCGCGTGCTGTAGGCCACAAGGTTGAGAGCGCGGTGACACTGAGCCAAAAGCAGTTCAGTTGCAGGCAGCAAAATTACAACAATGAGCTGAAAAATGCTCAGTCAAGCTGAGTCAGGTAATAATTCTGTTTATTTGTTACTACGAGCAACACCATTCCTGTCACACGTAGCTATTTCTCCATTGTTAATAGAAAAATATTGACTGGTGCAGCTTTAATATTCTGGAAGTCAGTCAGTGCATTTAATACAGGAATGAACTTGAACTTGAAAGTGTGTTTGTTTCAGATGACAATCTCAATATTTTTTAGGTGCAAGTACAGTTCTTAGTATATGTATGTATGTATTTATTTTTGGCAAAGGTCATATGTATACATTTTATTTTGAATTCACAACTAGTCCAATAATGTATTTACAGTCCAGGTACAAAACCACACTTACCATATTTAAAGTAGATTTACAAGGTAGCCAAAAGACATGAGGCATGAGATCAGTAGAATAAAGGATGTCTTCAGCACAGAAATATGCTGGAAACAGGTGTTCATTGATACGTTTGGTTTTGGCTCTTCATCTAAATTCTTATTTTACATGTTTGCCTCGTATCTGGCATAAAACCTCTATAAAATAAAGTGTTTGAATGAAATGAAAGTCAAGCTGAGATCAAAATTGGAAATTGTTTGTTGTTTGCTTAAGGTGGAAAAAAAAAAGATGTGTGCCTTGCACTGCCCTCTTCTGGGAATGTCTTTTATTGATATACAGTGCAGCGGCCTGCACTAGAAGGAAATTGATACTATATTGCTGAATAATAATACAAAGTTTTGTTTGTGAAGCTGCGCTGGCTCTCTAATAACCTTCCTAGTTGTTTTGGACTAGTACCACTCACCCATTTAAGCACACACAAATTCTGTGGGCAGCAGCCAAACATTACGGATGCCTTCCAAGCCAACTACATCCTCCACAAATAATAACAATAAATACGTTATCAGTCGAAAATATGTCAATACGTCAGCCAGATGTGAATGCCATTCTCTGTGAACGTGGCGAACAGACAGTTTATGTTTCTCCTCAGACATTTGGTCTTAAAATAAGACAAATCACTCATCAAGCCCAAGACAGATTAGATGTAGTATTTTCTTTGGTTACACAATAGTAGTGAGGTCATATGGACTGATTTCACTTGTGCCTGCTTGTGCATGTTGTCTGCTCACTCACTGAACATCCAAAGATAGACCATAGATTTGACTGTGTGTCTGCCATTTCTGGTGTTTTCTATGTAACCATTTGAGGGAAACAGAACTTAAGGATAATGGATAATTCTTTATCCTGGCCAAGTGGGTTTCTTGATTGTCGGGCCTGAGGTTTCATATAAATAGCACTGGAAACTTTCCAGCAAGAATGGAAAAAGTGGTTAGGGCTCTAGGCAACTGGTTTCATTGTGCTTTTTTAACCCTTTGGAGGATGGAACAAAAGACAAGAAAAGGAGGGAAAACAAGAGGTGTGACTGAGAGTTCCTCAGACATATTTTGAAGAAAAATAATCCACGTTTAATCCATGTCATCCAAACACATTTCTCCCCCAGATAAAGTAAGATCGCTGCCTGTTTTTCAGAATCACATATGGCAACCAAACTCCACTCCAATCCACACATGACTGGAGACCTTAAAGCTGCCGTGAAACCTGGCCCGTCTCAGTCAAAGCAAGCTCGGACTGGGCATGGAGTTACCAAACAAGATGAATTCCCAACCTCTCAGAGGCACACAAAAGAGAAAAAAAAAGAAAAACACAAGGGGAAGGAGGGAAGAGGAAGGAGGAGGGGGGCAACAAATTAAATCCAGTTAAATTGTTTTTCCATAGCCAGTGGGTTTGGCAAAGGACTCTCACAAACACACACAAGATGTAAGATAAGTTGTAGAGAAGACAAACCAGACACAGTGTGGCTTCAGATGGAGGAGAATGCCTGGAATTTAACCCACTTTCCCATGTCCGACTGACACTGCGCCCACTCCCACTGCCCTGCCCTGCAGCTCGGCTGTCCGCGCACACACACAAACAGCCACGTTGGTTCGAAATACACAGGTGATTCCACAAACTTTGAACATCTGTCCCACTCAACACTCCCTGTTCTCACTGGTCCAGCTGTGATCAATTGCAGCCCTCTCATTTGTTTGGTACAGTACATCAATAATCAAAGGCCCCACAGTCTGCTTCCTCCTCTCTTACTGTAAAACCTGTCTGGCATTGGGATCACAATGCAGTCATTGCAGAGGAGAGCCGCAGTTCCAGCCCAATTTGAAGCAGTACTAAAGCTAGCTAGCTAGCAGACATATTTGGGTCATGTCTTCCCTCTCTGAGAGCTCCCAAGTCAGGGCTACAGCAGCTCCTCTCCCTCTCCTCCACAACATGGAGAAACCTCAGCTCAGCACCATTGGAGGGAGATAGAAAGGGGGTGGGGGATATGGTATGGTTGGCCAGGAATAGCTTGCTGAACTAAAAAGAAAAAAGCTAAAGAGTTGGGACAGTATAGACAGGCCAGGTGGTGATGCTGAAAGGAGAAATAAGGACAAGCATCCCTGCTTTTGCATCATAGAAACAAGCAGAATGAAAGAGCGGAAAAACACACAGAAAACACAGCATGGATCACTTTTTCTAGTAACATCTTTATAAAATGGCAACAAAATGTACATTCAAATCTGTCAAGGGACAGCAGGACAGTGTCAGAATCAAAAACAATAAATACCAGATGTATTTTTGAGAGGCCAGAGTCCGCCCAGCCATACTGGTGTCAGTGTTCAATGATAGTGAAGCACAGCTGGCCCCTCTCCACAGAGGCAAAGTACATGTAATTGAGACAAACTGACTCGTAGCCACTCAGCCAAAGCTACTTGATCCGAGACGTAAAATCGACTATAGCTGAAGCGAGCAGTTTGGCACTATCCCTGCCCGCAGTCAAACGATCGTTTCCTGTCTGGTGGAAAGACTAAACGAGGTTTAGGACACATGCAGGTTATGTTTTAGGATTTTAAGGTCCAATCGAAATCACAATTAGTTGGTTTGTCAGTTTTTGGAGTTAGAGATCCCGTGAAAGTGATTTCTAAATGTGTTCCTAATATTCTTTTTAACACTGAAAGGAAATGCTCCTTTAGCCTCCAAGTCTCAGCAGATGGGTCGGTGTGGGTGACAGCTGAGCAGGCAGACCAGTAACCATAGAGAGACCATGTCAACCAAGGTCTGTCACTTTAAAAGCTGAGGACAGCCGGCCTGTTGTTAGCAAAGGTATTGAAGAGTAAGGACCACACCATTTAGCTTCTAAATTGTCCAATTTGCAGGTATGTTTGTGTGTTATCTAGCTAATTAGCCATCTACCCAACATTAGCATTGCACTTTCCTCATGGTGGATGTTTGTTTATTAGCTAAGGTGCAACACAAGACATGGGCCCATGCTTATAGAGGGAAAAAGAAATATTAGCTCAAAAGCTAATGTGGGTCTCTGTGCTCTGTGCTGTGTGTTTTATTGCGGTTGCTGTCTGGCTGTAAGATAAAAGTTTTCCCTTTTGTTTCTCAAAAGACAGACAAGGCATGCCCATTTACAGACCTGTGTGCTGTAGAAAAACTGGACCTTAAAAGACAATATATTCAGACAGGTATAATCACCTTCTACATCAGATTCTACAAATGTAACTATACCAATCATGAGGTGTGACTGGTAAGATAAATATGGCAAAGCTGTTACATTATCACTGTCCTGATGTTCTTGTGCCTTTATGATAAGCCAAGGACTTGGAGCAGCCTCAGGGTCAGCGCCTTGTCTCGAAACAGAGATTAAGTGGGAACAGCGGGCTGAGAGTGAGACAGGCAGGGAGACTCTCAGAGAGAAAGACAGACAGAGACAGAGCGAGATGCAGGTAGAAACATGGAAGGATGGGCAGTGGTAAAAAGACAGAAAGAGAAAGCTAGTGGGCCACACAGCACGATGCTGCTGATGCCTGCTCCATCCCGTATCACCCATGTTCCCCTCCCATGCACCCCTGTTCTATTTCCCCTCATCAATCCTAAAAAACCGTCTTGTAGTTAGACTTTGCTACTTTGTTTACATCTAGCCAGTCCAATGTGATTCTGCGGGAGAGAAGCCAAGGACGCCAGCAAGGGGACGATGTTCTGCGACAGGCCGAGAGAATCCTGCTGATTCCAAACGGGAAGGAGGACAGTCCACAATCAGGTGTAAGAGTCACTGAGGATTAAGGCCTTCCTGAGGAAACTGGGCTCAGCGTCATGTCCCCAGTACGACATCTGCATGAGAAAAAACAAAAAAAAAAGTCATTTTGGTCTCTGGCTCTTCTCATTTGTATTATCATTGATTAAAATTTGGCAAGTTTATAGCATAAATATCCAATATATTTCTGTTTTAATTGATTTTTTGGGCCACTTGAGGGCAGCAGAACAAGGGAAAAACACATCGACATATTGGCACCTTGAAAAGTTGTTAAGGCGAACATGTTTGTAAACAGTAGCAGTTAGCAACCTATTTACACCTCCAACAGACGGCAACATTAGCCTTCAGTCCAATATTCATTTCCTTTTGGTTTCTCTCTTTCTGTGAGCAAAGATGTGGGTGAGAAAATCAAGACAATGGGCTGAAAGAGCATTAAAACAGGCCACATAGCTGAGGGGTTTGGTGGTAATCCTCTGCGTGTAATGTGAAAGTTGTCATTGATAGTAATGAAACCACAGTCATTTGATCCATAGCTAAATACTAAAAATGCCGATTAGTGTTGCTTAAAGAAAGATTGCCCTCATCCAGAGCCGTTTTAGTTGAACAGACACAAATTCAGCAACAAAAAGTGGGAAAGGGAAACTGGAATTACCACTTCATTGGCAATTTATCAGCAGACTTACACAAACAACGAATGTGACTGTAGCTTTCATTAAATATAAAAAGGCACCACATTGTGAAAGCAGCCATATAAAAATTTCAAAATGGAAGTTACTTCTACTCTCTGAGTACATCTCTGACAGGTGATAGGTGATTCGCAAACAGCAATTTACAATGTGGGCTAGAAATTGCTCACGACATCCTGACAAGCAGCGGAAACCTATATGTGAGCTGTTTCTATCAAAATCAGAACACTGCAGACAAGAAGTAAGAAGACCAGACGAGATAATGGAGGACTGTCACAAATTACTCATTCTGAGGAAAGCACACACTGCTCATGTTTAAGTCATGCAAAGCAAACCTCGGGAACACCAATTCCCTCTTTAAAATATGCAGCAACAGAGCCAAGCAAGCAAGCAAGCCCCTTGTCTGACATCTCTCTTACATCCAAATTTCCCTCTTCCACCTCTCCTCCCACCACAGTGCACACATTTCCAGAAGTGCTGTGTGTGCACTCCCCTGCTGCACACCCAGAGATGAAAAACCAAATAACTCGACTTCTCAGACTTTTTTTTCCGTCTTATTCTGTCTCATTTCCCCCTCTTTCTCCCATCTCCCTCGCTCGGGCTCTCTGTCAGACAAAAAGGCCTTATGTAACGAGGTGCTGAAGCCTCCATGTCTTGGGGCACATATTTACCCAACATGCACTTGGGGATTACAGTGCAGGGCCCCTTGCTGGAGAAGAGTATGAGACAGGACTACAGGCTTACAAGGTTCCACATGGGACAGGGCGTGTGCGTGTTTATGAAGGCGTTACAGAACAGACAAAACTGTACCAACCATAATGCAACATCAGCATCAGTGGTGAATTTCAGATGTTCATGGTGTCAGACCGGCTTAACCCCAACTCTCTGTGTGTAACTAACAAACCAATGTGTCTCAGCACGTGCGCCAGAGGAGGAAGAAGTATAGCTGCTGTTAAAGTGCGGCGACAGTGCCCGTTTGACGGCGTATCTGTTAATGTGCGTGGGTGCCAGTTCGCACAGGGAGAGGGCTGTGCCACAATAGCCAGCAGCAGCAGCCTCAGCAGGGAGAGCAGAAGGGACACGGAGGGCGCTGACTCAATGCCTCCCCATCTCTTTTCTCCCACAACTCCTCTGTTTTAGTGCTAGTAAACAAATACTGAAGGCAAATAAGAGCAACCCCGACCCCTCATCTCTCCCTTCTCACCCTCCTCCCTCCGCAATATGAACCGCAGAATGAGAAACAAGCAGGTCTGTCTCTCATGAACGTTGCTGAGTTGAACCGCAATGTCAACAATACCAAAGACAGCAGGCACAGACAGGAAAAGGAAAAGAGGATGAAACAGAGATGCTCAGCTGAATCTGAACGACGACATTTTTCCTCTCACTGCACATTTAAAGCTACCATATTGTACTTGACACAATACACTAATACAAATGAGAGATGAACTACTTCTGAGGGCAACTGTATTTGTTGACAGAGCAAAATAGAAAAAACAAAAAAACAGCTGTGCAAGCTCTTGCAAAGAGAATATTGTTTCTTACTCAGGTGCTTGGATCTATCAGGGTTTTTGCAAATTTCAGAGTCAAACTGTCTTTTTAGGACCTTTTTAGAATATGTGCCATTAAATTTAAGAAGAAATTCAAAGTAACACGTGTAAACGAAAAGTATAAGAAAATTCAGTGTAAAGTTATCGTATACCCTTCACCTTCTGTAACATTCTTATTTGCTCACACACTTGATATTTAAATTAATAATGGCAAAAATACTATGTGTAATATAAAAGGTGTTGCTCGTAGTGATGAAGCCACAGATAATTGTCAGCCAACGTTTCCCCTCAGCTCTGCAGAGCTTTACGGCATCTTTTAAATCTTTCTTTTTTTTTTTTTTGGTTTTATGGCTCACAGCTCACACACTTTCACCACACTCACCAACCCTATTCAAGCTAGAGCAGGCAGCTGTTCTCAGCACAAAACCTCTGACAAAGCCAGCACCAAATGGCAGACAGACAAGGTTAGCAGCTAGCTGATGAACATAGTGAAGCATTTAGCAGTTTTAAGAACAATTTTTTTCTCTCAGGAGTTGGCAGAGATGAAAACAGAGCTAAAATGAGAGTGGATGGAGGACTTCAGTTCTTCAGGCGGTCACAGACACACATCAAATGAATGCTTCTGTTGTTCCGAGTCGATTGGATGTGTCGACAGGCAACAGTTTGCTCAGTCATTGGTTGTACCTCCTTGATAAGGCAAAAATATGTTGATATTGTGTTTTCAGCTTGATGCACTGCCCCCAAGTGGCAAAAAAAATACATATTTTTTCTTTGTGCATAAGAAACAGTAAATAAGTAAAAGTAAATACTAAAGTCTGAATACTTCTGGAGGGGAAATATTATGCACATTTAACACCTCTCTGCATCTAAAGCCTTTTCATTAAGGGTGAGACATATAATTCAGACTTAAGCTGACCCACTGGAACCGTCGTATGGAAAAGTGACTTTGGCACTTTCCCAAACATGAGACCGACATTTTAAAATGCCAACAACATATTAAGGTAATGGTGAGCAGCTCTGAAAGGGTATAAAAAGACATTATTATTCTCTTGTGGTTAGTAAAGCTGTTGGAACGTAAAAACAACGTACCTGGTATTCTGTATTAGCTCTGAATGTGTGCCTAAATATCATTGAATATAATGAATCAAACTAAATCTACAGTTGCTCCAAAATGAAGCTCAAGAGAAGATCAGCCTTTCTAACCTGGCGAATAACACAAGAAATCAGTCAAATAAAAGATCTGTCCTGTCCTGCAGGACTCGGTGTGTGTATGAGCACGTATTACATTTGACTGCATGTGTTTGTGTATATTTTGTACACATCTCCTTGGCTCCCTCACCCTGCTGACTTAGGGCTCCCTCTCTGACGACACATCACCCTCAGCTCCACTGCTGGCGTTGGGGTCCTGTCTGTGACGCTGGGCGCCTTTCTCCCTGCCCGCCTCTGAGGGGCCCTTGGAGCGTGTCTTCTCTTTCCTCTGCTGCTGCTTCTCCTGCTTTGACAGCTAAGGGAACACAAGAAACAGGAAAGCTTGGTTCAGGAAAAAAGCTTTATCCTATACTTCAATTCTTGTGTCCTTAACATATATGAACCTGTAAAAGGAGATGACCAAAACAGTTTTCTACAGGAAAAAAAAACATGAATGATGAAGAGAAAAGCTGTGATTCTGCCTTAAAATTGCCTTTAAGAACACTGAGGTGCCTCTGCAGCAGAAAAGGAGATTAAGGAAAAATCCATAGACGTGACTGCGACTAAAGTGCTTCAGTCTACATTCAACTTGTCTTGTCTGCTTCTTCAAGAACCCTTTTTGGCCCGGAGAACATGCCTGAACTTGCCACATCCAGCTGTGAGTTTTGTGTGTTATCTTTCCAAAACAGTAAGCCTCAAAAAAACAGAACTTTGATCCTGAGCAGCAAGCTGACGTTTACCATTTACCATGGAGTTTGAACAATGTGGGCATTTAGCAGGAAGGATGGGTCAGATAAATGAAGCTATCAAGTTGCATTATGGGAAGAGTGGGATCAAGCATTTCTGGCTCTTGACCATTCAGTTTGGATATCTCCATCTCTGGTGTTTCGATTTTGACCATCGCCTTATATATATGTACATGTACATGTACATGTACATATACATACATACACATACACACACACACACACACACACACACACATATATACATATATATACATATATACACGTATATATGCAACTTGATTATGCACCCTATGATGAAAATAATCATGTTAAAATGTTGAAATAAAAACCCTTTTCTGCCAACGTGCAGTAAAATAGTTTCCGGATATATTTAGCTTTAAACCAGAGTTCATGATATTGATATTTAAAGCGCTGAAACCTCTTTTGTCAATTAACATCTTCTTTTGAGAGATAGGGTTCAACACAAGCCCAGTGTTTTCTGCCAAAGCACCAAAGAGCAGTTTAGTTTATTTTACTGAGCTATCCAGTGCATGTTTTTGTGTTTTTTTCGAAGCGCTCCCTGATTGAGGTGGGCAGGGCACAGCTGGTACTCGGTGATGTCACAAACCTCTGTATGAACCACGCCCATAAACTCCTGCCCAATCAGATTAGGCAAGTTTTTCACTGTTAAACACTTCATAAATAATGCCTAAAGAGTATTTTTTTCAAACTTAAACTCTAATTGTTGCCTTTGTTGTCATGAATATTTCATGTTCTGAAAAATATTTCAGTTTTAGGGGCTTTCAATATAAAAAACAAGTGTGTGACAATCCTGTTTTTCATGTGTATCCAGCTTTTCTTGAAGACAAGTTAACTTTTTAAATATATTAAAAATGGCTGAACTTTGGCTGAACTGTCACTGAACCATTGTCAGTCCAGGGTTCCTGGTGGTTCAGTGGGCTGAGGCACTCACCATGAAAGTGCTGCATCATGACTTGCAGATCATGACCTTTGCAGTATGTTCAGTATTCACCCACAGGCCCCAACATGCATGCGAATTAGTATAATTAATTAAACAAAGAGGGAGAAACACGTCAGCGCCACAGAGCAGCACTGCACACTGACTTGTCTTTGTGGATAAACGGCCACTTCTATTCTCTCCTCATTTAGAGCTATTCTGGGTTGTCATATGATCACTTCAATGAGGCTATTGTTGTGGCTGCATGCACTGGCTCTCGCACACTGCAAAACAGCCAAAACAGTGGCACTTAGTGCGACTAGTCACTACTCCAATCAAACCCGCTCCTGCCTCTTTTTTCCTTTATTCTTCACGGTCCATAGAACAGCACAACAGTAATGATGAAGTAGGTATGCTACCCCTCATCTGAAAAAGGCCTGTAAACACAGATGCTAAAACTTTTATGGCTGCTGGGTAAATATTTATGAACTAAATGTCATCTTAAAAATCCAAAGCATTGCATAAGACATTACATTATTCAAAGAGCACAAAAAATTCAGTGTTATTCCCATTTGAACCCATTAATATGCTGTAGTATCAAACCAGGCCTACTGCCTTTGTTGATGATATAACATCTGGTACGTAAAACCCGGGAGACACATATCTGAACACAAACTGGATCCGATGAGCAAGCAAACAACATCTCAAACTCTGAAGGCCACATCCAAACACAAGCCTCTGCTTTGCAACCCAAAACCTGACCCAACATGATCAAACATTATATACTTCCTGTGTATGCTGGGTGTCAGCCCACACCCCAAAACAAAGTGCACAGTCAGGTGAACAAACGGAAAAACTCAGGACCCCTCAGCCATTGATCGCAGCCGTTCAGCATCCCAAAGAGAACATCCAAACAGGATGATTTTCATTGCTCCGGATAACACCATTGTTTGCTGTCCGCTTGACCCTGCAGTGGACTAAATCCCTGATTCATGGAAAGAAAGAGACAGTGTCTGTTGGCTGTTGCTTCATTTCCTCCCCGTGCCAAGCTTAGCCTATTGGCTGGCCTTTTATCCCTCATGTTCAGCCTTGGCTTTGGCTCCTCGGCCCCCACAGCAAAACATCCCAAACAGACAAGATTAAAATTCTGAGGACTGCTTAATATCCCTCCCTTTGGGCTCACAACCAAGGCCACCAGGGGAGAGCAGCCAAAGCCGGCCAGAAGCCAAAGCATAAGGATGTTGGCCTAGTTCCACGGAAGTGACCGGAATCAATTTAGGAAGACGGATATATGAACTTCTTTCAAATGGCTGGAATAAGAGGCTCAGAGAGGTGTATCCCTGTTACTGAGAGGTTAGGAAGTATTTGTGTTCTGTTTGCACAGTTTAATATCCTCATTACTTAGCTTCTGCTTTGTACTCCTTTGTTTAATGCTCTGGAAATGTAGCTATTTAGTTAATAAATGTATACAACTGGTTCTTCATGTAGGGAGATATGCACAGCTGCCATTTACCTTTACTGTAGCTTGGTTTAATCTGTTATTACCAGTGATGCTAAATTGAAACAAACAGCTCAGTCAAATTTAAAGTATGAAGAATTCTAAATTGTTCTGGAGTCCACTATCAGTGTAGCAGAAGAGCTGTGTGCCAGCTGAGTCTAACATAGGGGAGGGAGGGGGCACAGCACAAAAAATCTTTTTTTCAACTACCTGATTATTTAACTTATAAAATGTAAAAAAAAAAAAAAAAAAAAAAAAAAACAGATTAAAAATATGGCGTACTAGGGCTGGGTGTTTTGATACTTGAGACCAGAATAGTACTTTTTAATCCTGATAGCAGCAAGGCTCTAGGGATGGCAATGTGGTCCGTCCATCACTTTATTCAAGATTAAAAAATCTCAACAACTATTTAATAGATTGGTTTTCTCTGGTGTTGACTGTGAAATGTTTTTTTTAGCATTCTTTGTGGATAAGGTCACTGACATAAGGTCTAAACAGTGATTCTCAACCATTTTCAGTGGGTCGCGGGCCTTTGCCTGGCCAAAAAAAACAGGAAGTTTTTTGTGGCTATTGATCATTGTGTCTCTTCACCATCTTGGCTAACATGCGGTGTACCCCAGGGTTCGATCCTTGGTCCTGTTCTGTTCTCCCCGTATGTGCTCCCCCTTGGTCTCTTAATTAGTTGACTCAAGGGTATTTCTTATCACTGTTGCAGACTGCACTACACTTCTTCTCTTTCAATTTGAATGAGCTCAGTAAACTCTCCACAGCTGACGGTTTCAGAGTGCAGATCCCATCATCTTCCTTTAGTTTAAAAAAAAAAATGCAGAATTAATCAAGTTTTAAGAAGTTGTTAAAAACTCACTGTTTTCCTTTCTGCATAGTGTTTGTATCTTTATTGTTTTTATATAGTTTTTTTTTTTTTTTCTGTTTTAACTATCGAGATCAGAGGATGAAGCCTAATAACTCTGAGGATCCCCTGACTGTACCTCTAGCACCACCACGAGGTTGGCATTTGTGGTTTTGAGTGAAATGTCTCAACAACTTTTAGATGGTTTCTATGAAAGTTGATACAGGGAACCAAGGTCCATTGAGGATGTATTTGAATGGTTTTGGTGATCCCTCAATAATTCATGCAGAGCCATCATCAGGTCAAAATTCCAGCTTGCCCATTACTTTAGTTTATGACCAAATAACTACATACTAATGAGATTCCCGTCAGCCTCAGCTGGACTTTGTGTTTAGAGTTAATTTGCAAACACTGGAATGGTATCATGCTAATGATACACACAGCAAAAATTACCTGCTCAACATCAGCAATGTTGGCTTTGTAACAGCGAGCATGTTAGCACACTGATGTTAGCATTTAGCTCAAAGCATTTCTGTTCCCAAGTACAGCCTTACGGTGCCGCGAGTATGGCTGTAGTTTTGACCTTGTTTCCTTGTCTTTTTTGAAAAAGGAAAACATTTTTCGACCAAACCATTTCTTCATTTAGTAAAAGAAAGCAAATTTTACGATATAACATGCTGTCCAGACACTAACATAGAAGAACTATGCCTCAATAAAACTGTTTTCGACACTGGCAAAGCTTGGCTTAAATCATCAAACCAAAGATGATACCAATCAGTTAATCTATCCAACAACTATTTATTTCAGCACTACAGATGTCCTTTCTCCCAGAAAACTGCACACACAAAGCCATCAAGAAGTCACACCTGCCTCACAGTATGTTCTGTAGATGACGAGATATTAATCGTTTCTGATCTCAGTCCACAAGTGTAGATTTTAAAAATCGCCATTTCGAAGGAGCAATCCTGGTTTGACAGAGACCATACTGAAGTGAACAGAGAACAGGATGCTGGGAGCAGGCCTGGTCAGCTCCCACAGGAACAGGTACTGCAGAGGGCGAGCATGAGGTGGCAACAGAGAGCTTTCCAAAGCCTGTGCATGTGTACCGCAGATCATCTGCAGCCCACACATAACACCCAGTCACACACACGCACGCACGCACTCTCTCTCTCTCTCATACTTCTAAACTTGTGAGGACCCTCATTCACATAATGCATTTTCTTGCCCCTTACCCAAACAACCATTACAACTAACAGCTAAACCCTAATCCTAACCTTAACCTTGACCTAAACCTAAGCTTAACCCCAGTCTTCACCCTATAATTTAATGATTTACATCACAGGGACCTGCAATTTGAGTCCTCACAATGTGACTTTGTAAACAGATTTATGTCCCCACAATGTGGGTAAATGTGGGTAATACATTGGTGCGCGCGCGCGCGCGCGCGCGCGCACACACACACACACACACACACACACACACACACACACACACACACACACACACACACACACACACACGGGTAAGCCAAATAGTGTGTACTTTCAGCTTCACCATGGGGATGAGTGAGTGAGAATCAGTTCCACTCCACAAGGCTATGGAAGAGGTGGCAATGGCAGATGGTGATCTTGGCAAGGACATGATGGTTACTGTTTGACTTTTTTACATTCTTTTTGTCAAAATGTCCAAAAATGATTATCCTTAATCAGTATTTAGCTTACTGCTAAGACAACATGCAGCATGATATGTTTTGAAACAACGGTCTAATAGGAGTTCAATGTGTTGACAGACTGCAAATGGTTTGAAAACTTTCTTCTATATACACAACTGAAAAGACTGAACGCAATTAAATGAAGGAAACATTCATAAAAATGAACTGGCCATCAGTGACTGGCTTTTTTAACCACCAAAAATGTATTTACTGTGCAACTGAAAACACAGCACTGACAAACTCTCACCTTACAAAGTCATTATGGTGAACATTCTCCCTATTTACACGGCCAGCAGACACAGAGCAACATTGGCATTTATTTGGAGCCTCTGGCCACCTTACAAATCCAATTCTAGTCCAAGTCCAATGTGTGCCTTCCTTTTATCTCCGTTTCAGTGTCCACAAACTGAAAAAATGTCTACATAGTTGCTAAATGCTCCACTGTTCACCAGACAGTCACAAACTTTGTCTGGTTTTTGGTGCTGGGCAGGTAGTTTATCAGAGGTTTTGTGCTGAAAACAGCTGATTCCTGCAGCTGTAAACAAAGCTGATTGGAGCAGAGTTTTTGGGGTCTTAAAACCAAAACAATGACCTAAAAAGAAATTTGAGCTGAGGGAAAGTGCAGAGTTTATGACAAGCCTCTGTGGGTTTGAGCGACACTGTTTCACATTCCACAGTATTCTGATTCAGTGTTCACATAAAAACCATTGATGAGTGCAGCTTTAATGATCATAACACACACTCCCTACACTACAGATGACCTCATTTCATGTTTCTTGTAGTTCTGATTATTGTTTTATGGGCTCCATATGTTATGATATTTTTGAGTGTCACTTGTTGAAAATCTCATCAGAAATACATATTTGATGTATTTGTGTTGTTTGCTATGAATACTAATTTTACTTCCCGCAAAGTTTACAGTTTAAAGTTACTGTTAAATTAACAAAGGTTCAAAAGTTTGGTCTTTGGACAAATCATGTTTCTGACTCAAATCATTAGTGTGACATGAGAGAGGCTGCACACAACAGAAGAGTAAATATCGCCACCTAGTGGTTCAAAGTGAGAAAGAAAATGAGCCATTGAAGAGAGGAATGAGACGTCATGCATGAATCAAGGTGGGTAGAGAGACGCACCTAATTTGTTTTCTGTTTGTTTGTTTGTTTTGTTTGAGTCCAGCAGTACAGCTGCAGTTTGAGAACCAAAGTTCATTTTACATATTCACTTTGGATATGTATGTGACTTGTTGCTCTCAGTAAAAAAAATGTACTTTAGACAAAACAAATCCTACTTTAAGGTCTGTTTACGAGCTTTCTCCAGAGCTTTTAAAGGACCAGTGTGTAGTGGCATCTAGCAGTGAGTTTGTAGATTGCAACTAGCTGAATATCCCTGCCTCATCCTTTCCTACAGTGGCCACTAAAAATGCCCTCTCTTGAGTCAGTGTTTGGTTTGTCCATTCTGGGCTACTGTAGAAAAATGGAGGTGAAACATGGCACTCGGGAAAGGAGATGCTCCCTCTGCAGATATTCAGAGCTCATTCTGAGGTAACAAAAACACTGATAAATCTACACTAATGAAAACGTACTCATGCGTATAATATTCCATTTCTGTCTAAATCCTGGACACTGGACCTCCAGTTCTATCTGCCAGCTGAGCCACGACAGCTGAGCAAACAACATCCACTGATGTAAGACCATGGAATAGTTGAACGCTCCAGTAAAAAGCTAATAAGTGAACAATGAGTTCAGTTTTCTTTTTGTCAAACTACTTTGTCCAAAGCTTCATGCTCAGTTACATACCTGCTTAGGGTCCATGGGACCAGGAGGTGACGTCAGCTCAATGGTTACAGGGCCGTCGTTTTGAATGTGGACCTGCATGTAGGCCGCAAACTTCCCGTCTGGAAACAGAAGACAGCACAGAGACACATCTCACAAGTCATCAAGAATGAGACATGGAAATCAAAGACAAAATAAACTCAAATGTCATCTATTAGCATCACTGCCACAGTTTGCCCACAGTTTACTAAATCTAAGTAGCCCAGTACATCCCAAATGACACCACCTCCTAATGGGCAGTAAACACAAGTGGAATGTGTTTGTCATTGGCAGTCCATCTTAGCAGGATAATGTGGAGCCTTGAGACATTGGGGACAAAAGATGAAGGGGGTGTAGGAGCACAGGAAGTTTCAACTTAAATGTTCTCCTTTCTTCCTCTGGGTCTGCGAGATTAATGACACCATCTGCACAATGAAGCTGTGGGCCGCGGTGAAAAAGCGCTGCATCATCATATTTCCTCTCTGGGGGGGGGGACTAATTAGGAAGCCTTATGCCTCCCTTGCTGGGACAAGGTGTTCTCTGCACCTGCTCCCCGGTGGGCTGACCCAATTCAGTGCCACCGTCACCGCACCGATAATCCACACCTCCCACCCCCCAAAAAGCCACAATCTTACGATGGAAATACAGGCAGTCAAATAGTGGGGGGGGGGGGGCAGTGATCCAAACGCATCAGTGAGTGGCCATAACGGTGACCCTCCACACTTTTGTTTTTAATTAGCTCGGAGACAAGTAGCTGTGAACAACTCAGTGTTTTTAGCTGTTTTTTTCCTCAAACCTCCTGGAAACTGGCCTCTCACTTGAACCTCCACAGTTTTCACGATAATCTTTTTAATTTTTGCTGTTTTCAAAATGAATTTTAACAAAATCCATCCATCAGTTAGTCAATATCTGACCAGGGCTGTAAAAATGGGAAAACTATTCAATTGATTTTACAAAACCTGGAAAGAACAACGAGAACTTTGTGTTTTATCAGCTCTCCTCTGAGGTCCAAGAGCAGCAGGCACACACCACTGTAGGACTATAGAAAGTGGGACAATAACGATGTCTGTGCACCCACCCTTAATGAGCTCCGGCTTGTAGGCACTCCTCATGCTCTCCAGGATGCTGTTGTAGAAGGGCTGGGCCAGCTCTGCAGGCATGGCTGAGTGGAAGTCTGGCTTGTTGCCTTTCAGTATACACTGCAGTGTGAACTGGCTCACACACAGCACCTCAAAGTCCCTGTCCATCACACTTTTGGTCCACGCTCGTCCGTTCTCATCTTCAAACAGACGCAGGTTCAGGATCTTGCGTACACTGAAAACACAGTCATGAGACATGTAATCCATCACAACAAGGACCTAGCCGTCTACATTGCTGGCCAGAGATACAGTATTGCTGTGGTAATGCAGATTATGATTTTAAAACATAGCTTGTGTTTGTCATGATTTTCAGTGTGTTGACAGACTGTGGACTGTGCAGACCTTAATGAGGCCAATAGCAGCCTGGAACAGTAAACAAATACATTCAAATATGTATGAAGCCAAAAGAGACTGGAATCAACTTCTAAATTACCCACAATGCACAAGTTTCTAAATGTAGAAACATATACGGTCCCAAGACCCCAAATTCCCGGAAACAAATGATAAATTTAAATCCATAATAAAATAACAGCGAAGATAAGACCTTAGTGCCTCGGATGTAAAACGTGTTGATGGGGTTAAAACATGCAAAAACTCCCTTATGCATACCATACATAGTGGTACGACCCTGTATTGGAAGAGACCACAGTCCACCCAATACAGGCTGTTTGAGGTGATACCAACCAAACATTTTCCCCCACATAAATTCCAAACATAACGAATTCTTTTAAGGATTGTGCCCAAGTTGGGATATTTTATAGTCACAAATAAACTTGTCAGTGCTCTCTGGTGGGTAAACTTTGGATTGGAGATGCGGTTGGCAGGTTACCATGGACATATCTTTCGCATTTCAGATCCATTCAGGGTTCGGCCTCTGTACGTCCCTCCCCACCTCCCACCCACCCATCCACACACACACACACACACACACACTCACATGTAGTCGGCATCCCTCTGGGTGTCCTCCACTGATATACCCAGCAGTACACACAGTCCTCGTCCTATGGAACTGATCTGCTCTTCTCCCACTGCAGGAGAAGAGGGAAAGGTTGAGTGAGCGGGGCTGTGGTCACTGAGTGACGAGCAGCCGAGACTGACAGGTGACAGACTGAATGACATCACTGAGCGCGGTGAAAGGAGCCAGCAGTCAGGACTGTCAGTCAGCTGTCAGTCCCACGGACATCCAGAGGACACGTTTATCATTGGAGCGGTGAAATAACCTTCGCTGCTATCCTCCGAGCTTGAACGCCCCGCCAGCAGTCCTCTGTCTGGACCCCGGTCAGACTCTGACCGTCACAGACACGCCTAGCTCTCTCTGGAACCTCGTTCGTTTCGCTGGCAGTGCTAATGCTAACTCGGTTAGCTAAAATGCGTGGTCAGCGACGGCAATACATGATAGCTATTAGCTCTGGTGTAAAGGCGTCCAAGCATGGTAGCTTCGCTCGGCTCAAAACAGGCGCTTACCTGTGACACTCGCCTTGGTGACCCGTTGAACGATAGCCTTCATTGTTGTGGTTGTGTATGTGAGCACGCTCTCACAACTTCCGAGCTCTAACAGCGTAGACGGAACGGTGTCGCCCTCTAGCGGCCGAAACACGCAGCGCACACTCTGAGCTCCTTCCGGAGGGACAAACACGCTTTTTAGCAAGTCACTCAGAGGCCTGTAGCATGTGTATGCGGACACACTGACAAAGAGACAATGGGGAGCATGTAAAATATAAATAGAAGCATCCTACCGTGTATAAAATAGCTAAAACATAAACAACATGAAAATGCTGAATACATGTTAATACATCAAATAATAATAGTACACTACATCATATTGACAATGGTCACTGTCTGCATAGCGCAGGCCTTCACTTTTTTGTATTTCTATCTGATTTCTATGTTAGTAGTTGAATTTTTGTCATTTTCATGTATTATAGAGTGGGGTATGACAGCACCAATTTTCTTCTTTTTAAAATTGTATTTCTAAAATTAAAACTAATAATTTATAGCACAAAGGTATGGCATGAATGGATACTTCTTGCATGGGTGATCAGAAAAAAATGTGATACACTATCCATGTAATAATATTAGCTTTCTTAATATGCTCAGATGTGCTGAGATTGTTGTTATGATGTATTTATGTAGACTCAGTTGTATTGTGTAGTCATATTTTTAATGGAAGACACTCTGACATGTCACAGTAGTAAAAGCACCGGTGCAAATGATAAAATGAACAATGGATGAATTCTGTTCAGCAGCTTCAGTCGTGGCTCACTAGGAAACCTGATAGCTGAAGCAGCAGAAATGCTAGAAGCACCCTATAATATAATGTGTTATAATGGCACACACATCGCAGCATCAAAAATGACTACAGAACTGAAACACAACGCTTTTGATTTTCACAAAGGTATCGCTCATTTCCCACAACATGCATTACTCAACACATGTCAACACCAGTCAAAAAACCGACAAAACCATCTGACACTTTCATAATAGTGCCTTTTATTTAACAATGAGATTAAGTGAACCCTCTGAGTCTGAGAGCATAGCGGCTTTTGCCAGAGGAAACTTGACCACACTAATACTTAAACATCGTTAGTGGCTGTGGAAACCTTCTGTTGTTGGTGTGGATGAAGCGAACAGGAATATTGTTGAAAATTGCTGACAGTTTAATCACAAATCCTAGCTGGGGGCAGTCCATGAGTGTCCAAACACGATGGCAGCTCTCTCACACCTGGACAGACACAAAAGCATTCATTCATAGTGCATTCTCCAAACTTCAGTGCAGAGCTATTTGTTAGCGTCTCCACTTCCAGGCTCACTGCTGAAGGATTTGATGAAGTTGTAGATCCTCGTGGTGTACGGGACAAAGTCTTTCTTGTAGATGATGATAGTTTTGGAGTGAGGAGTCTCGTAGATGACTTGATTTGTATTTTCTGGCACTTGCACCTCTTCTTTTTTCCCTAAGTTTGAGGGAGAAAATGCAGAGTGATTTCGCAGTCAGAGCTGACGTGTGGAAACCTGCTTGAGGGAATATACAGTATGGTGGCTGTGAAAGTCACCATGTGTGTATTGAAAAGTATTGAAATGGAAAAGAAATGAGTTGTTTTTTGTTTCTAACTTTTTTCATTTATTACAACAAACATTTTCAGCTTGACTAACAAAGCCCAACAACTGTGAATAACATTTGATAATTAGCATTTGTTAGCTTATCACTCTCAAATTGATCTGGCACTACTGATTCTTGTGTCCCAGAATGGGTGTTACTGTCAGGGCTAAGGTTGGTTTAGGTTATGAAAAACACAAATAACCTTGACACAACCAGCTGTGGAAAAAGTATTCAGATACTTTATTTAAGTATTTTTTCAGGCAAAAGTCCCTCATTCAACATGGGGCTTTAAAACACAAGCATCATCAGCAAAATGTACGTTTCCGTGTCTAAAGTTAAAGCTCTCATTATGCACACGTTATCAATGTCAGATTATCAGATATAATATTGGATCGGAATTGTTGGTGCACTATTGTGTAACTATTGGCATAATTTAATTTCATTTAATTCAATTTAATTTCTCCTTTACGTTTAAATAAAGGCGACTGCAAACGTGATGGTGAGGGAAGCATCTCTGAGAAAAGCAGGCTGCAGACATGACTAAATGCACAGACAGACAGACAGACAGACAGAAACAGCCTTCACAAATGCCCCGATCAGCTGGTAACTTCACGGTTTATTCACAGCATTTAGACAGTGTCGAGCGGTGTGTGTGTGTGTGTGTGTTCGCGCTGCAGGTCGTTGTCACCCACCTGGCTCGCCCTCACGGGGTCCTTTGTACGCTATGTATCCGTACGTACAGATCATGGTCCAGACGCCAGTAGCGTACAGCGCAGACGCTCTGATGTTCCACTTCGCCACATCTTTGAACAACATGGCAGCGGTGTAAACAAAGTCTATCCTGACGACAAAGTGCTCCGATAAACGCGTTTGTTTATCTCTTGGTGCGAAGGTGTTTGGATAGCTGAAGCTAACAAGTACAACTCAGGGCGCCGCCATGACAGTCAACCCGGAAGTACAACTGATACTTTAACACTTCTGGGTGTGCTTTTTCTTTTTTTTTAAACTTATGATTTATTAATTTTTTTTTCACTTTAACAACACAATACACATCGAACACAGTGTCAGTAGCATTACTATCAGTCTTTATGATGGTATTTGTAGGTAGTCCATTTTTCCCATCTGTCTTCCCATATTGTTTGTTGTAGTCTTGTAATATGTGTGAGTCTCTCCATAACGTACATCTTATCAATGATTTCCAGCCAGTTCCTCCGAGTAGGTGGGTCTTCTTTGTGCCATTTCCTTGTAATGGCTTTTTTTTGAAGCTGCCAGCAAAATCTTAATCAGATACCAGTCCTTGTCATGAATATTTCTTCGATTTACGTTTCCCAAATATAATACAGTGCATGTTTTAGGTAGTTCATAACTTAATATCTTTGTCATCTCTTTCCACACATCATCCCAGTATTTTGAAATTTTGGAACAATGCCAAAAAACATGTGTGTGACCCACATTCTGTTCCCCACACCGTCTCCAGCAGAGTTGTAGAACAGGTGATCTTCCCTTTTTCATTTTTGGTGTGATAAAGAACCTCACAATGTTTTTCCAGCAAAACTCCTTCCACATTCTGGAACTGCTAGTCGTTTGCTGTGTTTTAAATATATTGTACCACATATCTTCAGTTATTACTTCCTTTAGTTCTTTTTCCCACTTGTCTCCTATGTATAAAGTTGAAGTATTTCTATTTGCTACCATACCTTGGTACAATTCAGATATTACTCTTCCAGATTTGTTCTTGTATGCATTACATAGAGTCACAATCACTTTATTTGGTTCACCTGGGAGGTCTGGCTTTATTTCTTTGTTAAAGTAGTCTCTGATTTGTGGGTGTGCTTTTTCAATGACTATCGATATTACTTGTGTGGGGACATGGACAGAATAGACGTTTTAATCATTTTATTCTTCTTTTGAGGCTCAAATGTTTAGCTGGTAGTGAAGAGTCAGTGTAGTTTCAGCAGTGATACGGTCAACACTCATTTGGTACAACTGTATATTTCTGCTCCTGTCTTAAGTCTCTGGCAGCATTATATGTATGTTTCATTTCACATGCTTAATTGTGTTCCTCCATAGTTATTACAGACATTACATTCTAAGTTTATTAAGTTCTTCATGTAAGTTTAGCTGTTTACCTTTGCTCGCACCAACTACATCACGTTCAGTCATTACCTAATTTTATTTTAAATAATCAAGGGTTTAAAGTGCTCCCTCATCACTGTACGTCTTGTGTACGATAATCATTTTTACATTAAAAGGAAATTGCTTGCACTAGTTGGCCATGATCGTATCAGATCTATCTGACAACATATGGATTTAGTTTGGCTCACATTGCGTTCGAGTCTTGGGCAGGTGTAAATGCAGTCTGCATGATGTGCTGTCATCTGTATGCAACAGAACACTGAGAAAGATATTTGTTTTGAGCTAACACAAAATAGAGATTGTTCAAATTCAGAGAACGGGTGAGAGAGAAGGCTGAAATAGACACACCTCTAATTACCCTCTACTCTGTGCCGTGAAAGCACTGTGTAATACAACAAAAACACAGGAAAAATGAAAGAAATCCGAGTGGGAAATGAATGATCTACTGTTAAAAATGACTGACTGCACTCATCTGTGCAGCTGTCCTTCTGTTATCAAGGCATATGATTTGTCTCGTCACAGAGCAACCTACAGGCTCAGTCTCAATGAGAATAATTAGAATGCAACAAAACACCAGGTGGAAATGTAAAGACAAAATTGGATCATTTATTTTCCGGATAATGTCTCCTGATACATGTTCAAACGGGGTGTAAGACAGCTTAGAGATGCCATGTTATGCTTTTGGGGCTTTTCCCTTTCCTGTGTTACATAGCTTTTTGTGCATGTAAAGGGTCTGTAAAGTTACAAACAAGTGACTTCCACAGAAATCACTGCTGCTGAACTGCCTGAGAGGCCTCATCCAAACTTTTCTTCTGCTACTTGCCTGCATCATTATGTAGCAGAGCACCACGTGCGGCTCGGTGACCATCCAGCCCACTAACACCCAGTGAATCGAGCTCGCTGTCTGCCATTGTTATTTCCTCCACTGATACAAAGTATGACCTCACGTTATGAGAGTACAATGTTTTACTCAGACCAGCAGGGTTAGAAAGAGTTTTCCCCTGTACTTATCATGTGTTAATACTGCAATTCAACCAAATATCAACAACCTAAATCTTACCTCTTTTCTGTGAGACTGTCTCAATTGTGAAATTTTGTCACAGGATGTCTCTGTTACATTTGGAACATAATGAGGAGGGGTCTGTTTGGAACTTACTCCACTGGCTAAGGAATATATGAGCTAAGTATGTAAGCTCATAGTGCCCTGTCACAAACAATGCCACCATCTTATCTGGATAGAAAAGTTGACATTGCCATTTACAATCTCAGAACATTGTTACTTTACATTATTACAAAGTGCTGTCACAATAGATGAGTCTGTTGATGTGGACTATTGATGTGTCCAACTACAGACACCACAATTACACATGTGAAAAAAATGAAATATACAAAAAATATATTTGTGTTAACTATATATATAATAAAAATGATCATGTTTGCTTATTTTATAAAGAGCTATTGATTTTAATCATCCACTTTAATGCTCATCAGTTATAACCGAGGTTTTTTTTTTTTTTTTTTTTTGTGTATTATGTACGGGTCAGGCGGGGCCTTTCTGTGTGAAGTTTGCATGTTCTTCCCGTGCATGCGTGGGTTCTCTCCGGGCACTCCGGCTTCCTCCCACAGACCAAAAACATGCTCATTAGGTTAATTGGTGACTCTAAATTGTCCCTAGGTGTGAGTGTGAGAGTGAATGTGTGTATGTGTGTTGCCCTGCAGTTGGCTGGCGACCGGCTCAGGGTGTACCCTGCCTCTCGCCTGTTGACAGCTGGGATAGGCTCCAGCCCCCCCCCCAACCCCGAAAGGGATAATCGGGGTATAGAAGATGAATGAATGAATGAATGTATTATGTGCCGTATGTGAAGTATGTTCTGCTCGGCTAAACACAAATAATTGACATTAGAAAAAAATATTGAAGTAGATTGAATGAAATTCAATGAAAGATATGTGTGAAGGGAAAAGAAGCTGAAGAGATTGAGCACCTGCCCATCAATACATTTCATGTACTAGATATAGGTCACACTGCACTTATTTCTCTGATTGATTAGCCTACGGTGCTCACGATGTGTAGGACAAAGGTCAAAACTGTCACCTGACATGTCTGGTGGCTCTGCAATAGTGCACGAATGTCACCTCTGAACTACAACATGTAGGAATCTCTGTGACTTGTGCTTTACTGGAAATTGTAGGTGATTTTTAATGTTTGCTGAAAGACACAGCTGTGTTATGTCCAGGTGAAAACAGCAGACTGTCCACACAGACCACTCCATTAATACAAATGGTGGGTTTGATAAATACAGAGCAGGCAGAGCTCTAGACTCAGACTTGACTCATGGTACAATGCTAGCAGGGCCATACATAACACTGAAGACACAGAGGCCATGTCCACAGTATATATATATTTTTTTTCTTTAGTTGTTTTCTAATGTAAAGATACACTTAGTGGGTTCTTAGTGCAAAACTGCAGTAGGCAATAAATTCACCTATTTGTAGGAGAACTAAAGAAATATACAAATGTGTAAATACAATATTCTGAACATTTTCCTCACCAGAATTGAATCCATGTGGAGTGAAGAAAGCTCTTAGTGAACTGCTTTAAGATGGCCATAGAGGCCATGTTGAACATTCAGTCTTTTTCCAAATTATTAAACTAGTTGTAAAAAGGCACAATACGTCAGATGAATGAATTGACATTAACTGACCTGCAAACTGCTGATGAAGACTTTAAGACTTCAGTTGAGTTTTGCTTTGACATCACCTGGAAATTGACCAAAATCATCAGTGCTTTAGTTCATCTCCTAACACTGTCTAGCCAATTTGTTTCGACTGAGGATTTAAATCTTTAAAATGGAAAATGTGTTAATACTGAGAATATATATATATTTTTTTAAAAAAAGAGTACATACTTTGCTAAAACAGCTGGACACTGTAGTTTTTTGCTAAACTGGAGTATGTAGCATATTTTTTGGGAGACTATTTTAATGTGGATTAATACAAATTTTGTCCTCTAGTGTGTATTTACAGCAGCAGAGTGGTGTATGTGGGATTGACCCAAAGTAAACTTCAGCGCTCATGTTCATGGTAATGAAGGAACATGTCACCCAGTGCATCAGTGTGGAGGATCAATTCATTGATGGTTTTGGTCTTTTTTGTTGACAATAAATAAAATAGGAATATAAGCAGACCTATCCTTAGACAACAGTTCTGGAAAATGTCATTTCTGAGAACATGACAAACCTCTGTAGCTCATCTGGGAGGACTTATATTACTGTTACATAGCATTTATAACAGGGAGTCACACAAGTGTCTCATACAAAATACGTCTCTGGTGTGCATGCTATGAAAACACCTGTGGATAGTTGGTAGCTTGTACGAGAGGGTGAAGATCTGACCCATGTGTGGCTGTTTACATGACTCAAGTGAGCCATTATTCTTATCTTCCAACTGCTGGAGGCCCTGAAGTGTGCAGGTGAAGATTGACATTGAAACATACCTGAATAATAGTGTATAGCTGCTGGCTGTGGGGTGTTATGTGCCACTCATTCATTTCTCCCTGGAGTGTGCATTTTTTTAAAGCACTCAGGATGTAAAACAGGGAAGAAGACTCAAAATCACTTTACGCCAGCGGCGCTGGAACGACATTTTAACTGTTTTAGCCTGGCCAAGGCCAAAACAAAGCCTGTAACTTGCTGGTTTGAAGTGCAAGGTCCAATGATTCAGGGGACAACTCAGGGAAGCTGACAAACATAATTTAAGAGGGGGGCAAAACACATCACGCCGTGTTGCCCTCTGACTACTGTTAAATCAACAGACGTGTGGAAGATGTCGTGTTAGAAGCATCCATGTCACTAAAGAATTCATTCCCCATAAGTTTCAATCAAGATGGTTTCAGACTTGTTCGAGCAACAGATGGACTTGAACTGAAATATCAAACATTCATCATAGGTTTAGTAATGTACTCTTCCGTCTGCTGTTTCTGCTGATACATAGATTTTATTTCCAGCGTCTCTGCTTTATTTTGACAGGGACAGCTGGAGAGAGAGAGGGGATGACATGACCTGTCGTCATGTTTGTCACCTCTGTTTTTTGTCTTTTGAACGCACCATGTTGACATTTTGCACAAGAATCCAGGATCCACAATCCACGTCTACCAACAAACAATACACATGGACCCTAAAAATCAACATATCTGAAACTTTCCATTCATACAAAATCTAACATTTCAGTCACCAGCCCAGATCTTCCTCCCACAAGCTATAAAATATACAGAATAACATCACAGTCTGACAAAATGCTACCCATACCATCAATAAAATGGGAATGAGATCTGTCTGTCACTCCTTTTGGAACTAGTTTAGCAAAAACATCTACCTCATGACAAAAAATGCCCACCTACAATACAGTAAGATACTTCACAGAATTCACTTCACTGGGAGAAAAAAAAACTTTAGAATGGTATCCTCATCAGAAATATGAAATATGAAAAAATAGCTATATTCACGCCACCTGGCACTGCACACCCATGAATCAGTTTTGGAAAGAAATCACAGAGTCACAATCTGCTTGCTGGGCTGCCACATCCCATTAACCCCTCTGCTTACTTTTAGACTTAGACTCAAAGTCCAAACTATGGCCAAGAAAACTGTCCTCATGAAATGGAGATCAGGGAACACCACACATATTCAGTTATAGCAGTATCTACATATCCACTGAAAACCACATACAAGAGAGGGCAAAAAGGAGGAAACATGGAAAAGCAGTGAGAAATCACTAGTGATAATAGTGATGATTACATTGTGTTTATCCACAGGGCTATATTATTCATTCATTCATTCATTCATCTTCTATACCCCTGATATCCCTTTCAGGGCTGGGGGGGGGCTATCCCAGCTGTCAACGGGTGAGAGGCGGGGTACACCCTGAGCCGGTCGCCAGCCGACTGCAGGGCAACATACATACACACATTCACGCTCACACTCACACCTAGGGACAATTTAGAGTCACCAATTAACCTAATGAGCATGTTTTTGGTCTGTGGGAGGAAGCCAGACTGCCCGGAGAGAACCCACGCATGCACACATGCACGGGAAGAACATGCAAACTTCCCCGCCTGACCTGGGGATCGAACCGGCAACCTTCTTGCTGTGAGGCACGCGCACTACCTGCTGCGCCACCATGTATATCAATGCCTGCAACACTAATGATAATAATACCGATGATAACATATTTCCTGTTACTATATTATCTATTGTCATTATTGATTCTGTTCCTGTTTATTCAATTTTCTGTTATTTATTTATATTGTATTTTATTCTTTGATTCTTTGATATATATATAGTAAATATGTTATAATTGGTATCATTATTATTAGTGTTGTAGGCATATATATATATATATACACACACACACACACACACACACACACACACACACATATATATATATTGTGATTAAACATAAAGCTCTAATCTGTGAATTTCACCAACACACCCACAGGTTAAAGCTGTACTCATCAATGTTTTCACAAAAACAGTGGATTAAAAGTGACAAACCCAGAGATTTCTGATCAACATTGCAGTTCCCCTCAGCATTATTGGGTGTTAAAACTTCTCAGCATTATTAACATTTTAGCTAATTTTTTTAACTTTTAGTTCAGTCAGCAAGAAATGTGTTGATATTCATTTTATTAACATTAGCTAGTCTGACTGACACAGCAGGCTGAGGACGTGTTTGTGAATTGGCATTAATGTTAGCATTAGTCATAATGTTGAGATGAGTTGGTGGTTGAACGTATATATAAAGTACATAGAGGACACAGTATGTCATGGTCGCTGAAGGAAACTCCACTGCAGGTGTTTATCATTCCAGCTGTTTCAGTAATGAGGCTGATTATAATGACTGGCGGCTGCTGAAGCTGTGACTGTGACACGTTGTGGCAGCAGTTTAGTGTAGTTAAGTGCTATGAGTTATGATTGTAGCTATTGCTGTGGCTGTTTTGAGGCTGTCTGACAGGTTTTTAAGTAAGAAACCTACATCCAGGTGTGACTGACATGATTGTGCTTGGTGGTGAATACATTCCTGAACACACATCCATCAGTGCTGTGATGACCAATGTTACTATTGTTACTATTTTATGTGCTGTGAGAGTGTTGTAAATATTTTTCTGGTTTGTGCTGTAAAAGCTCCTGATCAGCTATGAAATGATGGATACTCATATTTCTTTTCTTATATTGCTATTAATCTAGACAAAATGACAGTATTTTAGAGATTTTTTTTTTAAGTGTATTGAAGTCACTGTACTTGCAATGTTGTGAAGAACGCATTTCTTGGTGGAAATGAGAATGATTATAACCCTGACAGAGTGCAGTCATGGTTCAGGTGAGAGTGTGGCGCTGAGCCCAGTGTGAAAGTCAGGCCTCACTGCCTCTCTAAAGCTCAAAGCATGTAAACAAAGACAGCAGATTCCCAACAGAACAACTTTGACTTTTTGCAAAGCAAGCTAAAGTCTTTTATAATTCTGCAATATTTACATGTGCTTTGTCACATTCCAGCCCTCTTGGAGAAATGGATTGTGGCACTGACTGTCAGTTTGTCTTTGGTCTGTTGGTTATTTCAGTAACCAAATAGTTATTTATACACACAGTGAGGTAGCTGTTGCTGAGTCATCCTCGTAATTGACAGTACTGCATCACCTTTGAAGTGTTCTCACTCTTCCCGTCCAGTAACGTTCAGTATTTTTCAGGCCTTTGAAATTGAAGGTCACATTCCTGTAATATCCGTGACTCACAGGCATGTTCACCCAGTCTTCATTAAACAAGCGTGTAATTATAGAAACAGGCAACAGTAATTAGTAATATTGTAAGATGCACCACTGTATTACTTTGTACAATCACTTTTACAATCTTTACACCACTGTTTTGTTCACTGAGCCCAGGGCTGTTTTCCTGTACTGTCTAAACAATGTGCCTGTCTCAGGCTGTAACTAACGGCCCCTTTCACTTTGTTGGAACTTGTCGACTGAAGCTTCGAGTCAGACAAAGCTAATAAACTCTCAGTCAAATGCAAGTGCCTGGCACTGCACAGCGTATTCCCCCAACACCTGGACCTTATTCACTGCAATGTCTTGAATAGAATAGACTGATAAAGTAAAGTAAAGTAAAGTTTTTTCTGCTGAGGGACAGAAGGGGGGGAGGGATTATTTTTGCACAAATGATTTAACAGGTAAGGAAAACTTGCTGCAGTTCTTTATTGAGGATGGAAATTGTTTATGAAAGCACTAAAAATGTCACAGCTACAAAGGAGGTTTGCATGCCTTAGTTATGCCTGAACTATGATTGCATGCGTTTAAGTTTTTGCTACTTAAAAATAAGATAATCATAGCAGCACGTAATAGTGTAGCTAAATAGTTGTAAACAACAGTTAAACTATGATAATAGTATCATTGCATGTTTTGCTCTTGAAAGACAGGCATCAGAATAGATATTCTGTAAAGAGTGTTTAAAACAAGTTTCTAACTATATTGATCCCATGCAGGGAAGATGATGTCTCAATATTTGTTAGAAATGCAAGGACAGTAAAGATAAGTAACTCTAAAAAACTAGAAATCTATACATTATGATTGTCTAATGCACACAATATGAAGCATGAAAAACATTAGTCTAAATATTTGAAGTATATTTAGACACATGTAACCATATATATGAGGAAATAAAGAAGTTGCAAAACATGGTTAAATGCCAAAATTGAATTAAAATTGCATTGCAGTTAGAGCAGTACAGATACAAAGTGTGTGAAAGGTAGAAAATTAAAAATAATAATAATAATACTGTAAAACCCAGCAACAAGCAAATGCATCATGTGCAATGTGAATGTGAAAATGTGGCTTATACCTGTTACTCTGTCCATATATCAGATTTTTTTTCTTTCTCACACCTCCCTTCATGTGGGTGCAGGCTGTGTGGGTGGTTTGGGAGTGGTAACGTACAGTGTATGGGTGACATTGTTAAGACTATTCCAGCCAATCAGCAACAGGTGGCATTCATGCCTGTGCACAGGACAAGGGGGGCGGGGAATAGTGAGGGCGAGAGGGACAGTAAAGCTGACATGTTAATGTGGAATCACATGACAAAGAAGGAGAGATGGCAATATATTTTGAAGAGTGGATTTTATAATTGTGTTGGTTTTAACTTACTTACTTGAGGAGTGTTTTTTTTCTTGGTCACAGTATTCATTCCAACAGGTTAGTCCAGAAAATCAATCAAGCTCTCAATGAAAACATCAGTCTGTGCATATAGACTGGATCCTTCCTGCTGTTTCACTTCTTCTTTTTCTTGACCATTGTAGTCCCTCTGTTTCAGCAGACAGGACATTAGTGTATGTGGCTATATGTACCTTGTGTAAAAAGTTAGATGCCTGTGATTCTGAAGCCCCCCGGTGGCAGTATGATAACCAACACTGTAGCAGACAGCAGTGGACAGAACCATTCCCAGCCACCACAGATCCAGCCCAGCCCAGGGACACTCAGACAAATGGGCTGAAAGCAGCTCATTTTTCTATTCTTCTTTTATTATTTATTTTTTGAAGTTATGATGTCAGAATAATTGAAACTGTTGTAACAATTTAAATATTTTCCTCATAGTGGCTTTGAAATGAAAAGATTGAAATAAAAACACATTTAACCGTCTCATTTCAAAAATGCTTTACAGAATTTTTGAAAATCATTATCTGAGTTTATTACAATTTTTATTGTTGCAGTTTTTTTCATTAGCCTTGAGTTTTGTGGTATTTCTTCATGGATGTCATGTTTTTGCAGAGTGCATATGATTATCAAAAGAAATCAGCCATGTCAGCATACGTCTCTGCGCTGACAGTCTATACAAGCCTTCAGTAATCCATTACAGGTTCATTCTATCTGTATAACTGCTGGCCAAAGATTTTAAGTCAATTCCTCCAGTGAGTTAAACCCCAGACCTGTTTCAGATGAGATTCTGTGCTGATAAGCTTTGATACTGTAGATCCTTTTTGTGAAAAGGAAAGCCACACTCATCAAGTGAACAGAGAGCTAAAGCCTTTCTATTCAGCTTCAGGTGAAACCCTGCAGGATTCTAAAGAGCCCTTTTCACAAGAGGCACGGCTACAAAAGAAAGAAATATGAGCACGCAAAATAAAAAATATGACTCGTTCCAAAGGACTGTGTGTGCAGATACTGTTCAATGCCAGTTCAATGTAATCAAAGTCTACGTTTTCACAGAGTTTAGCCTATCATATTTCACCCAGCGTAACAGCCTTTTCCTCATGAATCATTTCAAGTATAAAAACAGTGCATGCTCCGTTTTGTGCAACATTGGATGGACAATTACAGCCATGACTGTCAGTTCTGGTGGAAGAGCTGGAGGAAGTAGGGAAGGTAAGATCTGAGAGGTGTTGGACTGTAGCTGCAGCTGCTCTCAAATGCAAAACCAGCAATGCTGAGATGCATATACTTTTTATTTCTTTTGTATTTTCAACAGATGCATAATTTGCTGTGAAATGGCACATGCTATCAGTGACAACAGTACATGGCATTAGCTTGATGACAGCATTTAAAGGGCACGTTTTAAGACATCTGTCTCTGAGATTTCTGCTTCCACCTAAATTCTATAAAGATGAACAGAATCATTCCCAGAACACACTCTGAACTGTTTTACAAGGATTGTTTCTTCAGTAGAAGGTAGTTCCAATGAAAACCGATCACAGTGAACCAACCCTTTAAAGGCCACATGGTAGAATACAGTATAAGAACGAGTGTGTATTTAATAATGTAGTTCTTCTTTGAACTCGGCACAAAATCAGTAACAGCTACGTGACATCACAAAGTAAGCTGTGCCATGCTTGTGCCTAGCATACATCATTAGCTACACATGCATATTGAGTAGTTAGATGATTTGGTTGCAGGGTTACACACATATTGAATGGTTTGTTGTGTGAAGTTAAAGCTGCACTATCAATAATTTTCGTATCAACAATGGTTCAAATGATTATCTGCAATATGTAAGAGGTCACTTATTCACGTGTGTGTGTGTGTGTGTGTGTGTGTGTGTGTGTGTGTGTGTGTGTGTGTGTGTGTGTGTTGGGTGTGTGTGTGTGTGTGTATGTGTGTGTGTGTGTGTGTGTGTGTGTGTGTGTGTGTGTGTGTGTGTGTGTATGTGTTGGGTGTGTGTTGGGTGTGTGAGTCCCATCAAATGTCATCTTTAATAGATGACAAAGATCATTACCCTGGGCTCCACCAGCGGCAGCAACTACGTTATATTTGAGTGTCATAAATCAGTCTCATATAAGAGTGGAATGGTATGGATAATAAGGCACGTCCAGGCACACTCGCAGGCAAGCAGAGGCTTACCTGGGGAATGTTTTTTTCTAAGGAAAAATGCTGAAATGGGTGTTAAAATCTGAACTTCACCTGTGCAGTCTTGTAGCTGAGACTGGATTTAGTCAGTTAGATATTTGCTACCTTCATCGCCTGCATGCAGTGACGCCTGAATATATGATATATTTTAATCTGGCTTTTCACTGAATGGTCCTTATTAGTTTGTCTACTTATTTATGTATTTCATATCTGATAGCTTCCTCAGTTATTGTTTTTATTGATTGTTTTGCACATGAATGGGGTGATATTAATGTTATTGTGTGAAGCATCTTATTTGTTTGGATGCAAAGTGCTATACAAATAAAGAATGATGGATTGATTGATGAAGGCTTTGATAAGGTGTGCCTGTTAAAGATGAGATGAAAAACACAAGGGTGACATTTCAGTGAAAAATGTAATAAATGATGACTGTAATTCATCATAATGAGGGGGAAACTCCTCGCCTCCTTTATTTCAGTGTCATTTCTTTTCCTCTAGGTGATCTTTGTCTGAAGGGTCAGCTTGAAGAGCTGCGTCAGGAGGCTCAAGCATCTCAGCTGTGATCACATCCAGCAGTTCCCACGCAGCCAGCTCCGGTGGAGCCAGCGCCACCAAGGGCACCGGAGGCATCAGCATCACTCCTCTAGGAGCTTCTTCTGCTGCATCCTCAGGTGGAGGGAGCTCAGCAGCTTCAGCGGTCTCAGGGGCAGGTTTTTAGGCTGCTGGAGAGGGGTCCTTTGGCATGTCGTCTAGTTTTGTAAGTGGTGGCAGAGAAGGAAAAGGGGAAGGGGGTCTAGGTACCGTGACAGTTTCAACAGTGAGGAAGACCAGCTACAGCTCAGGAGGAGGAGAGGCGAAGAGAGGATCATCCTCAGCAATCACTTATTCACCTGTTCCAAAAGAGAGGAAGAGCACGAGCACCATGGCTGCAGCTCGCTCACAGGTCTTTGACGGTTAGTCACAGAGCAAAGGTCAATTCATTCATGCTAATGTACTCAGCTGTCTGGTCTTTTTCACGTTGTTAGGGCCAGCAGCACAACTTAACAGCATTTCAATAGGAGGCTAATGTTTATTCTGTCACCATGTTTCAGAGAGTTCAAGCACAAACTCCTCTCCAGAGTATATCAGGAAGGAGTACGGTAAGTGTTGAATCTCAGATTATACTCTGGAATGTGCACAAGCATTCAAATTGTCAGTTATTATTATTATTATTATTTTTCTTTTAGGCTCTTCAATCACAACTTCAAGTTCTGCCAGCAGAGGAAGAACTCAGAGCAGAGGTACAGTATCAGCCACTTAAAGGGATAGTACATTAACAACACAAATAATTACATATAGGTACAATATTGACCTCTACCTGACCTTTACTAAATGAACCATTATTTGTTTTTTTAGAGAGTGAGATCAGAGCCAGGCTTCAGAGTGCTTCTCCTACAGCAAGCTGTGAGTACGACTCTTCATTGCATCCATGCATATCCACATATCTGCAGTGGACGAATGTAAGTAAGAACATTCACTCAAGTACTGCACAAATTTCAGGTATTTTTACATGTACTTCTACTCAATATTTCAGCGGACAGTAATGTACTTTTAATCCATTACAGCACAATAGAAAATAGTTAAGAATCAGATTTACTGCAACCAACTACACCAGATAAATGCTGCTTAATCATCAATGCATGAGTAATAATAATCTCATAATATACTCTGTAATAGTACATATATACAGTACATTGTATATCATTAGATATATTATATACAGTCACAGGGGCCATTTCATCATTACGTTTCATGCTTGAAGAACATTTTCCTGATGGTACTTTTGTATTTTTACTTAAAAACAATTTTACGTGCAATAAGTACTTTTACAGTCTAGTAAAGAATCTGAATACTTCCTCCACCTGTGCTTGTCTGATCTTAAAGAACGTACATATGATGCAGCACTTTGTTTTTTGTTAGACTGTTACAAAATGTGATCATGAGATCAGGTCAGTTTGAAGTTGGCATAAACTGTAACTGGAGGAGAAGTGCTCCAGTGCTTGGTGCCCACTGTTAGCTCTGCTGTGCAGGGACGGAGCTGGATGACGTGAAGCGTCTGCTGAGAGGAAGCTCCACCACCAGCACCAGCCCCGCTCAGTCCCCCAACAACACACTGCCTGTCCCCAGAAAGGCCAGCGTGGAAACCAGGACCTTGTCTGAGAGCTCTGGCACAGGTTCAGCCAATAAGCTGTCATATGATCTTTAAGACTGATATTAAAATTCACACGCATGTGGTCTGCCACCGGTTTTTAAGCTTTCTCCTGTCTCTCTACCATTTTTCTGTCTTCCATACTAGACCACTATGACAGCATTTGGTCTGGAGGTGTGAGCAGCAGCTACAGTTACAGTCACACCAACCCCAATAACCTGTCAACTACCTCTACCCTGTACCAGTCAGGTCAGTCATACATGGTAACCCATGACATTAATTATTTGTTGATGCAGATGTACAACAGCTGTATTTAACCATTGTCAATGAACCACTGCAGCAAGTATACTTCAGCACAGCGGCTGTGTGTTTTTCACAAAGAAAAAAGCATCTTTTTGTTTTATCAATATGATTGATGCAGATTCAATTTTTGTTTGTGCTGCTCAAAGCATTAAAAATTCCATGAGAAAAACTCAGTATCAACATGTTTCCAGACACAATGTGCTGTTTACTCACAGGCTGCTGCTTTTTACAGCACAAAGAAGTTTCAATGAAAACTCTTGGCACTGATGTCTGTGGATTATCTAAATCAACTAGGACGTCCTTTCTAAAAAAATAAATAAATAAATAAAAAAATAGAATAAAAATAAAATAAATAAAAAATAATAAGAATAATTGGGTTTTTCTAATGCTCTTTCTATTACTTTCAGTAGAACATATGGGGCTTGATTTGCTTCAGTTGTATTAGCTTTCAAAGGTTGATTTCTCCAAACCTTGGCATGTCAGACTCATATAATGATCTGCATGGCGTCATACTGCTTGAAGAAAATATGTCTTTTTGTGACTTGGGTGAAGTGACCCTTCAAAGCCACTTTCTAAAGAGCCTTAATCAACTATAAAACTCATTCAGACATGAAGAGATACACTCTTCACATACAACATGTACCTGCTGTAAATGAGTGTAGATAAATGTGGGTGAATGTGCAACATGAAATAAGAATAATAATAGGCAGACATCAACAAGACATGCATTGTACATGTGCTTTTATCAAATTCCCGCTGTGATACTTTGTGTAGTGAAGGTTATTCACTCTAAGTCATTTTGTTGTTTGTGGTGAGTCTGTCTATTCAGTTAGCATCTTGTTATTAACTGTGGTGTGATGGACCATTGAACATTAGAGTCATATGTAAGTGTACTTTTACCTGTTGTATGGCATGGTAGTTATAGGTAAATATGGCCAGAATTCATAATGCTTTTATTCTATTTTCCAAGGCTGTGCTCTGTTCTGTCACGTGCAGGAGGAGTTCAGAACAACCTGACACTCAGCTCTCCCTCAGTGAACAGTGGACTATCTGTTAGCAGCACTGGTGAGCGTCTCCCTGTCGCGTCACATCTCACTGGGATTCAACATAGCTTAGCACTGACAGCAGATCACCATGGTGTTTCTCCCTCTGCCTCAGTTCCTGTGTATGGTGTTCAGAATAACCTGGTCACTGCCAGCCCCACCATCCTGTCGCCCACTGGATCCAACACTCATATAGGTGAAGTTTGTACATGTAGTCTCCATTCATGTGGTGATATACAGCCAACTTTATCAACAAAACTATCCGTGGCTTTTCTTCTAATCAAAAAAAAATGAGCAGCCTGACATAGTTCACATGATGTGAGAGGGAAACATTATAGTTGAGGAGAAAAGTTGTATGTCCCACAAAGTTTAGTACCAAAACTTTTTTTTTTGAATCACTGTCTAAATGTGCATGTTTGTGCCTTCACAGTTTATGGTGTGCAAAAAAATACATCCAGTACTGGAATTAGCACAACCACAGGTGAGGTATCAGATATTTAGATGGATTCATTGGTGTTCATCATCATCATGTTGCCATTATTGTATTATTATCAATATTTCCTTTACCGCTGTGTTACTGGATGCTAGTTATTTAGTGTACACTCAGCAGCCCTTTGTTGTGTTTGAGCTGATAATGTCATGTGTTTGTCTGTCACAGTGAGACCCAGCAGTCCCACTCATGACGAGGCCTCAGGCAGAGACTTTAAGTTTGTGCTGATAGAGAAGGAGAATGTTCCTGTTAACAGGGAGACAGAGCGGCTGGTCATAGCCAAAGACACGGGGAAGCACTTCATGTCTGCTGCACCTGCTGGTGCTTCTGGTAAGACTGAATACGACCACTGCTCCAGTAATGTGTTTATGCATACTGCTAACACACTACATTTCTCCTATTGCTACTGTTATTTTAAAGTCATATAATGTACACACTGCACACATGTGAACATTTTCTGGGTATGATGCCATACTTATAATTGTTGTATCTTTTAGCAACCTACTCTGAGGACTCACTGAAGAGAGAGAAGAAGAAACTCTCATCCAGCACAGTGGAGGAAGGGACAGATGCTAAATGTAGACTCCTATACCACAAATCCTGTTGGTTTTGGGACTCATCACATACATTATATCTCTTGTTCAAAATGTAATTATTTGCTGTTTCATATTTTTTAAAGATTCAGCCTCAAAAGTTGCCACCAAAGACAAAGCCACCTATGCAGGTACTGCCCCTTTTTCTTTTTTCTTTTTATCAGGATCTGTTTTATGTCCACGTTTAAAGTCAAATCCTGCGTGACCCACCACCACCAAAAGCTAGAGCAAAAGAACTGCTAAAATAGCTCTTAGAATATTGCATAAGATTTTAACCATCTTATGTTAGGCTGCAACTAATGGTTATTTCTATTATGGATTAATCTGCATTTTATTTCATTGATCAATCCACCTATTCTACATTATAGTCACAATTGAGCTCAAAGTGACACCTTCAGTTGTCTTATTCTGTTCAACCAACAGTCCAAACCTCAAAATAATTCAGTTTAATGCAAATTGTCACATTTGAGAAGTTGAAACTATCAACTGTTTTTGGCAGTTTTGCATGAAATATCTTCAGTGATTGATCAGTTATCAAAATATTTGCTGATTATTTTTTGATAATTGAACAATCAAGTAATTGATTAATTGACTCATCATTTAAGTTCAATTTTTATTTACTGTTGGCTAGTTTATTTTTTGCAATCAATCAAATCTTAAAAGCTCTTACTGTATATTGTTAGTTAGTAACTTGTAACTATAGCTGTCAAATAATGTAGTGGAGTAAAAAGTATAATATTTCCCTCCCTCCGTAATATGGAGTAGAGGTAATCATGAAATGGAACAACTACAGCGCAATACTCGAGCCATCGATACTCAAGTAAAATACAAATATCAGAAATTTGTATTTATGTACAGTACTTGAGTAAATGTACTTCATCACATTCCACAATGGGCCATGTGCAGTAACTTCTAATCTTGTCATCATCATTAAGTTGCCAGGCAGTGAGGTTACTCCAGGAAGCAACTTCACATAACATTTGCTCTTCAACCATTCTTTCCCTCTGCTCTCATGCTAAGATAAGCTAAGCTAATAACCTCCTGCCTCCTGGCTGTAACTTCACATTTAGCATACAGATATGAGGGGGGTATCAATCAATCAAAACAAATAATGTTATTTTCCAAAATGTCCAACTTAGGAGTTTGGAAAAATGTGACAATAAGACACTAAGCTCAGAAATATGTTAACAAGTATAAACTGTAAACTGTATCTTACTCTCTTGAGAGAAAAGATCCAGACAGGACAGAAAAGCATGACCTTGTCTGTCATCTTCTTTGTTTCGCAGAGATCCGTGAAGATGAATCAGGCTTTGGCTTCTGCTCCTGCTGCCGCTGGTGGAAGTGGCTGCTCGGCCTGCTGCTCGGTCTGCTCCTCCTCCTTGGCCTCCTCTTTGGACTCATAGCTTTGGGTAAGACAGTAGAAAAAAAACATGCACTCTCTATTGCAGCATATAATTTACCAGTATAGGGCTCACTGAAGGTGATATACACGTCTGTATCATCTCTGGCCTCACAGGTGAAGAAGTGAAACGCCTCAAGAACCGCGTTGACGCTCTTGAGGCCATCACTGGCACTGCGTCAGCAAGGTCCAGCCGCTTGTCGGCCTCCTCTGGCATCAACATCATCGACCCGCTGGATTCGTCATACATCCACAGGAGTCCGTCTGGGTCCACCCTGACCCACTATGACAATGGGATCAACCTGGGGGCTGCTGGACGAGGAGGAGGTGTAGGGAGTGGACCAGGACAGGACAGTGCTGCCCTTCAGAGAGCCGTTCAGCAGCTGGTCAGGGCTGAACTCCGCTCCGATGCTGTAAGAGGTACAGAAATATAACGCACTGATGAATCAACTCATCTGTCAGTCAAACATATATTGATTGATCCTTTTTTCTCCCTTTAGAAACACTTACATACTCACTAAAGGGGGAGAGAGGAGATCCAGGACCTAAAGGCATGTTTGCACAGACTGTAAAATAATTTGGCATTTGTTGGTATTTTGTTGATGTCAATCATAAGACTGGCTGTTTCTTTACAGGTGATCCAGGGCCACTAGGACAAAAAGGTGAGGGACTGTCCTGCATGTCTATGTGTCTTCAATGAATACATAAATGAATATTAAACTTAAGCAGTGTGTGATATAAGAATCAAGCTCTATAAACTGGAACCAACACCAATGAACTGGTCTTTTGCAGGTGATAGCGGCTTTCCTGGCCTGCCAGGTAAGACTGAGAGCAAATGTGTTGAAGCGTTTTCCTTCCCACGAAGGTGATGGACACGCTGCCTGATTCTGCACTCATGTATCTTATTTCTAAAGGTCCTCCTGGGCAGATGGGTCACCCGGGATTGGATGGACCAAGGGGACCAAAAGGAAGTGCAGGTACTGTTAAGAGCATTGTGATAAGCAGAAACTAGAAGAAAAGAAATCATGGGCTGAGTTTCATGTCCTTTGTGAACAGGTGAACCAGGTCAGGAGGGACCACCAGGCCAGAGGGGCCGGGAAGGACAGATGGGCCCCCGTGGTGAGACGGGACCAGCAGGTTTTGGAGAGAAAGGTTGAAAATGTTGATGTCACTCATGTTGAATTGTGGAAAGTTATTCATTGAGGTGTTAATGAAACCTGGTTTTGATAGGATCTAAAGGTGAGCCAGGTCCTGCTGGTGCTGTTGGACCCATGGGGCTACAAGGTAAGGTCAAAGGTCATGATGGAGTTATAGGTCAGATAACATTTGTGTTTAGCCCAATTACAAATTTGTCTCTAGAAAATTGATTCTCACTAATATGCTAAATGGAACCCATTAGCAGGTTGGTAAAACTCACCAGTCAGAAATCTGGAGATACAACTGCTTTTCACTCTCTAAATGCAGTCCATTTATCATGTTTTATTTAGGTGCCAGTGGAGAGCAGGGTGCCACTGGAAGGCCTGGTAATGACTCCATTTCACATTATTTCATATTTTGTGTGTTCTTTATTCCTGACTGGCAGGCCTGAATTAAGTCTGTTATTTGTCTGCAGGCGCTCCGGGTCCAAAGGGTTTCCAGGGTGAAGCAGGAGCTCCAGGAGCAAAAGGTACCTTTCAGGCTTTATCTTCTTTTCATTTTCATGATCCACATGTCAACTAGAACACTTATTAATCAGTTAACTGTTATATATGAGAGGATAGCTTTTATTAATTTAGACCAACTTTCAGTTTGCTCCATTGACACTTCTTATTGTTTTTAATGCAGGTGATCGAGGGACACCAGGGCTGCAGGGAAACAAAGGAGACCAGGGAGAGAGGGGACCACGTGGACTTGCAGGTGTGTCCCAGAATAGTGTTATTTATCATACATCTTAAAGTTTGTTTGAGTTTTTTAATCTGCTGTCTTTGATGACAAAAGTCAGCACTGCAGGTTTAACTGTAATTCATTGCAGGTGTATTTTAAAGACAAGCCTGTTCACAGATCCTCAAATGGTGATCTCAGACACCATCAAAAATAATCTAAATTTCTGTATTGGTGTAATTATATTTTGTAAAATGTATAATAAGAATGGGTTATGGTTCTTGAGTTGCATTTAAAATCCGAAAAATGTTGCTTCTTGATTTCACAATTCAAGGTGAACCAGGACAACCTGGACCACAAGGCCCTGCTGGACCAAAGGGATCGAAGGGAATTACAGGTGAGGATAGAGGAAATATGAGATCCAGTCATATTTTCCAGTCAGCTGAGTTTATTCTAATGGTGCTCTGACAGAGTTACATGTTTGGATAACTTCTGACATAGTGATGTTAGGTGCTAGATGGAAATGTGTGCTGTGAGAATGCTGTAGGAGTGCTAAGACGGATGGATTTGTCATTAAGAAAGGTGAGATAAAAAGAACAGTGAGGAACTTTCAGTGAATGAGCAGATATGGCTTTAATGATGCTACAGCATGGTCAGATCACAAGTCTCTTCATGTCAAAATTGACAGGATCTCGATGAATAAATCAGAGAGATTGCAAAAATTATCATTTGTTGTTTCGGACTGTGAAATAGAGCCTCTGTATAAATTGTAGGTGACACAGGTTCAATGGGACTTCCTGGTGTGAGAGGACCTGCTGGACTTCCTGGAGATATTGGTCTCCCAGGTAACACAACATTTTACATGGCAACATATATATTCAACTGCGATGTAATCAGTTTTTTTTTAATCAAATATCGCCTGAGGAATTTCCCATAGCTTAGCATGCAAAACATTTGCTAATTAGCACTGAACACAAACTTCAGCTCAAGATGATGGGAATGTCATTAGTTTGGCAGGTATTTTGTCATAAACTGAAAAACTGGACAAATAGAAATATTGACCTGTTGGTGTCACTGAATGAAAAGTCAAGGAATCAAAATTTAATGAAAATCCATCCAACAATGTTGACTGACAAATTAACATTGCCATCATTTGATCCACTGCCAGCTTGCAGAAAGACTTTACTTCCGTGTATGTGAGAGCCACATCTGGATAACTAATGCTAATGCTAGTTGTGTAAATGGGAATAAACCTTTTCTTTCTCAGCAGGGTTCTTTAAGGGGTTAAAACAGTTGTGTTTTGATTGAAAATGCTGTTTTTCAAAGACTTATATAACCACTGATATATGTCTATCATGTATACTTTCATTATGAAATTTAACATAACCCCATCTTTCAGGTGAACCAGGATTACCTGGTAAAATCATCGCTCCAAGTAAGAACAGCAATACGTGTTGTACTAAGTGTACTGTGCATTCGTTTCTAAGCCATACGAAAACACAGTGTCTTGTAAAGTTAACTGGTGTCCATTTTGTTTCTAGTTGGGTCCGAAACTGTGGCCATCCCTGGACCACCAGGGCCTGCTGGGCCTCCAGGTCCTGCTGGAACCCCTGGTCTGTCTGGCCCGATTGGCCCTGCTGGTGTTCCAGGACAACCTGGTAAATCCCAGCTTTTGACCATGTTAAGTGTTTGAGATGGGTCAACTGTTACATGGAGGTAAGAACTGTTACATATTGACTTCATTATGTAGGTCCAAAGGGTGAACAAGGAGAGAAAGGAGAGAAGGGGGAGAGGGGAGACCAAGGACAACCTGGCGAGCCTGGTATCAGTGTCACAAGTTCAGAAAGTGTCAGTGCCACCCGAACACACAGTGAGTGCCTCTCCATTTCTTTAATTAGTTACTTAGGCACTAACTGTTGGTAATGCTAAGAATGACACTGTACTTACAGTAACACACACCTCTATTATTTCTCTCTGAAATAATAATTGTTATTATTTCTCTCACCTCTGTTATTTCATTTCCAACAGAACTCTCCTCAGTGGCTGGACAGCCCGGCCCACCAGGACCTCCAGGGCCTCCTGGAGCACCTGGTCCTCAAGGTGTGTCAAAAGCTATTTGTAAGATATCAAGGGTATTTCCAAGCAACTGGGACACTAGCTGAGATCAAACTAATAATTATTCAATTACTATTGTACCTCTTGTTTAGGTGAGACTAAGCAGGGTCCTCCAGGACGCAGAGGTCCTCCTGGACAGCCAGGTAAACAAGTATCTCACGTTATAGACAGACAGACAGACAGACAGACAGACAGACAGACAGACAGACAGACAGATGGACAGATGGACAGACAGCCAGTGCCAGAAAAAAATAGTTTCTCTCTCATCTGTTTCTTTGTTGTTTGTTGATTTGTCCCTGTGTTGCTGCTGTCACAGGTATTGGTGTACCTGGACCTCCAGGAGAGAGAGGAGAGCCTGGCAGCTTTGTGCCCACCTCAGGTTGGTGAAAGAAATCCTTTTACAAATGTGTTGTAGAATTTTGGACACATGTCATGGTTAACTTTAACTATCTTTGCTTGGAACATTTGATGTCTGTAGAAACCTTTTTTGCTGGACCACCAGGACCTCCTGGACCACCAGGGCCACAGGGCTCAGTTGGTAGGTTTGACAAATCAAATACTTATATATATATCATGGATTCATGCATAAGAAAAATTACATAACTAATTAGTTAATTAGTTAATTCTTATCTTGGCCTAATTAGTCTCAGGCCAAGATAAGAATTAGGATACTTACTGAGAACCTCTTGTGCACAGATATATTCTTTCATCCTCTCATTCATGTCTTCAGGTCCCCAAGGGATACAAGGGTACCAAGGTGAGAAAAGTGCACACCTATCTGCATCCATCATAGTATTTAGAAACTGCAGACTTATAGAACAGGCATATCTTTGGCTAAATTTAATGCTTATTGTTTCAGGTGAACCAGGTCAGCCAGGTCTTCCAGGGAGTCCAGGGGAACCAGGTGTTGGTATGTCAGAACTTTCGGATAAGTTGGATTTTTACTAAATGTATTCCAAAAAAGATTATCTATGGGGATCTTGCTTCATGTAGGAATCACTATTTGTAGGCACCGTGGGGTGGAAAATGAGCTGATTCAGTTGTTATGGAGATGTTTCAACGGTCAACAATGAACCTCAAAGCTCTTTTTTCCAGATGTTAAATCAGTGTTTTGATATTATGTTTTCAGGTTTCCCAGGTCAGTCTGGACCGAGAGGACCTCAGGGTCCACCAGGCCCAGAGGGGCCACCAGGACCTAAAGGTACACACAGCCAAATGTTTTGAATGACCTTCAAATCCTTTTTATAGACCTGTTACAAAATCCTCTTCATTTGTGTCTGTATTATACAGGATTTAACTATAGTGAATGGTTACAGACGATCACTTTTTCTGTTCTGTCTGTCTTCCCCTTTTCTCGTTTTCTTTGATTCACAAGTCAGCAAACACTGGCGTTTGCCTCTCATTATGTTTACATGTTACTTGCAGGTGACGCAGGAATGTCTGGAGTATCCATTGGTAAGACCATCGTAAATATCGTACCCCACCATTTATTAATACAGTATCCTAATGATAATCTTCACCAGTGCCTTCTGCAGTGTTATGAGCAAGCAACAGCAACTAACATTGATGAATACGCTAAGACACTTGTCAGTCATGCAAACGTGCTAAAATCTTGTGGTCTTGGTATTATCGTCTTGTGGATCAAGACTACAAGTTTGAAATTGACACACATCTGGGGCTGTGGAGTTAGAAACCAGATCTCTATAGCTAGGTCGTCATCTCTACTTGTGGCTAGCTGCTCGATGCTACATTAGCAAGGTTAACACACCGGAATCTTTGCTTGAATTGCTGGCAATTAAGTTGCATTGTGGGTAATGGAGAGGCCAGACTTTTACCAGAGAAATGAAAGTGTGGAATAAAACAGACAACATCTCTTTAAATTTGCTATTCATGTATTTTTCTTCTATGACATGACATTTTATCGAAGATTTTGTGTTGTCATAACAGGTGGCTCATTCAGTTCTGGCCTCCCAGGTCCACCTGTTCCACCTGGACCTCACTCTGGATCATCCGAAATGGGCCAGTACATTGCAGAATATCTTCGGAGTAAGCTATGTATCTTTTTACTTTGGTTTATGTAATGCTACAATCAAATGAAACAAAGAGCTAAGTTTGAGACAAAATTGTTTTGATGTGCAGGTGGTAGCATCAGGCAGTACCTGGCTGGACCTCCTGGTCCTCCTGGTCCTCCGGGGGCTCCAGGGTCTGCAGGGGATGGGTTGGTCGACAGTGTGGCCAACCGAGTTATAGCCTACATTCAGAGTATGACCAGTTACATACAACATAATAATGCTACATCTATCATTACACAGGATGCATGAGAATCAACTGTTCACAGTTTAACTGTGGTGAAAGCCCTCAAATAATTTTTACCCATTTAGGTCCAGGTGCAGGGTATGATGGGACTCCTGGACCTCCTGGTCCTCCAGGTCCACCTGGCTCCATCTCTGTCAATGACATCATCAACCTGTTACAACGTAAGCCTTATTTGAGGGTGGTTAAGATCCCCAAATTCCTGACAGATGACATATGTTGCAGTGGCAGAAACTTCGTGTTTGAATGGCACAGATGCACATTCTCATGTGATGGGTACATGAGTCAATAATTTCTTCATCATTTTGTGCAACGGGTGACATTGAGGCCAGCAGTGTTTGTGGATGAATTCAAAACCAAAAAAAAAAGTCTGAGGGATCATGAGGCCCTGCTTTAACGGTCTGTGAAAATCATACTGAAAATCAAGATCAAGGGAGCTTTTGCCCTGCTCCTCCACGGCAGGTTTCTGTCCTATCTGAGCTCGCCTGAGGACACCTATGTTACCAGTGTACTGCCACAATCTCACTCCCCACCTGCCACTGTACCCAGAGTGTGTTATCTGATTCAAATTCAGATACATTTGAATGGAACAGCCATGTTTCATGTCTGTCTAATGATCTGTGCTAAGTAACAGGTGAAGACCTAGCTTTCAATAACTTGATTTCTTCAAATTGATGCAGTTTGTTGGATTGTTACTCATCTCTTGAGAACATTGTATGTTAGACCTTTCGGCAAAGTGTGTCAATTATTTGTGTCCAGGAGAGGATGTACAGAGATACGTTTCTGGTCCGCCTGGTCCACCTGGTCCACCAGGACCCCCTGGAGCTGCAGGCCATGGCAGCTACAGGTTCAGCAACCAGGAGGTGGCTGAACGTGTCCTCAGCCTCATAAATGGTGAGCGTTACAGAAGGTCCTGCACGTTATCAAAATGGTATTCTGTTGAGAGAACATGACTGTGATTGACTTTGGATGCTGTCTGTCACTAGAGAGGGGGACGGTTGGTGTCCCTGGACCCCCAGGACCTCCTGGGCCTCCTGGTCTTCCTGGAAATCTGTTGTCAAGTAAGAAAACAATGGGGACACAGATGGTTAGCACCCCAGTAAAACCAGCTTTTTGAGCTCATAGTATTTATGTTCATGTAGACTGTCTATTCTACAGAACCTAGATCTAGTAGCATTCTCAAGCTTACAGATGTTCATTGTAATTCTCCAACTAGCTGGGTATCAAGCACTTGTGGGCCCTCAGGGGCCTCCTGGTCCCCCAGGTATCCCTGGTCCACAAGGTCCACCTGGCCCCAACTATGTCAGTTCAGACCTTCATGACAACCTGCAAAGTGAGTCAAAACATTCCCTTCATGAGTTCATGAGGAATTCATCTGAGAAAACGTATTGGACTTAACATTTTGTCTGCCTCCACATCTGTTCCTCTGCCTTCCCAAAGGTGTTTCTCTCAGAGGCCCACCAGGCCTCCCTGGTCCCCCTGGACCTGAGGGACCCCCTGGCCGAATCCTTGGACTGGTTTCCTATGCTGAGTATGCCAACAGAGAGATGCTTAAAGCAGAACAAGGAAACATCAAAGGTGAGTTTAAAGGTATACTTCGCCAATTTCAAAATGTAACGTTAAAGCTAAAGTGTGTGACTTGTGACTTAGCCTGAGCTAATTCGTAGTACTAGACCTACTCGAGGGCATGAGCCAGGTTTAGCAATGCTAACAAGATAAGTTTTGGGGAAACCTTTATTGCATGCCTGAGGCTTACTGTCAACAACTATTCAAAAATATCACTTTGATAGTTTAATTCAGGCACAGTCTTGCCATAAACCTTCTCAAACATGTCACTACGTTATGTACGTTCTAGTCCCATATGACCCAAAATCATTGCTTCTTCTGAAGTCACCTTATGTTGTATTGTTTCCAGCTGACAGTTCAAGAGGAGGTATGTTTGGACTTCCTGGTCCACCAGGCCCTCCTGGACCCCCAGGACACAAGGGAGAACCAGGCGTGCCCAGTACCAGAGACTGGTACCTGGATAATGGAGATTACTCCAGTATGGCTGTCAAAGTAACTGATTACATCAAATGTAGGTGAACTAGAGGAAGTTTGTCATGAACCATACCACATATAGTACATGGCCCACTACTTACCTGACTGTCCTCCATATGCAGCCCATGGTCTTCTCCGTGATCTTGTGAGAGACTCTGAACATGTTGTTCAAGGACCTCCAGGACCTCCTGGACTTCCAGGAATGCCTGGACAAAGCTCATGGGTTGGATCTCGTGAAAATGTCATGGATGTGGTGGAATACATAAAATGTAAATTCATATGAGCTTTATATATTTTTATAATTGAAGGGCTGCCATTATGTTCCAGAGCCTATGGTGACATCTTTCATGATCTTAGCCCATGCTAACTGTGACCATGTCATTTCCAGCCCAGGATCTGTTGCGACCAGCTGTTACAGATGTGGTGGAATACATCAGATGTAAGAAATTAAAGTTTATCACATAGAAGAATCACAGTCATTAGTGATTCATTCTAAACCCTTACTGCTATTGATTGCAGCAAAGTGTAGCTTATGAGTTATACGAGAAACCACAGCATTTTCAACAGTGAAGAAGTCATCATGTTGTCTTTGCTGGTTGTCTTCAAGGCTTAGTCAGAAAAGTCTTGACCTCTTAGCCTGTTATACTCAAAAGTTACTCTCATGCCAGAGGTCTTTGCTAATGATACTGTACAACTTTCTTCCAGTCTGGCAGTTTAGATTATTTTACTGTGGTTGAAAGCAATCAGTGACAAAAAAGCTTTCACTTGCATCATCGAGTTTTCTCTCATTTGCAGCCCGTGGCGTGCTGCACGACATTGTGACGGACTACAACAGTCGTGTCTTCCAAGGACCTCCAGGACCGCCCGGCCCTCCAGGTCCTCCTGGATATAGCCGATGGTTTGGTTCCCATGGAAACACCACAGATCTGCTGGAATACATCAAATGTGAGCAACTGTATTATGATGTCACAAATCACAAATCAAAATCTATAATAAAATACAACAGGTAGAGGCACTGCTTGAGACTGTTCTTCACCTTGACTGTTATTTTCCAGCTCATGGTCTACATGACATTGAACGAAACCACCATGAACGTGTCGGCCAAGGACCGCCAGGACCACCTGGCCCTCCAGGTCCCCCTGGATACAGCCGAGTGTTTGGTTCCCATGCAAACATCACCGATTTAGTGGAGTACATGAGAAGTAAAGAAGCATTTAGCAGTTAAAAGGTCACACTCGCCATTTCCCCAATACAGCCAAAACTATGAAAAGGCAAAAGGGTCTGAGTGTCAGCATGACTGATAACAGTTGAATTTGTCCTCTGACAGCACATGGAGCCATTGTGGGACAGCCTGGAAGACCAGGACAGAAAGGGGACATGGGATTCCCAGGGCCAAAAGGAGAGAGAGGTAGATCAAAAAGAGAAGAAAAAGAAAAACGTGTGATTTTATTGTGATATCAAACATGTTACCACCCTTTACCCAACAAAAGAAACCAAAGAAAACATAGCAGTTCACTGTGAAATTGATGTAACAAAATGTAATGTCTTTCACTTGTTTCTCGGGTTATAAAATCTATAATAACTGGAAAAATCACGCACAATGTTTTGCTGCCAGTAAGCACTCTCTCTGTTTGGACACAGGTGAACAAGGCCTTCCTGGCATTGAGGGACGCAGGGGACAAAAAGGTGACAGAGGTCAGTTGTTGTCACTGTCACGAGGAGCTTGGCCCTGTTCTTCATACATGGATAATTGATTTGGTGATATGATTGCTGAGGATTTGATAAAAGCCTGAATTTTTCACTTCTTCTGAGCTTACCTGGATTTGCTGCCAGACCAACAGCAACTAGATGAAAGCGACACAAGCAGGCTTATTCACAAGCTGAACCCATGCATGAACTCATTTAGATACAGGGGACAAAATCCACAGTACAGTGAGAAAACATAAAATTTACGTGAGGCTACAGTTGGCTAAATCAAGTGCAGCTCAATGAGGAAATGCTGTTCACATGGGCATGTTGTTTTGAGACAGACAGGGAAACCTGAGAATCTGTCCTTTGAGGTGCTCCCTCTGTGCAGCTGTGGTAAGAATGTGCTCTCTGAAGCCACAGGGCCATGTCAGCTAGTCACAGCTATGACTGTATGATCAGCACTGAGAAAATCATGAGCACTAATCATGCTTTCAACTCAATAATCCTGTGCTTTAAAATAACAAAATAACAGCACACTGTCATCGAATAGAGCTTCATCCATGATTAAGTGCATTTGAAGAACAGTTAGCAGGGCGAACATGTTAGCCTGCATTAGTTTGTTTGAAGAAAGGGGCCCCGCTGCTGAGTTTGGTCGTCATTTTGAATGTTTGATTTTATGTTGTAACAAGCAGGAGCCCAATGATAAAAGTCGGTTCCATCAAGCAACCTTTTAATCAAACTGAATGTGCTGTTTTTCAGGAGAATTCACACTAATGGCGACAAGGAGGAGGAGGGACACTGGTGTTCAAGAGCCAAGTGACTGAATATGTGGAACTCTATTCTAAATATCACATATAATAATATGGAGTTTGGTGTTTATAATGAGGTAACTGAGTGGATGTTTTTCACCAACTGATGTGTTTTTATAAATGATTTGTGATTGTATTTTTATATTCTTGACTGTCTGCTCTGCTGAGCTGTCTGTGAAATCAGGGACTGTATGAACGGCTGTCATTCAGAGGGGTGACATCTTTTATTCTGTGGGACTGAATGAACTGGTGACTTTCTTTCACCTGTTCATACTTGTGGGCATTTTCTGTTTTCATTGGATGTTTTGGAATAATTTTCAGATGCAATTAAACTGAATTCCATAGCTTTTCAATCACTGCCACAAATACAACTGTCGTACAGAGGAAAATGTTTATTTACAGCAGAATGAAAATCTACATTACACAGGCAGTCTAAAAACTATACATTTATTTTAAAAAAATGCATTATGATTTTGATATGATATCATATTTTTTCATTCAACATTCACAAATTAATCAATTTCCTTGCTTCTTTCTTTGTAGAATCTAACTGACCAACAGAACAAGAACTGATAGGATCAATTTCGTAATCAGATTTTTGTATGCTGTAAACCTCCAATAAGTAAACTACAGCACAGACAGCGCAGAGTGGGTGATACACTTCCATATAAATAGCTACTGAGAAAGTTTTGTGCACAGCACTCCATTGCATTTTTTGTACATAACCGTTCAGTTATTAAATACTTTGACTAACTGTAACTCTCAATAGCCAATCAGAAAGAAAATGAGATGATAAAATGAACCAATCAGAAGTGAAGATGGCCTAAACCAGTCAGGTCCATTTTCTGAACATGTTTGTCATTAAAACTGCATTAAAACTCAACACATCAGCCTAAATAAAAAAAAAAAAAAAACTGCAGAGAGCTCATGTTCTGTTTTTGTTTAGAGATGGAGATGCAATCATTCTCAAAGGGTTAATATGCATCACACAGTCACAGAACACAACATTTAGTTGGCAAGCTGGCATAAAATCTGAAGTCTGACCAAAATCTTTAACACCGGTCATATTATGCATACAGTAAGTCCTTTCAGCTTTTCTGACGTATTAAGGCTATTAGCTAGCATGTTAATAAACACAGTATTATCATTTCAATAAAAAGGAGAAAAGCCATGCAGGCCTACTCATGATACACCTGGTAGCAACATACCATATGAGGAGGCATCAGAAGAAAACCAACACAGATACAAAGGAGGCATCATCATCATCATCATCATCATCATCATCATCATCATCATCATCATCATCATCATCATCATCATCATCATCATCATCATCATCTGAACTGCAGCTGATGTTTGGAACTGAAAGCTGTTTGATGTTTGAATTTGCTGAGTGGGCTTCATGACACTCACAAAAATGTTCCATCATCTCCAGAATTTATGGACATCTTTGAACCATTACATCTTAAAGTCATCCCTGAATAATGGTCTGATAGATACAGAACTTTTGTTTGACAATTATGTAGTGGTGTTATCTAAGAAAATAACAACCAAACCAACAAACAGGTACATAAATGCTTGTTTGACAGTCCTTCTGTCACCACAGTGATTTCCTTAGTGTCTGATTAACAGTGATCCTTTTGTCTCTGTGTAAACACCACCTCCACATCTCCTCTAATGTCTGCAACAAACACACTTCCACCTTTGCTTGTTGCTAAATACTTATCTCAAGCCTTGTGCTCAAGACAGGAAGGCATTCTGAGGAAGAACCAGAAAAGACGGAATCATTTCTGCTGGAAAAAGTTCCTAAAGGTTACTTTGAAATCATGCATTAGACTGGTTATATTAACCTCTAATGGATCACAAGCTAAAATTCTAACACAGATATGTGATTTCATAAAAATATACTGTATCATCATTCCTTTAACAAGAGTGATATTAAAAGTGTGCTGTCTGCTTCATCAGAAATACATTCTATTTCATGATCAATTAGAAATGATAAGGTTGCTTTTTAATAGTTAACCAAATTAAACCGTCAACACTGTGTTTAAGTGGTATAAAAATGCTATCCTTTGTTTAGTGCAAATGTCTAAATGAGAGAACAATTGAGCAGCAAACAATCATCATAAACTGCTTGAATTTCAAAGTCAGAAACAACAAATTCTACAGGCACTGCATTCTTTATAAAAACAATTCAATGACAAAAAGAAGGGTGGACAGAGAGCTACTTCGCTTTAGTGGTTTTGAGGTGACGACCAGAACACACAATCTGAAGGTCTCCTTCATTATTCTCCTTCCAAGTTACTATAATAGAGTGGAAATATGACGAAATGAGCAGAATTGCAGAGCAGAGCTGCAGACTGAGGAAGTCCAGAAACAGAAATGCTTCTTCCACCCTTCAACAGTTTTCAGAGGATGAGGACAAGGCAGCACAGACTCTGTCTTCACTGTCGGAGTGTGTGTCTGTGCTTGTGTCCTTATGCTCTGTGTGTATGTCTCTGCATGTGTACGTAGGTTTCTCCTAGAAACCTGTGGACTGGACGCTGGGGATCGGGTAGAACTTGGAGATGCGGCTCTGGGTGGAGGGGTTAAGGCACTCCGACTCTCCGCTCATCTTGAAGAACACTTCCTGTTCCTGCAGCTTCCTGGCAAACTCTTCCTCAAGGGCCTGCAGGACATGCATGAAAACATGTTCATGTCACATGATCATTTGTCACAAAGGAATGTTTTGAGTATTTTAATCTGGTTCCCTTTATACTTGGTACTAGTATGTGGAAGAACAAAACTGTCTATTAGCCTTCACCTGATCAGGAGTTGGACAAACACAGCCTGGTTTGTGTGCCTGGTTACGGTAACCCCTGACTCTGCTGCACTGTGATTGTAAATCCCACAGCTGGCTAAAAATGACACTGACATGTGTGGCGTTTTACCCAAAGCTGAATATTTTTGGTTGACATGGCCCCTAAGAGTCTACAGCCACAGCAGCTCTCTGAAGCAGAACCTTGTAAAATGTGATTTGAGCTAAATGCTAACATTCGCTAAGTAGCACATGATGGCGCTAGATGAAAAATTAAGGGATCATAAGGGCCACAGAATTCATCCTCTGGGGTCAGTGTGGACCAAAGACTGACTGTCCTCATCCAAAGAGTCACACTAGAAGGAGCCATCATCCAGGTGCAACAGATATGGTACCTTCTTCCTGGGTCGCAGCTTCTCCCTCCACTCCTTCAGCTCCACGCTGTGCTCCTCGTCTAGCTCCTTCAGCTTCTGGGTCTCATGTTCAATCAGCAGGTGGCACTTCTCGTTCTGAAACACACACAGGGAGGTTGTGCATAAAAAAACGAGGGTTTTCAGATGTTATTAGGCTCAGGTTGTTTTCTTAGGCTGGGATGATTGAATAAAACTCCACTGCTTTTAATCACTTTAGTGCTTTTGAGCCTCTCTACCTGCAGCTGCTGAAGCTCTCGGATGTTGGCGTCACACTGCAGCTGCAGGTCTCTCATCTGGTTTTCATGTTTCTGCTGTTGATGCTGCCTCTCGTTCTTCTGTCTCTTCTCTTCCTGGCCTGCAAACTGGAAAACAGGGACAGGATAAGGCTTCAAACGTTGACATTCTTTTCAGAAATTTGGGCTCTCTGTGCTTTGTTTGGCTGTCCATTCAGACATACAGAAAACGGTTGATTCCATTTCTAGCATATTGCATTCCATAGTCTCTTCACCTGTTTGACTTTCTCTCTCTCCTGCTCAGGTGTGATGGCAGCTCCGGTAATGCGAAGGCTCTTCTTGAACATGGCCATGCGGGTCTTGGCCTCGCTGCGCTGAATCTTGGGCAGTCTGGCTCTCTCCTGTGTCTGCTTGTTCTTCATCTCCTCAATCAGACGCTGATTGTAGCGCTGCATCTGCTCCATCTCCTGCACAGGGCACATTCCAGCGGACACAGAAGATTGAAGGAATCTTCCAGAGCAACCTTTTCAAACTTTATTTTCAATCGTGAAACGTTTTAAAAGAAATTTCTTCAAGCCAAGTTTTGACAGACAGAACAAGTGTCCTTAAATGTGGAAAAGAGCTACAGTAAGTGCCTCGTCCAGCCTGTACCTTCTCGTGTCTCTTCAGCAGCTGGTGCCTCTGCATGAAGTACTGGTCTTTGAGCTGCTGTTTGAACAGCTGGTGTTTCTCCTGTAGATGGCGCTCTTCCAGCTCCCACATGGCAGCCTCCCGTGCTGTTCAGAGACAAGAGAACAAAAGACAAAGCTAAAAGATTACACAGAAGGAGCATTCACAAGCTTTCTAGAGGGGAATATCTTCCTCATCATTATGGTTCATTTGAAGAACATTCTGCTTTACTGGATGGTACGCAGTGGAGAGAAGTAATATGGAGCAGAAGACACACAACAACAGTTGTGGGCTGAAATTACCTCATTAGCAGCAAATGGCTGAACGCTTGAGATACTTATGTCAACCAACACCAACTTTACTAATGAGGTTTCAGCTTTGAACTGTCTCACAATTTCTATTCCCAGTGAAAGCCTTTTACAAGCTCCTAAAGCACAGTTACAACCTCCCGTGACTGGGTTCAGCGAGCATTTCTGAGAAGTGTTGTTTGTGCAGCTCCTGGCACATGAAGCATAGGATTAAGTCCCAGGCAGTGCTAACTGCTAACAGGCTGCTGTTCACTGCAGTTGCTGTTAGAAGGAATGTGGTCTGAGAGGACTCAGGCTGCCTCCTAAAGGAGCTTGTTTTTACTGTTGATCTGAGTCGCGACATATGGGATGTTTATGTATTGAACACATGTGACTGAAAATTAAAAACCATACTATAAAATAAAAACTATACAAAGAGGATGTGTAAATAATATTTGCATAAACCTGCTAGAGGTATGAAATGAATGAGATTTACTGTAGAGGACTATTGTCATTTTATTGTGATATCATCATAATAATATGTCCTTTGCTCTGTTTTAGTCTCCACCAGATCTTTAGAGAGTATTCAGGTCTTTAGCCAAACGCTCCACTATTCTCAACAGCTGGTCAATAACTTTGCCTGTTTGGTAGCAGGTAGCATATAGTGGGTTCATCAAAGTTGCAAAAAACACTACAGGCTCTCTATAGAGCCAGTGTTTTTTCCATTCTGGGGTACTGTAGAAACATGGTGGTGCAACATAGTGGATTCTGTGGAAGAGAACCTGCTCCGTCTGTTGATACAAAGAGCTCATTCTAAGGTAAGGAAAAACACAATGATTCTTAATGTACCATAATATTCTCATAACTGTGAATATTGTTACAATTCTTCTAATAGATCCCCTTAAATCTGCCACTGGATCTTAAACATTACAGAACATAATAGGATAATGATGATTAATGATACTGATTTGTGCAGCTTTTTTGCATCTGCATTGTCTTTGAACAGCTAAACCTCTGAGAATGACAATTAAGTAGGAGGATTTTACTGGATTAAACCAGACCAGCTGAGTCATTGTTACAACACAGTCATTTACATGAACCTCACTGCATTTATGTACTGTACTCTGTATAGTATATAGTATTATGTACTATACTATGTATAATGTACTTCTAGATGTTATATAGAAGTACATTATATCATCTGTTAAATATAATGATGCATTATTTAGTGATTACTAGATTTTTGATGGTCATATCTTACCTCGGAGAAGCTGCTGCTTGTGGTTGAGGCAGTCTCTCTCGATAGTGGCGAGCTCATGTTTGTGTTGCTGGATAATCTTCTTCAGAGCGCTGTCCAGATCCTGCTGCTGCTTCTGGAGAAACTCTTGTTCCTGGACGAAGGATGACAGAGATTATAAATGACATGAAGAAAACAGGTCCAGGCGTTCATCTCTGAAACTACAATACGTAAAGAATCTGAGAAAAAAGGCACAATCAGAGGATCACTGAACCTCCATCCACAACACTCAAGGATCCAGCTTAGCCTGGTTTGTGACAGACAGAAAGCATCATCTGCTCTAGCAAAAACCTTTATCAATACATTAAGCAGGACAGGTGTTGAGAGACCAGCTGACTGTTTAAGTGTCTGAGCGTGTTTGCTGGCCCACAGGCTTTGTGCCAAGTTCACTTCAGACTAAGTACGACTTGAGCTGATGAACCAGACACAACTGGCAGAAAAGACTGTTTCACCTGCTTGTCAGTCACATTAATCCGGCCTACTTGGCTCACTGAACAGAGGAAACTGCCATTTTACAGGCTGATGTACTGCTCAATGGCACACAGTGAACAATTTTCAAGCTTTCCATTATCACACATGCCATAAATGAAGGGGAGCTGGGTGGAACAAAAGGAGCAACCTATAAAACCTTTTCAATGCCAAGTACTTAACTTGGTACTGGTCACTTCCTTGTACTGTTCTGATCCAGTAGACAACAATATGTGTGGGCAAAACAGCTAAAATTTACAGCATTTTCCTTTCAGCATTCATCTTAGGTTAACAAATGAAAGGTTTGTTGATAGCATAGCACTACTTCAGACTTTGTGTTGGCCCTTTTGTATGTATGGATGTATAGAAAAGTGTGTGCAGTCTCAAGAGAAATGAGTCATGCTTTAAGAGACACAAGAAAGAGGCCAGATTCAGGGCTTTCACTTACATCCTGCATGGGAGCGTTGCACAAGGTGCACAAGGACAAGTGAAAGGACTGAATCATAACATGGGCCACTCCCTGTGGATCACAGTACACTGCCCTCCTACATGTTGCACTTAACCAGTGCTTCTCAAACCTGTTCCGACCTGCCCTCGGCACAAGCTGAAAAGAGTTATCAATATTTACAGAGACTAACAACAACAGTGGAAGCAACTCATAAAAAAGTATCCAGGTTGAATTTTAGTGAAATAAAGGTCAGCACGACAGCAACGGCAAACTCTTTTTTATTATCCATGCGCAGATCTTCACTCAACTTAGTTTCACTATGTTTTTCCCTTTGGTCATCCACGTGTCCCCTGCAGTGGCTCTATGCCCAGGGGGCCTGCACCCCAGTTTGAGAATCACTGCATAAAACACTGCACACACACACACACCATGAACCTGTGGTGCTGGCATTGCAAACTCATGTGGAAAACAAGTTATAAAAACTGCATCAATGTGTTGGACAACTTTGTGCGTGTTCACCCCCCACAGTTTGAAGTCTGTTCCAATGAAAGACGTGTAGAGGAGAGCTGAGAGGAAGGTACTGTGTGTGCCAAAGTTCAAATTTCACAGCAAACCAAACCCTCATTACCTCCTCTGGCGGGGCTTGGATAATGTCGTCTTTAATACGTTTCATGATAGCATTTGTCACATGCTTTGGAGAAAGTCCCGCTTCCTGTTTGCCCTGTGTCAGGGCAGCCATGAGCAATAGATGGAAATAAAATGAGACAACAGCTGTGGGTTGATTAGTACTATGTGAGAAAATAAATGAGAAGTGGCAGCGCAGACAGATTTAGCTCCTGTGCAGCTAAACGGTGGTTATGTAAACACTTTTAAGACAGATCAGAGAAGAGTGTGTGTGTGTGCGTGCACGCCTAAGTATCAAAACAACCTACTATAAATAGGAGCTTTATAAGCTATCCCATCTTTCTAAGGGACGACATATGGGAAATGGAAATGAAAGGAAATGAAACGTGTTGTGGTCCACTTGCTAACCTCCTTCTTGCGGTTTTTCAGCATGTTCTGGTACTTGGAGAGTTCTTTGTCCTGCTCAGCTTTGATGCGTTTGGCCTCGTCCCTCAGCCTGTTGGTGTGCTCCTGCTCCAGCTTCTCGATGGTCTGCTTCTGCTGCCGCTCCAGGTTCTCCACCTCCTGGTCGTACTGACGCTTCTTACTCTGGAGGACACAGAGGATCAGATCATATCAGTAAAACAAATTGTTCTTTCAGTGTGTAAAAGCATTTTGAAGAAGCTCTAGATGTGGAAGACATTATGTAGACGCCAAATAATCACAATCCTTTTTCTAATTTTTTGAAAATCTCAGGTGAAGGAGGAAATATGCACAACTTTTCCTGAAGCCTGACAAAACTCGAACAGCACTCAGAGAGCACAGATCTCTGCCAGGGCCAGTAGTCTTCTAAGATATGCAAATCTGCAAGTGCAAACTTCAGGGTCAACATTACTGCTTATTGTTGTGAAGTATAAAGTTCAAACATTTTTAACAGTCACACCTTAGTTTGAGAAAAACATCAATTGTGGCGATGTTACTGTGTGTGCTGTCAGGAGTGCTGCGTAACGACTGCTTTCTGTATGAAAGCTGAGCAACTGCTTTCTGTGAGCTGCCCCAGAGGATTACTGCTATCTGTTAATGTGGACTGATGTGATGTCATCATATTTCTACAGTTGGTTTTGTTTTGTCATGACTAAACTTTCCTACCATCTTCTGGAGTTCATGATGTATGTCTCGCAATGTTAACATAAGTAAAAAATAATTTGTATCGGTCTTGTGATTCACTCTTCTCCAAAATTTAATGGATTCTTCTTGGGCTTCACCCTTCCAATAAGTTTCATGAAAATCAGGGAAGTAGTTTTTCTATAATCCTGCTGACAAACAGACAAACAAACGGGACCAAAAACAACATTTGCGGAGATAATAAAACAAAAAATATCGAATTTTAAAATAACACAACCAATAAAGAAGCAGCAACATGACAGACTCATACAAAATTGTGGGTTAGCTGCATGTGTCACTCTCAACTTTCAGTTTTCAGGAATATGAGGCAGACCTATAAGGCATCACATGATTGTAATGGTTGTAAAACAGGACCAAACTGCATCAGTTCAGTTAGAACCACAAAATCTGGATCTCTGCAGAGAAAGTCAGTAACACAATGAGATGAGTCACTGTCTTTTAGAAATTCTTCTACATCTGGACGTGTTTACGTTTGTGGAAGGTCAAAGCAAACCTTCATTTAACAACCACAGAATGAGTTTCTTTTTTCACATCCATGTGTCTTCAAGATGACAACATTCTGTTGCACAGTAATGAGTGAAAAGGACTGAACCGCCTCTCAGAAAAATTATGGAACTGAATGTTCAAAAAGCTGTCTCACACTCTCAAAAATACTTCCCCTTCAGGGAAAAGCCATCAATCGGCTTGGCAAGAGAAAAATGAAAGATAGTTACAGTGTCATTTTTAGTTTAAAGGCCATGTGTGTGTGTGTGTGTCAGGTTGTGTGTTCTTGTACTTCTATCTTTGCTTTAGCCCTTAAGAGCTCACTCCTCAGTTCTTCAAATGGACGTTTTAAGGTTCAGGCTTAGTTTTAGGCTCAAATTAAGTTTAGGTAAGGGTTAGGGTTACACTAAGGTTAGAAGTTAGGGAAAGCAATATGTAAATGGGTTAGAGGGGGCAATAGTTTAAACAAAGTCTGGGAGTGGCTGTTTAATCAGAAATATTCATTTGCTTGCACTTCAGGAGCCACTGTGACAGCTGGTTCTGACTGAGCCACATTTTCCTGCCATGACCGGAGATTCACAAGTAGACAATGATGTTAAGCGTTGTTGTGGAAAGGCTGAGAAGGTCAAAACAACAGACCACCTCACAGAAGGCTACAGTGAAACCAAAGTGTCATGGGCAGACAGAACTCAAAAGGTCTGCTGAAGAATATTAAAAACAAAACACAAGTGTAGTTTTGTTGGATGGATTTGAGCTCAAATGTCACTGATTTTCTAACGAAGTTAGTCCCGTCTTGACATTTGGAGTTGAGCGACTCACTGTGGTCTCCTGTTCGAAGCGCCGGTAGATCTGTTCTTTTTGCTGTTGCAGCTTGTTGCTGAGCTGCTGCTGAGCCCTCTGCTCCTCCTTCTGCAGGAGACGTAGCTCCCTCAGCTCCTGGCGCCTGGATATTTGGAGGAAAAGGGGAAGACAGATAAATTATTTTGATTAAGTCTTTTTTCAGCCTAAAGCAAGTCACACGTGAACACACATGACCTCTAAATAAGTCCTGACATGCAAAGATTCAGCACTCAGAGCAATATGTTTGCATAATATTTGCATAAAACTGATGCCCAGGGTGTGTCCAAATGAAGGCAGGAGAATACCTCAGGAATCTCAACTCCTCGTTCTTGGTATCATTGTCAGTGATGATCTTTGATGTGGTCACACTAACTTCCACGCCATCCACAATGAATTTGCGAGTCTTTTTCAACGTCTTCTTCTGCCGCCTGGTGTCCTGGGAAAACAAGAAAGGAGAGTTTATAAATGCATCTGTAGCTATGGGAGGCTATAGCACAGTTTCTGACGCTGGAGTGTGAGCACTGTGTGAGTTACCTGTATAGAAACAGATCCATGCTCTTTTGTTTTGGACAGAAAGCTGGAGATAGACAGATTCAGGTCTACGCTGCTGTTATCTGCGACTGAGCCACTCCCTGAGTCTGAGTCTCTCTCTTTGTCATCCTTAGCTTTGTCTGGAACTTTCTTCTCATCTTCTGCATTTAGTTTTTCATTTTCTGTGCATTTCTCTCCATTCTCCTCTCTTGGCACAACTTCATCTTTCTCTGGTAGTGTCAATGTCACCTTTAGATGTTTATACCGGTCCTCTTCCTCCTCTGCTGCTGCAGTTGATTCCTCCACAACAGTCATCTTTTCTTCCTGAGGAGCCTCAGTGACCTCTGTCCTCTCTGTGCTGGCCTGCGTAATGGCTGGAACCTCGGCTGTGTCCAGTTCCTTTTCATCTTCAGCAGCAATCTCCAGCTGCTTCATTTCCTTAGCAGGTGCCTCTGGTTCAGCCTCTGGATCTGAGGAGGTAACATCTACTCCTGGTTGTGGGAGTTTTTCCTCCTCTGGTTTCTGTTCTACCTCTCCATCGTCAGCTGGTGTGATTGAAGTTTCCTCTGTGTGCTCCTCAGCTGCAGGGGCAGCAGGCTCATCCACAAAGCTAGTGTTCACCAAATGGTTGGCCACAGGCAGCTCAGTGGGAGTGGGCACGGGCAGAATTGGCTCAACCTTCTCAGGGACTGATTCCAAGATGGAGGGAGAGAGGGGGATCTTCTCATCCTCAGAGCTGGCAACACTGACATCAGAGGGGGCGCGTTTGTGGCCCTGTGGAAGACGCAGAAGTCACAGCAAGAGAAGTTAGGAATGTTAAATGTATGTTAATGTACTTACCATTTCATCTCTAGAATAAAGTCAGAAATCTGAGGCATGAGCTAATTTATGGCAGAACAGGTGCAGGCATAGTGTACATCTAAAACTTCAGAATGCCCTGCTTAATTAAAACAAAACTATACAAAATAAAAATACACAACAGCTAGCATTTTTCCCTCAACAGCTCAAACTCCTCTAGCAAATCGATTGTCAACTGTTTTTTGTCACTGTTTACACACCAGATGTGCCTCTGTCTCTTCCTCTTCCTCTTCTTCTTTGTGCTCTTCAATCTCTTCGGTGACCTCAGCTTTTGCCTCAGCTATTAGCTCCCTCAGTGGTCTGTTGTCTGCCACACTGGACACAAATGAATGCTGCACAAAATACAATAATAAAATGATTAGAAATCATTCATTCATTTATAAATTAACATCCCATGCACGATATATGTTGCGATAAACTCAACATTTATCTTCTGCAATAAAAGAACTTCAAAAGATTTGGCAGAAAAGACCGGACACCCCACCGACAACTAGCCCCATAGATTTTGAAATATTCATTTGTCACAGTCTATCACACTATTTAAGACACAGTTAGGGGGACAAGCACAAGTACATCCAACAAACACACATTTAACAACTCTTTCTTGCATCCTTTTGTTACTCTGTCCCTCTCTGGAAGTCCGTCAGTCTGTCTGAGTGATTTCATGATGAACAAATCAATCAGAAACTAAGTTAAACTTTGCTTAACTTAAAGTAAACAAAGATAAGACGACACACTGCACGTACATCTCTCTACAGCCTCACCTTCTTTGGCTTAGAAATCTGCTGCACATATTCTATCGCTGGCCTGAGAATATGCAGCTTCTTCGATATCAAAACCTTCATTGGTGGCAGACTGCTATTTTGTATTTTCAAGCCCATTGAGTCTTCGTCTGCGCAGAACGATCCTTCAGCTGCAGTATTCCCTGTGTGTGTATGACTGTGTCCTTATTGCCTCTGCGTAAGTAAGTGGCTCTGACTTGGAGAGCACTTTAAACCCTATGGAAAAAGAAAAGCCTGTACTGCTGACGTCAGCTCAAGCACAAAGGGATGAGTGTCAGTCTTGCCAGGACACACGGTTCAGTACCTGACACCAAGCAGGTAAACAGGTGTCGTCTAGGACTGTGCTGCTTACGCTCTGAATGGCAGGTGGTACATGGGTATGGGATGGGGAACGTGGATTATCACTTGATTTAAGTGGCCAGATACAGGGCTGGGGCAACTGATAGGATAGTGAAATGGGGGTTCAGAACTTGAATGAAAAAACTGTGGGAATGAAGAGAAAGGTACCTGTAGCAGCTGTGTCGCACTCCATCTGTTGTCCACATGCTTGTCCAGACATCGCTTTAAGAAATCACTGAATTCTGGGGACCTTAACGGTGGAGTGACATGGGTAAAAAACAGACTTGAATATGGTCTTGTATGATGAAAAATGTATTGCTCTTTATCTTATTGATCACGGCATGTCTAAAGTGTCATAGAAACATGAAGGAAAACATTTCCTCAGTAGAATTATGCAAACTAATTATGGTCATTCAAATCAATGATTCAAGGCTGCTTCTACCTCATGACAGACAGGCCGACACAGATTTACACTGTGACTCACCAGCGTGATGGTTGCATCAGGGTAGGAGGATCGGATTTTGCTATTTTCAGCAGGACTCTCATGGGGTTCATCTCGTGATTGGGTGGCTCAATCTGTGCCAGCTCAATCAAGGTGACCCCAAGGGACCAGACATCAGCCTTGTAGTCGTATGGACGGTCCTTGGATGTCTCACACATCACCACCTCTGGAGCCATCCTGGAAGGAAACAAGGGAAGTCAGTGAAAGGAGATGTGGAGTTTATGGATATTAACTGTATTCGTACTTTTTTCAAGTTTCTGTCAAAAAACAACAACAACAACAACAAAAAAACATGAAAAAAGGGGGTTTTGTTGACTATGAAAACATCTTTTGTTTTATATTACACTCACCAGTAAGGCGTTCCAATGAAAGAGTCTCTCCTCTGTAGCGTTTTGGTGTTTTTGGCAGACACACCAAAGTCAGCTGGAAAACATGTGATTCAAGGAGAACCAGCAATTAGCTAGAGGAACACCATAGTCATCATTTATTTTCCTAATGTAGCCACACAAACCAAACAATTCAACTGCACGACTGCTGATCTCATCTGTGCATGAAGCTGCATGAACACAAAATTATACAGCCCAAGAAATCATATGTGGTTATAATACACTTTGTACATTTGCACGATGACATCATGCCTTGTTTGGACCTCTTGTGAGAAACGGCTCATCAGTGTCCCGGCAGGCAGATGCACAGGCACCTCTGTGTGTGTTCTATCACTGGACAAAATGCTTGCTGTGTGTTATTTCACTGAGCTTGTTCCATCCACCAGCAGTGACTCATACCTCATACGTATGCTGCATTAGTGCATCTGCTGTGAATGCACGTTTGTCTACACACTGAACAGCAGCAGGTCCAAACAACTGCTGATGTGCATTGAGGTCAATAGTTTATGTTATCATGTCTGCAATGATAATGCAACAGAACGAGTGTGCAGTATAAGCCTAAGTGAGTTTCCCTTACGGGTCTGTTTTGTAAAGCACATTCCTTCCATTCCACACATCAAGTTCAGCAAACTTTTCACAATGAAATTCATCTATTTAGCCTGTGAAACAGTTATATAATGTCTTCGGTGGCTCTGGAAGGAGCTTTCCAAAGTCTGAGAAAAAACCCTGATGATGTCAACAGGGCTGGATGGAGAGATATGAAGCAAAGATACTGTGTGAGATGAAAAAGGCGGGCAGGTGGAAAAAAACAGGAAGTTAGTTAATGTAGTTTGGCCAACTTATTTGGCCATCTTATCAACATCATTAACAGTTTAATCTACAATGTCCACTGGGGATAAACATCCCTAAATCCAAAATGAAATTACAGGAGAAAACATGCCCCTTTTAACTCAAGAACTTGCCAGAAAAATCAGAGCTAAAAAATGAGTCCGCTAAACTTCAAAGTGGTAAAGTTGTTTTTCTGATCTATATGATACGACATAATCCCTCGACACAAGACACTAGACTTGTGTGTGAATGATGAAAACCCAACACCATACTGAGATAAATGAACCTGAGAATGTATTTGGGTTGTGTGTGTGAAAGTGGCTATAAATGGATGGTATCAATGTACAGTACATTCCTGTGCCATTTCCAGCGCTTAAATTATGAGGAAACATGGCATTAATACATTGAAACTCTGGCCAAAGCCAGAAAACCCACATTGCCAGACTGTGATCTCATTCATGATTTCCCTCCAGAAAAGAAAAAAAATTGCATGGCTGAATATACTTGTAAAGCAATTCATCCTAGCACTTCACTTCCTCTTACACCCGTCTGTATTAGATAGATGACAGTTTTCTCCACTCATTGGAGGCCCTTGTGGCTCATTATCTGATAGATTCTTGGAATGTAGGAGACACAGTCTGTAGCTACCCTGTCAGGAACTAATGAAGCACTTCCTGGTGTTAACATCAGGATTTGACTTTGCCCTTACCCAGCTTGACGTCACCGTCCAGCGTGAGGAGGATGTTGCCAGCTTTCAGGTCTCTGTGGATGATGTTGTTGTCATGGAGGTAGACGAGGGCCAGCAGGGTCTGCTTACATACCACCCTGATCTGAGGCTCTGTCAGTGGTCTCTCCAGCTCTGCAGGGGAATGAGGGTCACACAAATACATGCTTAGCATTCCTGACTGTAGAAAAACTAATGCAACCTAATCATGGATGGTAATAAGGGTTAATCTGCATTCAGTGTGTTGATGAATGAAGAATGTAATATGGGGGTTGTCTACAGAGGCCTTTTGGTGTCTTTATTTCGTTTAGTGATGTTTTCTGAACAGTTTCCTTTTTGACATTACAACCTGTATGGCGATTGGAAATGCTGACTCACCTAGCATGACTGCATCCACAGCCCCTCCTGCACAGAACTCAATGAGGATCTGCCAACAAGGTGAAAAAAGGAACACAGAGTCAGTATGTAGTTCAACATGTGCAACACAGCAATTTGTTTTAGTAAAACAGCATGCATCTCATAAAAATATAGTCTTTATTAATTTTCATCATTAGCAATGAGCTATGCTGCAACATGAATGTCAAACAGAGCTGAGTGCAGGCCATTCATTAGGGTGTAATAATGTGGCTGAACCCAGTGACCTCTCAAATCTATTGTGAGGGTCTGGATGGTTCTAAAGTTCAGAAAGAAATGCCTGTTCCCATGTATTGAGTGTGCTGAAACATGTATTGTATATGTACAAAACACAAAGGTATTCATCATCATCATCATCATCATCATCATCATCATCATCATCATCATCATCATCATCATCATCAGGTAACCTAACTACTCAATTGGTTAAGGAAATTTGAGAATGAACGCAGACACAGCCAGCCTGCGTGAATGAAACACAGAGACCTTAAAGGCATTTAGAAGCTTTCAGTATAGCTGTTGATGTAAGAGGATTGGCCCAGTTGGGGCTGCATTGTGGAAAAGGTTTCACACAGCTGCTAGGTAGCTAGGTAGCTATATTGCCAGACCTTGGGCCTTATTCTGTAAATAGGATTAAAGTTTCAATGGACACAGCAGCTCAGGCAGTGAGGAGTATGATTATGGTTCCAAGTTAGGGTAAAGCATCTGGAGCAGTGTTTTTATTAAGCTTGGACACAAGGTCAGCCTCATTACATGAAGCTAACTCACTCCTCTACAATGAGATTTGGGGAACATTGGGCCAAATGTCACACATTAAGGAAGAGGAAGTAAAGCCACAGTTCTGCAATTTAGAAACCATTGAGAAACCAATTGTGGTTGATACGTTGGTTAAAGTCCTAGCTATTTTTTACAGGGTCAGTCTGCATTTAAAACGGCAACTGACAAAATCTTCTAAAACTCTATTTCCTAAAAAAGACCAACTTTCAACCAAGGTTCAATGGTATTCCATTATTCAGTAGAGCTTTTCAAGACAGTTGTATTTCAAACAAAAAGCCCTTACAAGACATACAATGCCTCAAGTCTTGGAGCAGTCTTGGCTATTCAACACGTGCACCATTCTAGTGTTTCTCTGTAGGCGTGCTGTTGTTTCAGTGGCTCTGCTGTTGTACAATGGCCCCCACAGTGGTTTTCATAGTGGCAGCAGGCAGAGAGGGATCTTGGCCCAGGGTCGTGGCTTCCTCTCCCACTTGTTTATTTGACACACACAAATACATGGAGAAGTATGCACCCACATATTTTCTAATCGCTTTGTGTGGTACAGAGGGGGAAGAGTGTGAGTTCATCCATGATCTCTCCAATATGTTTTGAGTGACATGAGCAACATCGCAGCCTCAAGTCTGTTGCTCTGCAACTAAAATTGTAGCGAAGCAAAACAAAAGGGGAAACAAAGGTCAACCAAGTGATACAATTTAGTATGCAGTTATAAAGTCACCTCCCGACCCTCCTGGGATTATGCGGAATAAAGCCTTTCATCTCTAGAAGGAAATGACACTCTCTCCTATTTGCACGAACAGGTGCCACAAAGGCCAAGATAAAAATCAACAGACAGCCCCCATCAGGCTATGGCCATTGTTCAGAGGACAATGAGGAGGAAAAGGGCTGAGCGCTCAATGAAATGCACTGAAATCAAATACTCAGGTAATCATGAAAGGTTATGACTTATGAAATGACTGTCTTTTTAGCTGCTTATGTATTGACTCACATAAGTCAAGGCACGGAACTTCCAATGATGTTCCCACCCCAGGATGGATACATGCCCTATTTCTAAGTATGCCTTTGTTCTATACATGTTATCAGTTTATGGGAGAATGAAATTTAAAAAGAAATTTCAGTCTTTGGCATCAGGTGGAAAGGTGTTCTTTGCAATGCTGAATGTGTTTTTCACTTAGCATGGTCAGATATTCTGCACGAGGGGCAGGGAACTTCCGGCCTCTGGGCTGCATATGGCAGCCAAAACCGTTTGATCTGGCCTGCGAAGCAATTTATAAATACAAAAGTCAATGCCGTCTGTCAAGAAAACAAAAGCAGATGCATAGTGTTGTGCTTTCCAAGAGAAAAGGACAAAACCAAAAATGTCAAGCCAGTCAAGTAAATTTGTGGGGATGTGTTTGCAGTGTTGAAAAAGGCCAGTCTTGAATGTTATTACATCTTGTAACATACTAAACTGCATAAACTGCAATGACAAATGCACTTGGATAATAACGCTCTTCAGCAGAATTTGGGTGCCCAACACGGAGTTTCACAAGGTTGCATTATGACAGACACTGCTAAGCAGGCAAGTTTTATGGTGAACAAGCTAGCAATAGCAATGGCTAAGAAGCTGAAACCTCATTCAGAAGGAAGTGTCAATTTGTCTGGACTAATTCATAGAGACAAAGGGGAAAAACTGCCTTCATGGCGGAGAAGCAGTTAAAGCCATCGCAGAGGTTTAATAATTTAGTTTGGCCCTCAAAGGATGTTCTAATAATTGACATGTCCCTTGATAGGGAAAAAGGTGCCCACCCGTTGTATACAGTGCAGGGATGCACAGATAGCAATACCAGTATTGGGTAACTGGTCTGATACAACGACAAAAACAGAGCAGACCGCAAACTATACTCTGTTAAATTGTCAAGAGGAGGGGTAAAAAGTATAAAAGACATACAAAGTCTTCACAAACTATACAAGTAATGGCGCTGTATGTATTGTTCAGTTACTAATCTGTCACAAAGCACTTGCCAATTAAAATATTTGCAATGGAGCATCTTATACACGGCATTATTTAAGCTTAATTTAAAGTGGAAATAGACAACTGCATCCTTCTGATGCTTTGGCATCAAATGTGATGCTGCTTCAGAAACTTCTTCCCAAAGAAACAGATGAGGACCATGTCATTACAACAATGAAGGGAAGCCATCAAGAGATGTATCCCAGACCCAGAAAAAAAAACAGGCATTTAGTTGTGATGGTTAAGGTTAGGGTTAGGAGCTAGGGAATGCCTTTCACCAGTGAGGCTCCTCACAAATATAGAAAGACAAGTGCGTGTTTGTGGCTTGTGTGTGTGTGTGTGTGAGAGAGAGAGAGAGAGAGAGAGAGAGAGAGAGAGAGAGAGAGAGAGAGAGAGNGAGAGAGAGAGAGAGAGAGAGAGAGAGAGAGAGAGAGAGAGAGAGAGAGAGCATGTTAGACCTGTGGGATACCCAATATAGCGTATGATGGGAACGAGAAAATCCCAGAATTACCGGGTTTCCAACCTGTAATCTTCTCCACTCACTTTCTGTGTGACTTCCTCACACTCACTGTTTATTTATTCATGAACACTTCTCTCATAGTTAGGTCATGGGTATAATCCATATCTACTGACACAGGTTTGCTCCAGGGCCAAGGTAAAAGGCACTCAGACACTATATCTACACAACTAATCAATGTTCACTGGAGCCGAACGCTAATACTCCAATGGTGTGAAATACACCTAAAATTCAGAGTTTGTGTAGTAAAGAATAGACAAACTTGTAGTTTTCAAAGATAAATAATTTCCAAATGTACATGTTTTTGCTTGAACAAAAGTGGCTGCAGTGAAAAACGAAAGCATTTGAAAATGAGCTCATATCAAAAGTGGATGGGTAATGAACTGGTATGATGATTAACAGCTCTAAAAGCTACTTGTTTCTGCTGCTCATGTGAACTTTGGCCTCCATTTTTGATAAGAATATGACCATAGGAGAGGAACTTGCATATACTAGAAAAACATTGCAGTACAGTGATGATGTATGCTTTTAACCTGGCATAGATACAATTGTGAGGGCCCACTCTGAGCCCATAATCTCATTATTGTGCCAACTGTAATAAAGAGTTTACCAAAAAGACTCAATGAAACAGTACTTCGTCTGTGGTTTTATAGACCTGATGTACTGTGGGAGGAAGTTTATCCTCACTACCACATTCACTTGGTTTTGTCCACGTTTTAAGCTGCTAAAGCTACACTGCTAAAAACATTAATTACATACTCCATCGATATTTTCAAGATTGATCTAATTTGTGATTCAGAAGGAAGTTTTGCTGAATCAAACTGCTGTATTAGGTCCATATTTTCCTCTGCTTGCATGGTATTCTGGAGGAAACACTGATGACACTCGAGATACCTCTTCCCTCTACTCACCCAGAGTTTGCTCTCATAATAGAAAGCATCGAGCAGTTTGACAATGTTTTGGTGGTCGCAGGAGGCCAGGATGTCAATCTCCACCATGTAGTCCTCCAACTCCTCCTCTGTCTTTGTGTCAATAACTTTGGCTGCAGCTAGGATGCCCGTCAGTTTGTTTTGAGCCTGTGGGATAAGAATATTATTAGACTGTTATGACCAAAGGACTAACAGTTATTCAGCTCACAGTCTTATGTTTTGCTGGTCTAGTACTCTGATCTAGTTCAGAAAATCTGTCTTCTCGTTTTACAGCTCCAGATGAACACATGTACTCTGAAAGACCCACAGAAGGCCAAACTTGGTTTATGTTGGACTTAAAGTTGTCTTGACCTCAGACCTGCAACAGACACCTCAAAAAGCCATTAAGTGGATCTAAAAACAGCAAATAAACACTCTGCTTTGCTGTAGGTCTGAGTGAGCAGAACATGAGACATGTCTTGCTGAAGTGGAAATTTCTCCTGTTTGTTTTGGCTTCTCTGCAGGCAGGATGTGCTCAATGAAGTCGCCACTGTGATATGGGATGCAGCCACTTCCTGGTGACCTGCCCGTATTCCGTGGTCAGCCATACTCGCCATTTAAAAAACATATAAACCTCCATAATATACTCCTCAGTGCTCAATCTGACAACTTGAATTTCACTATGAATCAATAGAGGGTGAACGATCCCAGTGATACATCAGCGCAGTCTGACCTTACAATTGCTTTGACCCAAAGCCCAAACACACAAACATAACACTACAATTTACTATTTGTAGATCTCCTTCAGCTTGACTCTGGAGTGCCACTGCTGGTGGGACAAACACAAACTGCTTCCATGGAATAATTACGATAAACAGTAGGTCCGGTTCATGAGAGCCTTGTTGTTGTAATGCTGCGAAATTGGCAACCTGTGATTAAATTATTGTGCAATGAGATTAGGCTTAATTCAAGGATGATATAAAGTAACACCAGCATGAAATCTTAGTTAAGTCCAGCTACTTCAAAGTGTCCAAAAATAGCATTTGGCAACAAAGAACAAAACAGAGAATGCAAGCTGTGTTTGTGAGCCACAGACTTCCTGGTACTAGATTTGGTAGAGCCCTCCTGTGTGATAACATTTACCGTCACTCATGCAAATGAAGCTTCTGGCTCTAGCTATGCATTAGGATCAAATGAAACAATGGCACTATTAAAATGTTGACAAGGGGGTTGCTTTGACACTGGGTCAGCCATCTGAAAATGTGAAGCGGGAATGACTGAGCTAGTTTGTTGGAGCTGGGGAGCCAATTCAAAATAAACATCAACAATCAGCATCACAATAGTACATTTTGCTCTTGCAAGGAAAGTGCTACATTTCTGACAGGTCAAGCCTTATCTATGCATAAACAATCAACTAATGTTAATAATGAGATCAGTTGGTGATGAAGTCAGTTTGCATTCAGAGGATCTGATGACATTTGGACGTTTGTCACGTGTAAGCAAAGTCCATCTGGAGAGGGTTAAGACAAGTATGTAGGGTAGCTGTGGAGAAGGACCTCAGCACTCATATGTGACACCAGCTCTGTCACAGGGCCGTGTATTGGTTTGAAGATGGTGGGTGGGTCAAAGCAACACAGGACAGTGGTGACACTGCTGGCATGTTGTGTCACACTGCAAAAAGAGGATTGTTGGTTACAAAAGAGCCATAGCCCATTTTATGAAAACACAAGTCTGCCGCAAAAAGCTGAGGGAAGGCTACTCTCCACAAATAGCTGCTCTGTCGGAGCCATTGCCTACCTTGAACACTTTTCCAAAGGCTCCATCTCCCAATTCACCGATTATGTCCCATATTTCCTCTGGATTTTCATCTCTGCGGACGTGTTCGTACTGTTTCTTCTTCTTTTCAGTTCCCAATTTAAATATTTTACGGAAATTAAAAAATGCCATACTGAATCCTGGGTCATTCAATTACAGAGTTGACAAAGGAATTAAACTTTCGAACGACAAAGTAGCGTTGCTTTCCTTGAGCAGTTTATTTTAGCGTAAGTCTTTGGAGTAACATATGTGTCCCGTTAGTTATAAATATCCGCCTGGTCAATACAGAGTGTAGCTTTCATAATAGTTAACAGTTACGACCAAAACCTAACGTTAGCTTAGCCTTTGACACTGTTTTGGCCAGTCCAGAGAGTAGCTCTTCGCACATCATGGGTCATTGTTAACCCCTAAAATAACAACTGAATGTTAAAACAGACGTATCCGAGCATCAGACACTCGCCAAACAAGACTTCATTTCAATGCAAAGTAGTACTGTAAGCTCGTCGTTGTTCCAACTCCTGGCGACCCACTAGCCCGACAACCCTGTGGGGCTCTTTCTCAACCAAAAGGGGAAAAAAGATGAGTAAGACGGCCGTCCAAATAGTTGTACTCCACAGAATAATTCATCGGTTTCCTTGAGAGTAAAAACGGAAACAGTTGATCCATACGTTAACATTCGCTAAAACGATAAAAAACAATCATCTTTCTCTTGGTGTGAAACGGGTTTAGTAATCTAGCGGATTTAGTGTCGGTGCGCGTTCACGAGTGCGCGCGGCGGCGGTTCTTTCTCTTCTTGCCCCTCGTGCTTGACAGTTGGCGGGGTAATTTCAGTGTTCTGCTGCCCTCGTCTGCACAGGAGACCAAACGCACTGATGCCGGGGATGATGAAACTATTCACGACGCCACTGCATCTTATTTTAACTGAGGAAAAACTACTAGTCTACTGTACAGTACTTAATCGTTATCGTATTGACGTTATTGCGTCCACCAGCGACCACCCGCTCAATAAACAGCACAGTGAGGTTTCTTTGTGTGTGTAAAACTACATGTCCCATAAACCACTGCGAAACATGAACGCGCCGCACAGATAGTTAAATTATACAACACAATATTTTTTAAAATAGAAATCTTGCCATACTTTTTCGCAACAAGAAAGTTGCTAACATATACATCATGCTATTAAGTCACCGTAAATAACAAATAAGTAACACTAGTTGGTTAACAATGCGTCACGTGACAAATACTTCCCAAGACAGTCCATTGTGGCTAACCTAGCTTACTTGTTTGCTAGCAAGTGACTGCCAATCCAACGGGGAGAAAAACAGGATAAACTGGTAAACATAAACAATATGCTTTTGCATTCATGATGAAATGCAGGCAGCTACGATGGATCCAGCGGAAGAGCCCCCATCGATGCTGTGGGGACTGGACCCGATCTTCTCTGCCTTCGCCAGGCTGTATGTCAGAGACATCCTGCAGATGACAGAGTCCACACAGGTGCCAGGTAACATTAAAAACACCTGTTAAAACATCAGTGGTTTTATTCACTGACTGTGACATTGTGTGTGACGACATTCTCAGGTCTCACTATATTGACTGATAAGCTCACTGAACATTAATAATAATATGACTAAGATAACCAAAGACAAACTAACGTCCATTACTGTAAGTTATATTTCAGGTTCTCTGGCTTATATCCTGTATGTTTCCAATTCATTTCCCATATTTATAATAACTGTGCGACTTTTTACTACTCTGAGTGATGAAGTATAACTTTCCTCCGAAAGGTATTAAGATAGGAGCTGATACACTGAGATTATGTTTTTTGTCTCACAGGTATTTACTTCTACAACTTACATCCAATCTACAAAGTTGATGTACTTGGGACAGTGGTTTACAAGAGAGAAAGAGAAGACTTCTTCTGTTATGGAGGTACATGTTATAGAGACAGCATTGGGAAAGTCTCCCATTTGTGACAATGCCCCAGTTTTTTGTGTTACAAAAACTGACAGACACACTGCTGTTTGATAAAGGCCTAAAAATAACATGGTTTTGACTTTCCAGTCGCCGTACAAGCACAAAGATTCTTTGTCTGGTTTTGATTTGAGATCTTTCCTCCTGTTCACAGTGGATGATGGTACCGGTGTTATAAACTGCCTATGCTGGAAAAATGACCTCTTTAAACAGGAGGGGGATCCAACCAAATGTGAGTTTGTCCTTGTATGAATATCAGTGTTTGCATGATTGTGAGTTATGCTTTTGTATTAGTAACTGTTTGCCAAATCACTATACACTGACTTCCAAAAGCAAAATGATTTGTGTACTGACACCAGCTCATCTGGGTCCTCTCTCTGTGTTGACCATCTTGGCTTGATGCTGAATTTGTCAGCCGCATTAGTTCACATGAAATAGTTTGCAAGAGTACCCTTCAGAGTGTTTTTCTGAACAAGCACAGCCATGTTTCCACGTTTCTCACTGAATGAGTGTATCCTTGAGACCTAACAAATGTGTTGAAGGCATTTCTATTCTGATATAACATTTGCAAAGCAGATTTCTTTTTCATATATGGTATATTTTGAAACGGGCTCTGGAATGCCTGTCTCAATAAGTCATCTTCTTGAAGTCATTGTAAAGTTACATATCATTATTGCTTTTATATTGGATGGCATAATGTGAAACTAATTGATTTTGTCAGCTGGTGTGTTTTTTTCCTGTAAGCATTCCAAAACACAGACACAGTCGATAAAAACTCTTATTCCTTGTACTAAACATTGCGGGATCCTTCTTTCATTCTTCTGGCACTGTCCCTTTTATTTACATATGGTGGCTGAGAGAGCTCAACACACTGCAGCTTAAGAAAACACATGCAAATGCATGCAACACAAGCGAGCAGACGAAAGTACAGCAAATACTCGCAACATAATCAATACAGAAGCAGGATGCAAGTAGCACAGATGACAGCGCATCTGTTTCCAGGGGACATTAAAAAATGAGAACCCAGCTGCGACATACAGTACTTTATGGTTTTTTGACTTTTAGGAAGTTATTGAAGTCAGCTACTTGTCAGTGGTGTTGGAAAATGAGGAAAAGCATTTGTCGTGGTTCATTTTAACATCATGATCACACGATTCACATATAGTTAGAGATATTTGTTGTTAACCTAGCCATAGCGTTTTGCATATTGTTAGCCTGCCAATTCAAATAATCTGAAATACACACGATTCTCAAACATTGTTCTGTTGTGTTCAGTAAATTCAAAACTCATCAACCATGGCGACAACAAGCTGTCCCAGCTGGGTTCATTACCTTTTGTGTCCCATGGAAACAGATCCATTGTCATCTGTGCTACTTGCAGCATGTTTCTGTATTTGCTTGTGTTGTGTGTATTTGCAGCAAATGTGTTGTCAGATTGATGAAGGTGAATCCCCTAATTTGCACGTGTTTTGTCTATTTGCATGTGTTTTCTTAAATTGCAGTACATTGAGCTCTGTCAGCCACCGTATTGCCCACATCCTTGTATTCTCTTAAAGCTGCTTTTTTTCCAGTTGGGGGTCAGTGTAACAAGCTTAAAACCACAACATCGGACAAATTATCACCTCAGAAGCTGTTATGGTAGATGTGTTAGTAGTTACACATCCAGCAGTCGTGAAGTCTAATATTCACTCTCCTCTTAGCTCTGTTTTGGTCTGAAAATGTCTGGGTATGCTTGCTGTGTTCACCAGTTAGTCATTAACTTTGTCAATCTGTTGTTTTGTACTGGGCACTGAAAACAAGGTTGATGAGAGCACGATTTGTAAACCCAACACAGTGAGCTAAAAGAGGCTTAAAAGCTCTGCAAAGCTGAGGAAAACTGCAAAATGGTGCTAATTCGCTGTTAGTTCATCACTCCAAGTGACCCATTTCCCGTAACACGTAATCTTTTGATCCATTGTTTGTTTAAAAAAATCTTTAATTTCAATTCAAAGGTCCTTCATAAATTCAGTATTTTCTATGAATTTATTACCATAAACCACTGTGTAATATGACATGTACGTCATCTCTAGCAGGAGGAAAGCACAGTGATGGGGCTCAGGGAGGCTTCAGCCTGGTCGCTGAGCTGGAGAAGCTGAGGCAGGCCCAGCAGGATCGCTGCCGCCTGGAGATCGGAGAGCTGCTCCGAGTCAGAGGAGCAGTGAAGACGTCGAGACAACAGAGAGAAATCATGGCCTCCACCTACTGTGAGTACAGAAGGCTGTCCTCTGCAGGCCATCAAAATTCACCATTCACTTTGACTAATTCACCAACCAGCTACATAAAAAAACAATACATACAGCATATAAAATTCAGACAACAAAGTCAGCAAGAATACCATTAGCTCACGCAATCCCTCACACACACACTTAGTGTGCCTAGTAAGGACATTCTTTATCCTAGCACTGCAGTCTTACTTTATGATGGCCTGCACATGTCTCTCTTTCACACACACAGATACACAACAGCACACAGCACATTTTTTACTTGAGAGTGCACGCCATCTAAATCCTCCGCCCATTCATCATGTGTGTATCTGGCTCTGTGTGTGTTCCCAGATAAAGTCAATGACCCCATGATGGCGGTGCAGATAGCGTGGATGATCGAGGTTCCTCAGCTCTACAGACAGTGCTATGACAAACCACTCAAGCTGCAATCTATTGCAACGGGGTACAAACATCCATCTCTTAACATACCATCATAGTACATTACATTACACTTTAGCCACTGTAGCTTACATTCAGTTGACCATTCGCTAAGCCTGCACTCCTTTGTTACTGTTGCTACGCCTGTCCAGCTTTCCATTCTCTCCGTTATCGCTCCTCACATACTGTGTATGGAGTAAACAAAAGCATTGTGATTTCTAGCCTACAGTCATCAGTTTTGTTGGTTAAAATGATGACTCTTGGTAGTGGGGTTTATAAGTGTAGCTAGCTAATGCATGCTAATGCTAGTGGTTAAACTCTGTGAGTCAGCTGAGTTCATCTCCAGCTGACATTCCCATGTGACTCGTTTTAAAACAAGAACCCTGCAATGGGGTCTGAAGTATGGAGCTGTTGGTTGCGTACATGATGCAATGTTAAAAAACAGGATAAAGCTACAGACAGCCTCCTCACCAGCTGTTGATCCACACCATATACACAAGGAAGCAGCATTGTTGGTGAAATTCAGCGTGAGTCCAGACCATAGCCTGGCATTAAAATAAAACAAACAATAACATGGAGGCTAATTAAAATGTTATTCATTCTAACTTAACCCTTTAATTGTTTGGACGCTTACTGTGGAAGAAATACATACGTGGATGACTTTTACAAGAGAGAAGGATTTGAAGGTATGAAGCATAAGCCATGAGTTTGGTGATGAGACGGTATCTAACACAAGTTTTACAAGAGTTGCTTGAGCGTGAACTGACTTCATCACATCTTGGCTCTGAGGTTGACACACCCACAAACCGTGGATGTGTCCTGAATGGGTGTTTTTCTGATGTAACCTGTAACCCCACAAAATAACATACACAGCTGATAACGTGCCCATTGCCTCTGAATGTAAAGCTTGGTTACTATTGCAGGTAGTAAGATAGTGAGCCAGACATGCTAACATTTCCAGCTTAGAGAAAATAAAGACAAAGTGTAACTGATTGATCACATGCTGGATCTCCTGTTTTAGGTTTTTGAAAGACAACAAAAAAGGCACCACCCTCCAAACTCATGAGATACCGAGTATCACTCTTCTCTGAGCCTCATGCACATCACATCAGCATGTAGAAAAATGCAAAGCTTGACAGACCTGCAATGCCCAAAAAAGCACATTTTATTTAAAATGCATTATGATACAAGTCTCACTACAGTTTACAGAAAACAGCATCAATTCAAATGCCATAGTGTACATGTAACAGTTTGAACTGACATGTTGGAAACATACTGGCTGTGTCATCACTGCTTAGCACCGGCTGCACTGTGCAGACTGAAGTAATACAGGAGAAAATCACCACTGCCAAATGGGACAGCTGCGTATGCTAACATGCGTCAACTCAAAGATGTCATTGCCTCCGGTTGGAGAAACAGTTGACCAATTAAAGCGTCAAAGGCAAAATTAAGAATGGTGGCATCATCCTCCTTCATAACTAGCTGCTATCGAGCTAAATCCATGAAAAACAGTGACAGGAAAATGCCTGCAAAAGTAGCAACAAGCAGATCCAATTGACACAACAGTACAGTTTGTTGTAAGTCCACTAATAGAAATACCAACTTAAATCAACATTTTTCTTCAATCTGGGGAAAATTGTTAAGTTGACTGCTCCTGCTTTAAAGTTTTGCAGTGGGGTTTGCACTCCAGGATTTAGTCCAATGTGCACAGCGGATAGTAGCCATCAGAAAGGAGTAAATACACCAAAAATAAATTGCAGTAAAGGAAACAAACAATGAAAGCAGACTCTAATTTTCATTTGCATAGACAGGAAGAGAATGACAACTAAACAATCTAATGCCTCTGAAGTCATTTCTGAAATGAGAAAGTAAGAAGCTGTCACAGTGGAGCATGACTCAGCGATTATCAGTTGTTATTTGCAGATAGACAGTGTTTAAGCTTTGGTATAAATGATATGAAGGGCAGATTCTTTGTCTGTTTTTCAGTGACTCAGCCATCAGTCTCCTCAGCAAGGCAAAGAATATCATCAGGGATTTCTTTAAGCAGAAGTCAGTGACCAGATTCAGACCCTATGATGTTCAGGATCTCCTGCAGCCTCTGACCTCCAGCCAGCCTCAAACAGCATCGGCAGACCAGGTACCAGAATAATAACACGGGAAACATCTTTTTTTGAAGATGTGTGGCGGTGGGATGAAACGAAAATCAAACGTCAGATTTTTTTTGAAGTGTCCTTTTTATGTGAGAGTGACTAATGGAATAAAGAAGTGCAGCCAAGGTTTGATTTCTAGCATTGGAGCTAATCTGTATTCCTCAGAGTTGTTCAAGTTATTGGTCATAATAATATAAAGTATTAAACTCTTAAAGCTGCTGACAATGCAACTTGCGCTTCTTGGGCAGCTGTCCACTGATCGCAGGGTTCGCAGTTCAGTCCTCAGCTCCTCCTTCCTGTCTGTCTGTGTGTGGGTGAGTGAGTGTGTGTGTGTGTGTGTGTGTGTGTGTGTGTGTGTGTGTGTGTGTGAGAGAGAGAGAGAGAGAGAATGAGAGGCAAATTGTAAAATGCTTTGGATAAACGAGCTGTATGAAAGCAGCCATTTGACATGTTTCGGTTTTCCTTTTTCCCACAACACAAGAAAGAATGTCATCACACTGAGCACAATTTCACAACAGAAAATATCTAAATATCTAGAACTGAAACAAAAGGTAACAAAAACAGCGCTGTTGTATTACCGTGCTTCTCTGTTGCTGTTAGGAGCCTGTGGCGGGTCCGTCTGCCTGCCAGCAGCTACGGCAGCTTCTGAAGGAGACCCTGCAAATATTACAGGATGAGGGTACAGTGTACCGCAAGGTCATATCCCAGGATGAAGTCTATCATGTAAGAAAGCTTCAAAGAATTCTTCCTTCTTCAGTATGTGATTACTGTCATAGTTCGTTCTGGACAGGTGCCAGTTTGATGCCTTTGTCCCTCACCAGGTCACCGAGCATGACAAGGATCTACTCATAGCTGTCAAAGACATTATCAGGGAAGACTCCAAGAGAGAGAAGTGTAAGTAGACCTCTTCTCTTCTCTTAAGTAGGAATGAGGCTTGTTTTAGTTTGACTCCTCCAGTGTTAATTTTGTCAACGAAAATTCAGACGATAAGTATTCGTTGACGTCATTTTATTGCATGACTAAACTGTAACGACAACATAAATGAAAAAATGTTGATAACAAAAATTACAGTGAAATCCCTGTTCGTCATGCCCTGACGAGTGAAGACGAGACCAAAAAGTAGTCTGTGGCCAGACGGACAAGCTGGTTGTTGTTTTCATTTTTAACCTATCTGCCCCATCTCATTGGACGTTTTTTCCACCCTGCTTGGTGCATGCCAGGTGCACGTCAGGTGCCCGCTGATAGATAACAACAAGGCAAGCTAATGTTCACATGTTGTCTAAGCTAGCTAGCTTAAAGCCAACAGAAACTATTTTAGCTGCTGGCCTCTCAAAGATGAGTGCCTCATCTTCACCAGCATGTCAGGTGGGAAGGAAGTGGAGAGACGACCTATGGAAATATTTCTCTTATATTCCATCCAAAAAAAAAGACCATGTGCATCGTTTCCAGTGAGGATGGAGCGGTTTGCGAAGTCAGTGCAACTCATTGTCTTTGAGCAAACTAAGCTCTTCTGCCAATCTGTTTTAGGTTGCTGTGAATGTCTTTTTGATGTTAATCTATGCGTTTTGCTTAACCTCCTACCAGTTTTAAAGACAACAAGCTCTGGAGGGAACTGCTTTTGTTTTGTTATCACTGTGTGTTTTTTTTAATAATTTGTATTTCAGAGGAGTCTTGTTAAAAAATGATCCCCCCAGTCAATGAGAATATAAGTTGGACCAAATCATTTCACAGTATTTGTATTTCTGATGGTCGTATGCAAATGAAGAGGGCCATGTGCCATGTCTACAGGGTCTGCTTCACTTTTACTGTACATCCAGTCACAGCGCCATGTATGCAGAAAATAAATAGATGACCTGTGAGGAAACATGATTGTTTTATTGCACTTTATCGAGCACACTTTAGGCATTGATTTTTAAATGATTTATAAAAGTATGGTAAGTCAGTAACACATTCTCAGCCTCTCTGAGAAAATTATGACTAAAACATTTGACTAAAATTAAACCAACTACAATTTTCAGTTAAGCGACTAAGACTAAAACTAAATTTAATATTCTTGTCAAAATTAACACTGGACTCCTCTAAACTTCATCAGTCCCTCTTTTTAAAGTCTCCACATTTCACACGCCTTTGTGTCGACCTGTGTGTCATGGCTGTTTCCTCCTGTGCCTACAGATGCGGAGAAGGGTTGCCACATCCTGCACATCCTGTCTGCAGTCAGGCAGCGCTACAGCATCAACGTCAGCAAGGCGGCACTGGAGCTGGTCCTCAAATCACTGGAGTGCAACAGTGACATCGTCAGCACCAGCGATAGCCATTACATTGTGTTTTAACTTGAGCAGTGGGCTCAGGAACCCAGTAGTACTGCATGGACCATGTGTAGTATGGACTATGCTCCAAAATGTGAGCGTCTGATGTGTCAAAGTAAATCATGCCATTTGTACTCCTCTGAACAACATGACTCTTGTCAAATGTGGCACTTGCCAACCTTAGCTGAATATTTAAATTATTGCTTAACTTTAATCTAAATTTATTGGAAAGACGTACCAAAGAAAATCAGGGAAGCTTTCAAGGCCACTGCTCTGCTGTGTTAAATATTTAAGATACCAGAAATTTGTATATAAATCTAAAATAAATAAGAGACGAGGCAACACACATAAAGCTCATGCATTACTGGATTGACTGCCAGGGGGCCTGTGGCAAAAATGAGCCCCAGGGTCCCCATTAAGCCCCATTCCTCTGACTCTATGTCCCATGTGTATAGCTTTTTTTTAATAAATGTGTATATTATGTTTTTTTCTTAAGACAGAAAGAAAGGCCTCGAAGCAGCAGCATACATAACATATCCCCTTTGTCCCCTCATCCACCCCTAAACAATGTCTGTTTCATCCTTATCAAACTGATGCCTGCACCTGGCTGGCCAGACAAAAGAAAACATACGAGTAATTATGTGTGTCACCATCATTAAATAAGCAGTTACAAGCACAAATCACACTGCCAACACACAACATGCACCAAAATGTGGCTATAATGATCCAAATACGATATGTTAGTCATTCCAAGTATGCCACATGCATTTCTGCATGCTTCAGAATGTTGGAACCTACATTTCCCACAATGCTACTTAATAGCATTGGTCATTAGACTTCCCCTGACTGGTAAGCACTCAAGCCTTTCATAGGTTGGTAAAGTAGGCTTTCAGTTAAGCATTTGGAGACTCCAAGCCTGGGTTGAGATAACCCTGATGACATCATCGGGGTTGTTTTCTTAGACTCTAGAGAGCTCCCTGCAGAGCTGCACAAAACTAATTATACAGCTGTCGTTACACACTGTGGCACTTAACACGATGAGTAAATTAAAGTTCATGTGTAAAATTAGTGAGTGAGTGCCCCTTAACTTAAAAAATGTATGATTTCCATTACTTATTTTCTTCTGATCAATTAATAGCCACAAATAGATTGTCTCACAGTGACCCTGGGACTTTGGGGCCCCTGAGGATCTGGGGCCTAAGGACTGTTACCCACTTGGCTTAGTTGGTAATCAACCCTTGCATATTCCCATACGCATATTCAATTACATCAGCACAAAGCAGATGACACACATTAAGCTTGGAGCTCTCAGGGCCCCTGGAGTCCTGGGGCCATGGGGCAGTTGCCCAGTTGAAATTCAGCCTTGGGCTCGTGGTTATGGTAAAGCCATTAAAGTAAATGTAGGTTTTCACGAGTGATTTAAAAGATTACAATGATCTGGTCTCAGTAACGCTCTGAATCCCTTTGAAAGGTCTTAATGCATCAGGACAAAGGAGCGCGCGTAGCCTCTGAATTGGCTCCTCTTCCGTCTTGCTTATGTTGCTGCGTGCACAGGGGGGCAGTGTTTGGTCGTTAATTGGCTCTTTCATGTAGAGCAGGCTGCTGCTGATTGGTCGCCAGAGAAACATCTGTATCCATACTTCCAGGGGCTCGTGTCTCCGACCAGAAAGCTGCTCGTGGCTCTGAACCTGAGCGCTAACAAACTGACTGGAGCGTCATTGTCACGCTGCCCTCGAATGACGAGATAAAGAACATTTCACTCAATTCACATCCAGCTTGCGTCGAATTCAGGCCTACATATGCCAGATATCTGAAACGTATCATTTCATATTCTCTTCAGCGGGGAGGAAAGTTATGGGGCCCCGGGGGAAGACGAATGAGTGAGTGAAACGCTAAACTGAGTGAAGACCACACTGCTTCAGAGTCATGTCACCCGACAGCTCGCTTCTTGTGGAGAAAGGCACAGCCAAACAGTTTTTTTCTTGAGTGCTTTATTCCAAGTCGCCCTGAGGACGTGCGTGAAGCCCATCCCACTCCGTTCCCTAAAATTCATGCGCCTGCTGTAGCGCAGGAGGCGTTTGGCCCTGGATTTGCCGGCTCTCTTGCATTCAGCCAGCCTCTGTCACCTCCAGGTATGCAGATGCCCCTTTTGTAGGCATCGCGGCAGACACAAAGGAACTCGCTTCACTTTATTCCCATTTTAAGGTGACCGACTTCACCAGCGCTCCGCCCGCCGCTGCCCAGCTCCCGTGGCTGTAGGCAACGTGAAAATCGCTCTCTGCTTGGATATCCGGCGGTGTCTATTTCACCCACAGCCAACAGTACAGGCTTAAATGGACTATTGATAAGTTTGTAATCAGATTGATGATCGTTACGTCAACGGGGGAAGTCTGAGCCGCCGAAATTGGCCGCGAGCGAGCTGATCTCTTAATGGACCGCTGAATTGTTAAATGACACAGCGATGAATGTTCTGATTTCTCAGCCGTGATACAAGATAGCTGATCTGGAGCTGCAGCAGCCGCCTGCCTGACGCTTTTATGCATAGCCTTTGCAGGGTCAAGATGCAGTTTCGGACTGTGCTGGACGTGAAAGTCGTGGACGTGGAGAAGAGGCGCAATCCGTCTAAACACTACGTGAGTTGCCTACCTGCCTTGTCTTCACCCATGTCACCTCACCCCCACCTTGTCCCGCTCAGATGTGTCTCTCTGGCCTGTTCACAGTCTCAGCGTGACACCTAAACGCTGCGTTTAGTCCACTAAATGCAACCTACCGTTAGCTGCTATGTGAGGACCACAGCTAAGCTAAGTTCAGTGTTAGACTCTTGCTAAGTGAGATCCCCGCTCATAAATAATGAACAGATCCGAGCCATTAGCAGCTAACCCTCCACAGCATTTCAGCAGACACACTTCATCATCACAGGTGAGCTGTCATAACTGTGCACCGTCAAATCAGCAGCCTGGCCGCCATCAGCACTGGAGCCAGGTGATGCAGGTTATCATGACTTTCTGACATGCTGCTGCTTCTTTACTCAGTGTGTTTGCAGTCACAGCTGTGCTGCATATGTGTGGCTAGTTTACATGCATTTGTGTTGAGGGTTAAGTGGTCAAACACTTGAGGAATTACATTATTCATGCAATGCCAGCTAACCTGTGCTTCATGTAAGGTGGAAGCAAAACTTTCACAGTCTAGAACACTTCATTTATTAAGAATTCACAAGAAAGAGCCTGAATCATCCTCTGATAATTCATCCACCTCCTCGGCGTTCAGCGCTACCTGTCCACACTTCAAAACATGTCTGTAATGAGGGCACTTTCCAAAAATAAAGGCCTTAACTATTTTTATTTCCATTCTTTGGAACAGCTTCGCCTTTGCTTGATTCTTCTCGCATAAATCAAGATGAGCCCGTCTGTGAAACGACTGGATCCTGAAATGAATTTGTCATGAATTATCTGGCACCCGTTTGACAGAACGGTCTCACCACAAAGTCCATTTAGTTGTTCTTGTGGGGCTTTTGATCATGTCACATGATCTTCATAAGCAGATGGAGTTTGCCCAGTTGTTTCCGTCTTTCCGCAGCACTTTAAGGGCTCCTTGTCCGTGTGGGCTTCAGAATTGAGACTGAGATTTCATTGGGCCTCTTCATCAATACCACACTGTCTCTGCACTTCATGGCCCCCGTTCAGATCCTATTTTGAGCTCATAAACAACTCATTCTAAATGACTTACTCATATGCAGTTACACTCCTGTGGACCCCTGAGCCTAATGATATGTGGACACAATTAGCACACTTATCCTCCCTTAAAAGGAGGAATTCACAAACCTCTCCCCACATGTGCTCCTTAATCAGACAAACTCTATCTGCTTTACAAGTCATGGAAATATGCTGTGAATTTTTCATAAAGCAAACACTGCACTGTACTGTGAGTGGATGTATTTTTAACTGCGGCGTCCCCAGTGAAAGCGATACCTACAGTCTGACACTGTTGAAGCATCACTGCAGAGCTCTGGGGCAAAAATGAGCTGTAGGCCCTGACTGACAACCCCAACCCCCTTCTCCCATTCTCTGGGTCTTGTGTGTGTACTGTATTTCTGCGTGCACTGTAGCCATCAAGTGTCGTGCAGGCAGCCGTCTCCACATGGCAGCTTAGTTATATTTCGCCTGGAGCTCTTGAAACCAACCAGAACTCCCATACTGGAGTCGTACCTGCGCCCGGGTTTGCCGTGTGCCAATTACTTTGTGTTTACCTGATTAAACACAGACTTATTCACGCCCCATGTAAGAACGATATCAACCTGAAATAATAATAGATGTTGACATGGCTTCAAAGATGAGGTAATGATGCAAAACGTGCATCAAAGCACTTCAATTAATGTTGTGCTTTAGTCGTGCATATCTGCAAACAAATTAGCGTATTCATGTTAGAACACTCCACCGTACATAAAGTCAACCTTGTAGATGATCAAGCGTAAAGTGTTAAGAAGAAAACCTTTTCAGGTCTGAGCTTTTGTCTCTGAGGAGCTCAAAGGGTCAGGTAGTTAAGCTTTTTATTCAGTCATGATCAAGATAACAAATCTTATTGAAAGTATCAGTGAGCAGCACTTTAAAGTGCCTCAGAGGAATGGCTGTCCCTAACGCGATATGGGCAACTTTTAAAGCTAAGCTAGCCTAAGAGCAGCTCACACGGTTGGTCACTTTGAACTCAATTAAGGCTGTCAAATATCTGAACATCTTAAAGAGCATAGCCTTACAAACGAAAACACCACAAGACTGATGGCTTCTGGATTTCAGAGACAACCAGCTGAGCATTTTTAATGGAACTCACAGTGCTGAGTTATATGAAAAGGCTCGTCTGGATTTCAAAACGTAGTATTTCAGATGTCTGTCTCTGAGGTTTTTGCCTCCAGCCCTGTACCGTTGGTTACTACAGCATTTAAAAAGCTTAACAGCAGTCACCAGCATTAATGCCACGCAGCTGATGGTCAAATACACTTCTCATAGGTCGCTTTGGACTAAAGCTGCTGCCAAATAAATTGTCCTGATTAATGATGGTATAATAAATCTCTTTCCAGGAACAATCTTGCTCACTCCACAGACTTAACGAACATGTGACGTATACCTTAAATGATTATTAAAGGAATAGTTTGACATTTTTAGATTGAGGATTTTTGCTTGTGGAGACTTCGATGAGAAGATTGATACCACCCTTATGTTTATGTGTTAGTACGGAGGCGATTACCTCCTTAGCATTAAAAATGGAAGCAGGGGCTAACAGCTAGCATAGTTTCAAAAATCCCTCTCAGCCCCTCTAAAGCTGTCTAACATGCTGTATCTTGTTTGTTAAATTTGTAAGCAAACAGCAATGTAAAAATGCCATTTGGACAGAGCCAGACGAGTGTTTTCCCCCTCGCTGCAGACTTAATGCATAGGTGGAAGAACGGTGTCAATCTTCTCATCTCACTCAGCAAAATGTCATGCATTGCAAAAACACACACTGAAAACAGGCACCTGTGCTCAGCGGGTAATCTGACAGCATGCACTCACAGGCAGAGCTCTCCAGTGCTTAGCGGCAGTGAATTAACGGTCCGCTGTTCATGTACAGCATTGTGCTTTTGATGCAGCTTGGACTCTTAATGCACACTTATTGCTTCCACGGAACTCTCAAATTGGTCCAGCCGATTCTACGAAGGCTTGTCGAGTAGGAGCCGGGCTGCTATATGTACAGTTACAGTGTAACAGGAGCTCCTCAGAGCCGAGCTGAGCTGTGCTGTGTTTTGGGCTCCTCTGTCTCAGTGGGCCAGTCTGTGGCCTAGTTTCCCTAGCTACCCTGTCTCATGAGACAAGGCTAGTCACTGTGAGAAGAAAAAAGAGGGGAAGAGGGAGGGAGAGAGAGAAAATGAGAGGAAGACACAATCTGTGGCACCCATTGAATCTCATTTGTAATGTTTGTGAAACCAGCTGGAAATGCTTATCTCGAGAGAGGAGGGGGGATGAGACTTGGGGCTTTGTCAAAGGGAAGTGCTCATTGGACCACAGGGAAAGCCGGACGGTTGAGTCGCAAACGCATCACACTCACAGACAAAGACGCACGTTCTCCTCCTATGAGTGATTTGTGCGTATGTGCTTGCAGGAGGAGGTGATAAAGGTTGGACGCGGCCATGTTTACTTTAAGCTCCTGTTTCCTCTACAAGTCCCAGTCCCATAACATTTCATTTTCTAGAGACTCCTGTGCTGCGCAAAGGCCCAGACGGGAAGACGGTGTTGTTATTTGGCACCATAAAACATCTCTTCAGAGAGCTGTTCCCCACTCAAATATTTATTGGCCTATCAAACACAGAGTGATCTCGCTGAAAAGGGTCCCTGTTTTCAGATGCTCACCCCTGACTGAGAGGTGGATGCTGGAGGCAGAGGTTTATGAGGATGGCTCTTTTTTTGGGGATTGGCCATTGTTTGGAAAATTGTGACGACAAGCTGGAAGTGCTCAAAGGCTGTGTGTGTGTGTGTGGGAAAGAGAGAAGGGGGAGTCAGGGGCTTTGCTGACGTCGTTGGTAAAGTTGATGTTCTTGATGCTCGGTTTGCAGAGCTCTGACATCGACGCTGACAGGAGTGTGCCTCGCGAGCGGTTGACAAAAGCGGCGGATGTTGTCGTCCTCGTGCTGTTATTACTGGGACCTCACATGCATGCTGGGGCCTGTGTTCATGTGTTTGATACCAGATGTTTGTGATTGTTGATGGTTTTATTTGTCTCCAGCAGAAGTCTTACCCACATGACAACAGCTTTATTCCGATAGCGAGACGTCTCCCACACTCTTATGCCTGCTTTCAGGGTACAGGCACGTGTTGTTGTGCTTGAACATGGCGCCCAGCTCCCTGATGTTGTTCTCAACAGCTTGACTTATGATTACGTCATCCAGACACGGCAATGCTTCGTGGAGAGGCCGAGCATGCGTGGGCATCGTGACTGAGCTGGCTATGGTTTTGTTTTCATGGGAAATGAAATGACCCCAGCTGATCGTTGATCGTTGTTGTGCCATTTTAGTCCGGTCTGAAGGATGTTTTTTTGTGAGAAGAAGACAGACTGAGAGACAGAGGAGGAGGGAGGTGGAGTTGTCTTGCTTGCAGCTGCCTTCATCAGATGTTTAGATAGTCAGGGAAATTGGCTAAAAACTTATTAGAATCAGACAGGCTCGATTAGCATGACGAGATATTCTTTCGCTACTAAAGCACTCAAGGGTGATTTATTGGAGATGTATGATCCCGTTAATAATACATATTCACCAGAGAGAACATTAATAGTTAAAATCATGCTAAAATATTGACATAAACATTTTAAGCTTAAAGGAGTACCCCACTGATTTAGTAACCCTTATGTAAGGCTGTGGGGCTCACTGGAGACAGACGGTCAAATCTGTGCAATGCAAGCCCATATCATCCTTGGATGGATGTTTTCAGCAGTGAACTTGAATAAACCTGTTATATACTACTTGCCCAGCACCAAACAACAGATAGACACGCGTTAGCTGGTGAACACAGAGGATCATTTAGCAGCTAAATGGCTGGACATTTCCCCCGGAGGTTGGTGGAAACCACAACAGAACTAAAAGGAGAGTGAATATTGGACATACATTTTCCAGTGGCCACAAAAACCACATTTCCACTGCACGGCACGGCTCGGCCCGGATCAGCTCGACTCACTCTTTTCTCTTTTTCCGTTGTGGATAACACCTGGTGCTGAGCAGATACTGAAAGGTGATGTGAAAAGGCTGCAGAGAACACTGGTCAGAGGACTGTCACTATGTGTGTGTGTGTGTGTGTGTGTGAGCGTGAGCAGCAGAGAGTGAGCAGAGTAAAAGTTAGCAGTGGAGTTGTTAGTTGAACAGTAAATGTACATTGCAGGTTACACTGATTCTGATACAGTGATGGGTGCGTAACGTTGCCATGACGATCAACTGAGAAGCCTGCCTACATCGTGGGGTACTATCTGCAGTGGAAAACCAAGCAGAGAGAAATACCCAGTACCAAAAACACATTGCCACTCAACTTGTTGCTCAGTTGCCATGACGGTCCTGGAGCAACGTCAGTTATGATGTTGATAGAACAGCTGCAACATGTCCATGTCAGGTAAACCTCAAACAGGCTGCTCTGCCTTCTGTCACTGTTATTTTTAAGAGGTGAAGATACAGATTTATGGGAAAGTGTTTAAGTGGGAGGACAGTGAGAGAGAAGGGTCAACAGGTCTTCTTCTGTGGCACACGACCCAGTACCTACTCAACCTCAGATATCCCTCATGGATGCACCGTTTGCAGAGCTCGTCTCACATTCCCCGTAGAGATCTTAACACCTTATTGTCTGATCTCTTTATGGTCCTTCTAACAGTTTTTATACCTCGTTTACTGTGTAATTGTGTTGTTCTGTTTGTTGATTGTATTCTCATTTCTTTTTCTGGGGTCTCTCTTGGAAAAGAAACCGATTATGTAAAGAGGAAATGCACAAAACAAGTGACCAAAACACTCAAGAAATGCAGATTTAAGCCACACTTATGAAAAAACTTGTGAAAAAAACAAATCAGACAGTGATGGACAGGCATTATACAGCCGCACAGCTGACGTGCTGTATTTAGTTATTAGGCCTGCACTCTGCAAAAGCTTTGAAAGCTTTGAGAGGAAAATGTTCAAATGCTGTGTCATCTAAATGTTCAGCATTCAGCAACGTGAAAGACTTGCTTCTTGACCCGCAGTTTATGAAGACTCATGACTTGGATCTGCCCTCTAGGACTTGAAACTTGACCTGGTCCTCTTACAGACTGGACACTTGCCTTAAAAACAGCTCAGAGTGTGCTATATGTCTGTGATGTCCCTGTTACTTCGTCCCTCTGCTGATGCAGTTTATCTCTGTGGTACAGGTCATTATGTCATATTATTTGGACACAGCTCGGCCTCTTTGGAGGTCTGTTCGTGTTCTCATGATGCTTTGAATCCACATATCAAAGTGCTTATAGCCAGACTTAACGCTTGCGAAATTCAGTGAGCTGGAATCCATCTTGTCAGCTTGTTTACGCGAGTGCACGACCTTGTCTGTCTTTAACTTTGTCAGGATCTGATTTACAGTCACTTCAGGATTGTTCTTTTGTCAACAAGTTGAAATGGTATCGAGAAGCCATCAAAGGTGCACAGGATGTACCTGCTTATTAGACACTTTTCCTGAGCGCCGCCTGATCGGCACTTCCTGTGCCACCACAAAGGCACAGGAGGCGTGATTGGAGCATTTCAAAGTAGAAGCGAGTACAGTTAAGGAGAAGTTGCGGCGTCAGCCTGGTGTGCGGCTCATAAAAGCCACTGTTTAGGCAGCGGATACAAAAACTCTGTCTTAATGGACTTTCCAAAGACCCCCTGCCAAAGCCTCTGAATAGAATTGTCCTCCAGTTTTTTCACTCTTGTGACATTGTTGCTGGCTGAGAACCGGCTCAGAGAATTCGACAGGCTTTATTGTCATTTGTTAACCTCTCCGTCTCAGCTGAAAGAATAACTGACTGTATTAGTCAAGTGAGCGTCGGCCGGTTGTGGTTCTTTGTGGAAAGACTTCACTCCCACGCCGAGAGAATTTTTCCAACCTGACTCTTTGTACTCACATCATATGAAAGTATGATGCGTGTCTGTTTTATAGGTTACTTTAAATATAGTCGTATAGGCGGGGTTCCCTGCATTTAGTGGCTAAGCCCACATTCTCTGCCCCGCCAAGCACTCTGCTCTTTTGCCTTCTTCACTGTGACACCGGGTCCTGGCCTTCCTCTGTAACTGTAAGTTACTCTGTTTTCTTGATTCTTATATAATTCATGAATATTGCTGGCTGTTTCAGAAGAACATGATGGAATAATCACAGGTCCAGTTTAGTTGTAAGAACTCATGTTCTTTTCTTTGCTTCTGAGCATGAATGAAACTTTTGTTTTCAAGTCCCGCTTCCTCCCGTGGGAAGAACTGATGTATAAGGTCTTTTCTTGCTATCTGGGACATTCAAACCCCCGAAGCCCTCTTTGAGCTGTTTAGTTTTCCGCCTTGTTTGCGTTTACCCCATTTTGAATCAATTTTTAGATATCAAAAATGGAGTGTGGACATGTGACTGCTGTGGAATGTGAAGATTGACTAATCTGTGATCAAGAAAAGACTTGAAAGGAAGCGCATGGTTTCAGGAGCAGCTGTGTACTCGGTTGTACATCTGGTCAAACTTACTCATGTTAGGCCCTTTATAGTCATCTGGTGAGTTATGGTGCCGCCTCCTCATTGTTTCCTAATCCCACAATTCCAACACCTTCCTGTTTCCAAACGTAGGAGTGGTTATTAACAACTGTGTGTTAGAAATCAAGAGATCATGCAGATCTCGCTTCGCCACGGGAGCTTTTATGTTGCCTCCTCGGCCAAATTTCAGCCCTCATTTTGGAATTGCGGCAATGCCCTATTGGTTGAGACAAGCCTGCTGTGCAAGAATGTCTTGCAGCAATCACAAGATAATGTTTGACTTTTTATCTTGATGTCTGTGGTTCTGAAATCCCCACAAGAACATGGAGGATGATTGGGTATTTAATGTTTTTGTGCTTGCAAATATCTGAATATGTCTGATCTTGTTGCTGTGTAAATGGATCCTCTTTGTTCCATGTTAACATATGGAAATATTATTTGCATGTATAAGTAGTATATAAACATTCAAAAAATAGTCTATGACACTAAAATCAGCAGATAAATGTGTTTATTCATGTCGGCCTATTTGTGAACAACTATAACTCCTTATGTGGATGCTGGTGTTTAAACAGATACTGTTTTTATTGTTGACAAATACTGTTCATTAATAAACACGAAATGTCCTTATACCTGCAAACATCTACGTTACAGTGTGTCATAAACTATTTATGAAAGCTTTACATAATGGTAATAAATGCAGGATCCACAAAAGCTTGATAGAGGGCATTTTGGCTGTACTCAACATGCACGACTGGATGTACTTGAGCTCTGAGTCAGCTTATGTTGGCTTATTTTAGTTCTTGCATGAGTATGCCCCATTCCTCATGAAAAGATGCCGAAAAAGCAGCTGCCATATAATAGGCAGAATGAAATAATCAGATTTCATGAGAGACAAATGAGGAGATGTTTACTGCTGGATGTTCCTTCATCCGTCTTGAGCCGCAGCAGCGCAGACTGTTATAATTTACAGGCTGTGTTAGTGAATAGAGTCTATTTTGGAGACTGGGGGGCATTAGGTTTAAGCTTGATATTTTGGGCATGGGCAGACCACGGATGGTTGTTGGTTGTGTTTTCCACTGCGGTTGGAATTGCATACCCATCTGCTTCTGGGGTTTGGATCTTTTTACTGAGTCCACATCTTCCAGCCTGGCTCCTATCTTATACCTCAGCTCAGCATGGATTTGCTTCTGAGTCGAATTAAGTGGCCCAGAGGCATGATGGGAGGACGATACTCTGGCATACTGTTGAGGTCAGAGGAGTTTATAGAGCACACACACACTCACGGCTGTGTGTAGAACTGGAAGAGGCTCCACACAGATTTCTTAGCCTTGTGTTAATATACTTTAGAGCCAGGCCGGTTGATGTATAGGCTGATACTTATGGCAGCTGTAGCTGTATGGGCATACATGTTGACCAGGAAGTGACAAGAAATTGCAGCAAAAATGTGTTGGAGCGAGACTTCACCACCATGCCAGCAGCTCTGTGAGGTGGTGCTTACTCACAGCAGGGCTTTGAGCTAACGTCGGCATGCTGACGTGCTCACAATGACAGCGGAAACATGCTAATGTTTAGCAGGTATAATGTTTACCGTGTTAATCATTTAGTGGGTAATTTAAAAACTATTAAAATTAAACATTTATTAATTAGCCCTAAAGACATAGTAGAGCTGAGGAAAGTCAGCAGTTTTTCAGATATTTTTGTGATAAACAAATGTAGTGGAAAAATAAAAGTTGCGGTCTGATGATTGCGCTAAATGTAAATTTAAGAGATCCCCAGCATTCTTACACTTCAATCTTACATTTTCAGTGCAGTCCATCCAGTTTGCACAGCTGTCTAGACATTTCACTATAACCCACAGATGTCAACCTCACGGGGTGAGAGGGGAGAAGTGAGGGTCATCAGCATACATTGTCTGTGAACAGTCAATGTCTGGACAGAACTTTGTGCCAGTCCAGCAGAGAGAGACAAGTCTTGAAGGTCTCCTGCACTGTGCCGGCACAGGGCTGGGTCATAGATTCAAAAACAGATAATTATACTGTACGTCTATGGGAAATACTCGCTATATATGAATGTATACAGCCATCAGGAAACCAATATTTTGTGTTAATAAAGTAGACCTGCTTCATGAATAAAGAGCTTTATTTACACTATGGCTAAGCCAAGTGTCAACTCAATAACGCACCTGAGAGCACTGCTTTGAAAAAGCACTGCAGTCTAGTTCCTTTTCATATCATCATTGCGATCTTTTGGAATAATTAGGCAATCTTTTGACTATAGGAGGCATATTATGCTGCATACAAGCGCAGAAAAGTTTGAAAGATAAATGTATTGCTCCTGTAATGACTTTGAAAGTTGTGCTTGAACTTGAATGTAGTTACCAGACTATGGTTTCTGACTGAGGAAAAGGTGAGGAGATGATGCACATTTAGAACTGTTAGATTTAGTGTTCTTGTCTCTCTGAAACAGGTCGCGATATGAGTCACAGCTTTCATCCATCTGGCTTGTCGCCCACAGCTCACTATGCTGTGTTTTTAGCATCTTCACTAAACATGATGTGACCTCTCCTCTGTCCATTCTTTCTCCTTACCCCCAATCTAGCGATGGGTGAATTGACTCTAGTGTTATCCAAATCCACGTGTTTGATCATCCACCCGCCACCCACCCGAACAAATTATTTTGACTGATTTTGAGACCTGCACCTGCATGGACATTTCACTCCACCTCCTTGTAGGCTTCCCTGTAGGCTGTATTGCTTTTTGAACAGTGTCGAGCAGCACGAGCTTTCCAGGATTCCTTTATTGTGTGTTATTCTGATGTATGACTGTTTTTTATAATGATGAGAGATCGAGGCTGCTTTCAGGAATTTTAACTGTTCCATGCACACAGTATGGTCACTTGAAATATCATAGGATGTTTAAAAACTTCAGTGATAAATTTGGAGGATGGCTTCTTTACTTAAAACAGTTTCACTGTATGAACCTGGAATGTGTGTGTGTGTGAGTGACCTCTTGTATGTGTAGAACACAGAGCATGAATTAACACTAAGATCCTGGCTGATACTGTTGCTGTTGTGGGACATCTAGATTAGCCTAATCTATGAAGTTACGCTGCCGTGCCTTGTGTGTGAATGTGCACAGCATCTCTCTTAAGGGGGAGACCAACTTCTTGCTTGTGCTGCCAGGGGATTACTGCAGGTAATGATGTATTATTTCACCCATCTGCATCCTATCAGCTATTAAAAGAATGTTAATTTTTATGACCTGGCCCACCCAATCTTTGATTTATCTAGTGCCCACGGATACAAATGCCATCTGTGTACTGCCTCAAGCATATTTCAGGCACAGAAACTTTCCCTGCTTTAAGCCCTGTGTAGAGGCATTTTGCTGAATAAGTAAATAGTTTGACCAACTGGTGGTGCTAGATAAAAAGACATTCAAAAACTCTGAGGACCATGAATGTGTGCGCTTAATTTCATAACAGTCTATTCAGTGCTTGTTGAGAGTTTGTGGGCTGACAGACCGGACTGAGTGACATTTACATCCATATAGCCACACTGCTAGTGTGGGTAAAAATTGAGTATTGACCAATATACTGTTTTGGTGTCTGCCTCAAAAATCTACCATCAGTAAGCCTGTAATACACACTCAGTGTCACAAAGACACTATTACAACACACACAAACAAGCTCAGACAACTGCCAGGGCAGCCCCCCCCCTTCACTCTGAGGCATATCTTGTAATTTAGATAAGTCTTTATCAGTGTTAACTGACATGCACCAGCAGCATACAGATATTTTAGGTATTTGTGGCAGTGAAATCAAGTGCAGCGTCTCTTTGTAGTAGTATGAAGCATCACGTGTTGTGAGTACACTATAGCCCGCAGTAATCTTACTTCTCCATGTGCGACCTTGTAGTTTCTGAAATGTAATCTTTTTTTCTTGAAGAGATGCTTTATTAATGATCAGTAAACAGCTATTTGCTATACTCATGAGCCCTTGTTATGTTACAAAAGTCACAAAGACACTTTGAAATATGGCCGACGTTGGCTGCACAAGCCAGTTTTTGGCTTTTTTGATTTTGTAGCTCGGCAGAACCCTGGGGAGCACATTTTCATTGCAATTAATGCCAAAACTAATTGCTGTGGCGACACCCTACTGTGCTAAGAACAAGTTTGTCAGTGTAGTGTGACAGTCACAGCTTCTGGGTGCCAGTAGCTGTGTTTGCATGGGAGTGAACATGCTGTGGTGGCTCCTCGCCAGCAGCAGCTGAGCCCCTTCCAGCAGCAACAAGGCCTTTTAACCTTCGGCTTTGTTGTGGGACCTCTTTTGTTTCAAGCTGCTGCCCTGCGTACGTCAACGTCAGGGTCTTTCACTCCACTTCATTCATCTCGGATCTGCTCTGGAGGCTCTTGGCAGGTACAGAGGGTTGGAGTGACAGTGTAAGATCACTCAGAAGGATGACGCCTGCTGAAATAAGGAGCAGCAAAGGCTCACCAGAGAAACACATTGTCTTTATTTAATCTAAATGCTATACATGAGGCATAGTCAGTCGTTTCTGTGTTGCAGTGGCTTGATGCTAAATAGATTTCTGTTTGCGCTGTGTCTGGGCCACTTTGCTGGAATGCCTTGGCTGGGTGACAACATCTTGTTTTATTGGAAATACTTGATAATGGCTATTTTAACTGTCTGTTTAGTACACCCCAGATGCATACAGCTTTAAATGGCTTAGTGGGTACAAAAAATACGGAAACACCATGAATGCTTTTTGTGTAGGCTGTCGTGATCTGCCTGCAACAATGGAAAAAAGGCAAATCTAGCTGTCAGTATGACGGTATTTTCTCTTTACACAATGTCACAAGGTTATTTGGCATACCTGTATATTGGAAGGCAATGACAAAGGACCCAGTTTGACTAGGACTTGTTGTAGTTGTGTTGATGTTGTACAGCATTGTATTGAGAGGGGCTTCTCTGATTTTGCCTACCCCCCTGAAGGTGACAGACTATTAGAACAATATATAAGCTTTAAAAAAATTGTACTGGGTTGAATTCAATTCTGGAGTTGTACCCAATGAACAGGTAATTGTGTTATGTCCTCTTCAAAAGCTTGTAACCTAATGTTAAGGTAACAACTCATCCATTTGAGTAATTTCACACCAGAACCCTTTTTTGAACATCTCTATATCAGCAGTTGAGAGACCACACCTGCTCCGAACATCTCTGATGAAAAATTCCTGGCCCCTGGATCTGTTACCTTGGTTATCCAAGTTTCATTAGATTAGAGATGATGGCAGCATCACTTACCCCATCTTGATGGATAAATGGACTCTGTCTCAATCTTATCAGGCCTCTCAGGGCTGCAACATTGCTTTAGCCAAGGATAAAGGCCAACAGGTCAGTGCACTGACAAAGGAAGGATGATGTCACCGTCTACCCTGAAGTATCAACCACTAACAGATTTATGAGTGGATGTCATTGAACATTCATGTTGGGGGAATTCGTCTTGGGCTGTGTGAGCATGTTTGCCTGTCAGTTTGTTGGTACTACAAGCCTTTGTGTATACCATTATAATCTATTGTCTCAATGATTGCTGAAAAATTTTGTTGTATAGATTAGTCATTTGACAGAAAATAATTGACATTGTAATTGATTAAATGTCATTTATCGAGTAAAACATTTGAGAGTTGCTATCTTAGACATCAAACCTATAATTTTGTAGTTCAACATCTTTGGGTTTGCACTGTTGCACCATCGGATGCTTGGTCAGGATCCATTGGCAGCACCTTTGGCAACATAATTTTTCAATGTGCATCGTAGTCCGACCACCTTCTGTAGACAGCCTGTTCTCACTCCCAACACGTCAAACGGCGTAGTATAAAGAGCAGGAAAAGTCATATGCAGGAGGTTGAGGTGGTTGCATGGGTCAAGCACAGGACTTTTACCCACAAGACCGAGGTTTGTGTCCTGTTTGAAACCAAAAGTGAAGGTTGCTTTCTTTAAGTACATAAAATAATGTACGCAAGTAAAGTACATAACTAACATTTAATTTTAGCCAAACCAGAACCTTTTCTTAAACTAAGTAGTTTAGTTTCCAAAACCTAACCAAGTAGTTTTTGGTGCCTAAATTGTTGGTTCACAATGTTAGCAATGTGTTTGTTATTGTTCTTAGCAAGCTTTATTTTGAAAGTGTAATGGGACATTGCTAACTGGACGTTTTATATTTCTTCCTGCCAAGTTGATCACAGGGCCCAGCATGTTGAAAAATGGTGCTAAAGGGGTACCCAGTGCCTTAAAAAGTGACACTAGGGTCCTGATCAAGTGTGTGTATGTAAGGAGTTGGGAAGGAGAACGGGTTGACTAAACAAGCTTGTTAAAGTTAACATAAAAAACTTTGTGGTCCATGTTTTAACTTTGCTTTTCTTCTCTTGGCAGGTATATCTCATCAATGTCACCTACTCTGACAACACCTCCCACATCATCTACAGAAGATACAGCAAATTCTTTGACCTACAGGTAAACTTCCATCCCTCATATACTCTCCTGCATATGCCATGCGGGGAGTGTTTGTATCAAAATCCCTAATTCCGTTGCCGCTGATGTATTTTGAACATGTCAACCCTGTGAACTTGCAGCATTGTTTTGTATAGATTAATGTGTAAGCCTCACGACTGTTCGCTGCCACCGTGTCTATGCCTGTGTTCTCCACACCTCGTCACCTCAATGAATCAATGTGTGTGTTAGTAATTGGTCGGGGAGCAGGGGAGACATGGTTTGTATCCCTTAGCCTCATAGAGATGCAGCAATACACTGCATCTCTCCCTCTCTGCCCTCTCTATATCTCTACCCTTCCTTCTTTCTCCCCTCTTCTTCCTCTCTCTCATCTCATCTCTGCCCTACCCTCAAAACGTCAAGGAGCTGACAGGCCTTTTTTATAGTACAAGCAAGAACTCCACAGGGAAGTCAATTTAATATACTGTGCTTAATAGCGGGTTGCTGTGAGATTCTCTAGTGCAGGCTGCTCTGATTGGTGGATACTTTAAATATAGTCCTACATGGAGGAGGTCTTTTTCTGTTTTCTTGACTTCAATCGGATGCTTTACTCATGTTTAACGTGTGAAGTTCTCTCGTCGGATTTATTTTGGAGCAGAGCGGAGCAGCAGTGAAAGCCCGGCCCTGTGTCTCTCAGACTGACTGTTCCACGCTGAGAGAATGTTTGTGTGCATTTGTGCCCCTTGCACCCTCGGCTTGCTGCAAGCTGATAGCATATGTATATTGGACCAGAGGTCTCAGGGTCACTAGTAAATATGAAGGGGCTGTAGTGAAAGAGTTACAGGGGGCACATCTCAATAGCCCTAGTGTGCTAGTCCAGCAGGAAATGATGTTTCAATCAGTGGAGGAAAGGCCCTTTCTGAAAGGTCCCATTGATAACCAGTGGGGCGGTGTGAGGTGGAAAATAGACCCCCCTGCAACTGATTACTCCCACTGTGGAATAAAAGACAGAGGTAGAATAATAAACATGGAAAAGCAAGCAAAGTATGCTCTGGAAAAGTCAGAGACATCGGCGAGCTGAGTGGATGTGTGTCTTCCTCCTCATATTTAGCCCCTCGCGTACGCAAGCGTGGTCCTCAAATTGCCTGGGAGGAAACTAATGAACCTTAATGGTTCATGGATGGCTTGGCACAAAATCACACCCAGTCAACAGCGGCAAGATTAATTTTGTTAGCTTTGTCAGACGGCAAGGGGCAAAGGTCACCTAACTTGGTTTATTGAGTTGACAAAGACAACGGTTCACACATGGCCAAAGTTTGTCAGTCTGAAAATCTCTGGCTCCATATTTCTGGGTTTTACCAGATGTCCCTTTTTTAGTACACTGCAGTATATCACCACCAGCACTCCACTGCTCACGTCTTACTTTGCCTGGTTCTTTGATGTTCCCATTTACACTGTGACACTCATGAATAAAACCGCTGCTGGCAACACTGACAGACCAGCTTTCTAATACTCAGTAATCCTCTATCTCTGCCGGTATATGGACCGAAAGGAAAGTTCTCTCTGTCAGCCTTTGATCTTACTAGATGCCTTTGATGGTCCTGTTTGATCCCATTGTTTTCCGAGCAACCTGGAGCCTCTCCTGTCCAAACATTTATCTGGTGGAGGGACCCTGCTGCTCTCAGCAGCCCTGCTAACCCTAGGGGGAAGAAACATGGATGGCTGCTCTCAGACTGTTGGAGAGCGCTTTAACCAAGGCTTTGGCAAAGATAGCAGGGGATTTCAAGACTGTTTCCTAGTAATAACCAGAACAGGGTGTTTTTCTGGATAGTGGCCCGGGTTCAGGGCTGGTGTCAAGAATGAGAGGGTCCACAGATGTTGCTTTGATCAAAAACCAACTCTTAATGTTCTGCATAGAGTATATGGACAGTAAGGCTTGCGTGTTTTGATATTAGACACACATGAAGAGCCATTTGGTGTACTTGATGTAGCACTGACCATTCAGCGTCTGTCTGTCTCTTCCTGTATCACCTGTACAATGCTTTATACATTAACATGCGTGCCCTCTGCCAACACCTCCTGGAAAATAGTGAATTTGAATGGATCCAGTGACATGACCTTCAGTTCCAAAGTGCTCTTGCCAGCGTGAAGCCAGCGATATAGAGAATTTGTTAAGGTAAAAATAATAGGAGCCATATCAGTGATATTTAGTGGGCCTCTGTGAAAAAGAAGTCATTTACAGCTAATAGAATGAATATATTAATGCAAAATGTTGCCAGAATTGCCCTGTGGGGAGCCATTTTGTCTGTGAACTTTTTTTCTGTTCAGTGTGGGTAGGATCTCACACTCTCTGCTTCTTTGGGGAGACAGTAGCACCTTTCTCTCTGCCAAACTTTCCCATCGTCTTCCCATTAGTTCTTCATTTGCTGGTTGGTTGGGGGCCTAAAGCTGCTCAGCTGGAAGGTGGGTTTGATTTTCTTCATTACACTCCCACAGTTTTACCTGAATATCACTCCCACCCCCCTCAGCCCCGGACTAACTCGTCCTTGCTCCTGCACTGATGTGGTTTTGTCTCAGCAAGACCTGACTAATGAGTCAAACAGTGTGTCCCTTTGTCAGAAGTAGGCCAGCATAAGTTCCTCGTAAGAAGGGAGGAAACCGGGACAGGGCGAAGAACAGGTCAGCCTGCCAGGCAGCGAGGGAGGAACAGAGCAATGAGGAGTAAGAATAGGACGATTATTGTGGTGGTGATAATGAGGCACAGGAGGACAGTGATGAAAGATATGAAAGCGATTATGGTAATGAGGATGACAACAATACTAGTGGTGTTGATGATTAAGACTCATACTCTGGTGATTCTGATTCAGATTCTATTGATTCTGTTGGTGCTGACGCCATTGATGATGCTGATGGATGACATGAAAGATGTCGTGGGTTTCTTCAGGGTCACTTGTTACAAAGAAGACTTCATAAGAATGTTTCAGGCACCTCTGAGGAGTGGGTGATTGTGCCCTGCGTGTCCATGGGCAAAGAGGGTATATATAAAGCTGCGCCATCTGAAAGAAGGACACGCTCTGACTCACGCTTTTTATGAGGGCCTTTGGTTTGTATTCTGTCCGCACACGCGCACACCAACCCTCTTTTCTTTTTCCAAGTCTGCACTTGTATGTGCCTCCCGACAGCAACTGAATATTTAGTTAGGGGAGGTTTTAATGTTACATTTCTCTGACATCCCTGTTTTAGTGTTTAGTGTACCTTTGAAGAACCAAAAGGCGATATTTGTCTGGTTTGCTGAGATTCAGTCTCAAGGTCGATACTCACTCCTTTTGGAAATAGCTTTACGGGTGCTAGCAGCAAACAGCGTGTTGCGTTCAGTGCAGAAAATTATACAGTAGCTGTGGTCAAAGCGCTTGAAAGTAAGGTCACTGAATTGGGAATCTCTAACCTCTAAGTGGGCTGTTTGATGGAAACATATGTCTAGACCACAAGGCATTATCGGTATGCTATCCTCGAGGATAAATTGCTGAATAGCCAGGCCACTAACTCAGCCTCTTTGTCCTTGAGGTGTTCTGTGGACCTACTGTAACTCAACTGAATGAGGTAGCCCATTGTTTCAGGTTGAGGATAAAGGGCTGTTTTATTTTATTTATGGGTGTGTGTGTGTGAGAGAGAGTGAAGAGTGGGAAACATAGCCTACTTTTTAGTCCCTGATGAGAGGCAGAGGAAGGACACCTACACACCGAACACAGGACCTGTTCTTGTGAGTTACAATCAGGCACTTGACAGGACGGCCCAGGCCGGGTCCTCACTGGTCTGGTTGCAGAGGGGGAAAAGCATGCAGTGTTTCCCACACCCATGGCGAAGGGATCAGGAGTGAGGGCTAAATTTAGGATGAATGAGCACAGTTCAGGCGTTTGTGGGACTTTTCTGTCTCTCAACACGCTTAACAGTGTGGCTGTGAGGTGACTGGGACACATTCTTGGAATCAGAGTGACAGAGAAGAGTACAGAACTGACACAGGAAAGGTTTTAAGTAACATAGAAGGCACAAGAAAATGAGATCTACCACTACTACTAATAATAATACTAAAACTTTCCAAGTAAGATATGAATAGAAATGGCGACTGACTCTGAAATGTTGCATTGAAACCGCTGGATGGTGAATACAATTTTACAGACAAAAGCAAGATTAACGGACTTAGAATACAAAACGAGAAAACCCTAGAGAGCATATGCCTCTGTCAAAGCTCACAATCCAGGAAATTTGTGGCGTTAATTGTACAAAATTCTGCGATTTTTGTATTCAGTAGGACGTCTAGATCTGGATCTGCATGAACATACAAACTAGTAATCCTACTGACAGCCAAAGAAACCAGTTTTTCAGTCTGAAAACTCTCCTCACGTCAACCGTGTTTCCAGCAGCAGGTCGCTGTTTTCGGCTCAATAATCTGCGATCCCCACACAGCATCAGACAGCAGACAGACAGAAGTAGCTACTAGCTCGTAAACACAGTGGATCATTGTGATATGTCCTGTGAGTAGGTGGAGGCCAAAATGGAGAGAGTCGTGGAGTTGGTTTTGTCAGATGGCCAGAGTACATACAGTATGAATGCTGATGCTCCTCTGTGTCTGCTGGATATGTAAACTGTTTGCTGACATGTTTGGTTATTCCACGTAGCTCGTCCATGGAGGATGCTACAAGGCTAGTTCTCAGAATATTGCCAGATCACATCTTCTGGCAACAACTCCTACTGGCCTTTGAATCACCTGAAGATGATGTTGATCATACATTGACGTGTATATCAATACAGGTTTTTCTTCTATTTTGCCGCACAGCAAATCTCAAACCTCCTATTCAGAATGATTTACGCTGAGTGAAAAAGCAAACTTAGCTTCAGATTTTTGATCACAGACAAAAAATCAGAGTCGGTGATCAGTCTTCAGTCAGACGCTCAGGCCTGTGTTGCATTGATCTCACATGTTTGAATGGAGCATTCAGGTTTGCCTCTTCAAGTGTTTGGAGGCGAGTGGAGGTGTCGTTCCTCTCTGGGCTTGTGTTCTTTGTGTTGAGGTGGAGAGGCCCTGCCAATGCCTGGCAGCCTCTGCATGTAGGGGCATGAAGGCAGAGAATGGAAGTTCATGAGCGAGTGTCTGTCAGTTCTCTATTTTCACGTCTTTTTTTTGGCAGACCTTTCAAAAGGTCGTTACATGTTTAAAATCTATTTTTACTGCAGAGGTGTGTCTATGCATCTGCAGTCTGTTCTTCCCCATGTGCTTCCACCTCTGTCTCCTCTTCCTGTGACTTTTTGGATTACCATATTCAGTTACATACAGTATATGTAGCAGGTGAAGTATACACAAGTATACCTCTTCTGTTCGTGTGCCTCTTGTGTTGGCTCTGCTGTCTGTTATCTAGTGTTGTATGTGGCAGCTGACAGACTTCCTCTATTGCTCTCCATCCACCTCTGTCTTGTGCTCTTCCCCTCTCTTCTGTGTGCTGGAATGGGCAGCTCTCATGCTTCTGTTCAGCTCAAGGTCTCCTCCCCCGGCATGGGATGGGACGGTGCAGAGTGTCGATGAAAACTTTTGAACACTTTGTGCTGCGAAACATCTTTGACAGCCCTGCCTCACACTGAGCCTTGAATAGAGAGGCTGCTCAAGGTTTTTTCTTTTTCATTACATTTCTAGCTCGGCCTCCGCTGCCTTTGTTCACCATTTGATAAATCACACAGTATTTATTTTATACTCCTGTTGTGCATCTTATTCAGAGAGGGCAGGGTTGTGTTTTGTATGCCCGGATATTGTTGAGCACAGAGCAGCTTGCACTGCTGAATGATTGAAGGACAGATGATATCAGGGACATGTGATAAAAAGAAATATGAACCTGTGTAGTATGAAGGGAATTCATGCAGTTATTTGTTATCCTCTGATGTGGAGGCGCAGATCAAGGAAAAGGCGTCATTCTTCATATGTCTCTCTGTCCTTTTTCCTCTCATGTAGCAGAGTTTAGTGAATATAAAAATGACATACTGACATTTGTAGATGAAATCAGTTCCTGCTGGCGTGCTCGATCAACAATAACATGGTCAGATGTCATTTGTGGCTCTTACATATGCTCAAACATCAACACATCCTTGTCCTAAATAGTCACCTTTTAAAGCTGCTGTCTGTAGTTTTTGATTGCCAACGGCCGCCACACTAGTTCAAAGAATGTAAGAAGCATGTTTCAGATGCCGATCAATGATCACACAGGAGCTTTGTTTGAACAATATAGTGACCTTAAAGGTCCCCTGTGCAGTTTTCTTGGAAACAAACAAAAGCTAGGTTTCCATTCAGTGTTACTCACCAGGCCACATAGTGTGCATCCTTGAGCTCTAACTAAACTTTTGCGTGTATTTCCTTTCACATAAATTTGCAAAGCTTAAAAAGTATTTTAACGTTTCATCCATCTTTGCTATCTTACGGTCTTCTCCTTTACTGCCTTTGGTGTCGCATATGTTTCTAGGTGGGTTGTGGCAATGTGCACTGTGACGCTAACGTATATGTTCATCCTTGTATAAAACAAATCAGGGCCCACCTGTAAAAATACTGGTTCATAAAAAGAGTAAAAAAGGTCCCTTTAAGTCCCACACAAGTTTGACCTGAGAAGGAGTCACAAATAAGCCGCGACACTTGGCTGTGATTGTCTCCACTTCTACTGCAAAAAGTAATGTTTTGAAAAAGATGCTAAATCACACACACTCTACATATAGCAGCTTTGAATTTTTGGAAGGCCAAAAACATTTTGCCTTCAGTGGAAATAAAATGATTGTGTGTTCAGGATTTATGTCAAATACTCCTTTTTTCGCTCTCTCTGACCACTTAATAGCTACAACGTGATGTTTGAACACACACTAAATGCCCAAAAGACATACCAGGCAAAACCCAGGTAAAGTTAGTCAGACATACTGTATATTCATTAACCTATCTGACACTGTCTGTGTTCTTCTCATGCCTGATAGCCGAGTTTCATCTGGTTTTCCAAACATCCAGACAGTAAGACAAACCCTACAGGTTTATTGCTGATGTGCAGAAATCATAGTTTGCCTCTGCTTATCTGAAGTATCGGTGGCTATGGCCAGTCCCATTCCAGCCAATGCCCTGCCTTGCCTCTCTGTCTGCAGGTTAATGAACAGTGATTGGGTAAACAGCAGGCTGGATGGGACATGTGGGACGCACCCTTTTTAATGCCACCTGGTCAGGCTGAAAGAGAGATGAAACCAAGAGACCTGCAGAGACAAGACATGAGAGCTGCTGCTAGAATTCAAAGTGGAAGTCAGGTGTCTGTCTCCTCTTGCTCTGCTGTCCCCATCAGCCTTTTCCCTATTTGTCTTTGTCTCTCTCCATACGCCCAACTCATCACGTCTTCCCCAACACCTCACACACTTTTTCACATTCATATCTCATTCCTATAGCCCCGCTTCCATATCTCTCCCTTTCATCCATCTGTCTCTGTCCCTCCTCTGAAACCCTTCCCCGTCTCCCACCCACACCCCCTCTCATTTCTTCTGAGCTAGTTTTCCCAGGCTAATCTACCACGACATGCACGTTCCCAGGGTCAAGTCCATTAGCTTCTGGAGCTACAGGCTGCAGAGGATTCTCTTATGGGCTTTTTATGTTTAGGCTGTTTTGCATGCATTCATTTTATTTGTTAGTGTTTGCACATGTGTGTGTGTGTGTGTGTGTCCGTGGATGTATGTGTGATGCGTTTCACGTCTCTCTGGTACATGATGATGGGATTTTCTCCCACTGGTTCCCCTCTTTTTCAGTCAGATTACATTTTATTCTATAGTCACAGAAGGAGCTTTAAAGGAAATAACCCTTCAAATTAAAGCCCTTCTACAGACCACAGTACCGTTTAGCCAGAGTGACCCCAGTCCAATTAATTATGTCCAAATAAAGAAATGCAAAAGCCATGTGGCTGCAAACCAGCCAACGATAACAGTAACCACAGACTATTGAAAAATATGACAAGTTCAAATGTGAAATATGCGTTCAACATCACAATTTTAGCAGGATGTGTTGTTCTGGTTTACATTCCAGTTTGAGTCAGTGTTGAACATTTATTGAACTAATGTTGTGGTAGTGGTGGGGACTGTATGGAGTGTCTTCTGATGCTACACCTCCAGTGGTTTGCACAAGCACCTTTTTGCCTTTGCTAATGTGGAGGCTCATTGTTTTCAAGTGTCAGCAGCGTTTTCAAAATGAGCCAGCTCAGGGTGGAGTCAGCCCCGGTCTTTCAAACTGCATAACAACAGCCAGTGATTGGAAACTGCAGAGCATTGTTTGAATCAATAAAGCACCATTTGAGCTTCCTTGTCTTTTGAGAACTTGACATGTCAAGGAAACTCTTTCGAGTTTCTCCCATTTTCTTCCCAGTGTCGTTTAGGCTTTCTTCACTCCTCCCGGCCCACTCATGGTTGTATTCCAAACCTCACTTCTCATTTCCCCTCCACGCCCTTATAAGTGTGGGCTGTGGAGTGCACTGAGCACCAAATCAAACACACACACACAGGGAGGGCATTGCCATCCGATTCACCCTTTCTGGGAGAGACTGTGGTTTGGCCACACTGCCACTGCTTGTCCTGGCTGTCAGCATGGAAACTCTTGAGACCATCAGCATGGCTAAATTAGGTCCTATGCTACTCTGTTAGCTGAACCCTGGCACAGGTGAGAGCCCTTCCTCTCTGCCTCGCCTGTAGTGAACTGTGAGTTGGCTGGCCTACTTACTTAACCCAAACTAAGGCAGTCCGTGTGAAAGCCGACACTGTTCTTTTCTTCACATTGAGGTTGCGACCACTCCAGAAAGTGAAGCTGTTGTTTGGTTGCTTGGGCCGAACTCAGCCGAACAGCTGAGTTGGTAAATGGCCTGAAAATGCTGCTGGAATTTTAGCTAGCGCTTCCGTTAAATATGAATGGAGGTTAATAATTTGGGCACAAATGAAGGGCATAGCTCAAAGATGACTGTTCTTTAGGTGTAGTTGTGGTTGGCCCTGTTCTTGTTTCTCATCATTTCAAAACTAATTTATTATGAACTAAGTATAAATAGCCACAGACCTGTTCTGTCTTCAAGGATTTCTCGCAGTCTATGCTGGTTTATCTCTTTGATTAATGTATTTTTAATGACTGTGTGTGTGTGTGTGTGTGTGTGTGTGCGTGCGTGCGTGCGTGCGTGTGAACAAAACATCCAGTTATCTGAACTTCCACACCGCTATCTCTGCTGCACTGAAGAGATGAGAGAGAGAGAGAGAAACGTATGGATGAGTCCAGTCATGTCAGAACGCTGCAGGTCCCTGCCAAGGTCCTCCTCCAGCTGCCCAGGCTGTGCTCCAGCACAGTGTTAACACAGTTGTCAAACTGGCACACAAGTCTTTCATTTGTTTCAGTGTCAGCGCTTGGATGAAATTAAATGAAGCAGTTTCACTGAAGTCGTCCGTCAGCACCCATCCTCCATCACTACAATATTGAAAGGAGGTGTTTGTAATAATACAACACCACCCAATTCATATCACTCCCGTGGCTACAGATGCCACCAGCTTTAAGGATAAGCTGGAATTCCGCTTCAGTCCCAGGAGAAAATGTGATCCTGCTCAGGGTGTTTCCCAGTCAAAGCCCATCCCTGCAGCCTCTGCAGCGTGAGAGTGGAGAGTGACAGATGAGCGACTGTGAACAGACCTGCACCTGTTGTCTTGGTGAAACAAGGGGAGCCTGAATCACCACATGGGACATAACACCCCAGAGTGTTGACATCTCCAGGAACAGAGCTTAAATCTTTAAACAAATTCAGCCGCCACGCCGCTCCCATCCATGCAGGATATCATCTTCCATCCAAATATAATGTGCCATGAGCAGTGTCGAGATCTGGTGCCAGGGTGCCACTTTATATTTAGAGGCACAACTGTGAGTGATTGTGGCTGGAAAGGAGTCCCCCCCCCTCCCCGAGCCCATCTCAGACATCTGTCTCTCTGAAACTGAATACTGCTAGCCACTAATGCATGTTGAGACTTGTGTTCCATTAGTTTCCATCCTTCTGTGTCTAAGATTTGAGCTGGACTAAGACAAAGAAAGTAAAAGATGCACTCCTCACTTGCCAAAGATTTGGGCTAAATGTTCCTTCCTGAGCTTTTATTCCTCAAGAGGAAAAAGGGGTCAGAGAGACAAGGGGGGTGGGGGATTTGATGGATCCTGGGAGGGAAAGCGAGAGGAAACATGACAGGATACATGTTGGCTTTATCATTAACTGTATGTTTGCTTGCAGATACAAGTGGAGCAGCAGGAGCGATGACCTTATCATGTCACGCTGCGACACCAGCCAGCACAAGCTTGCCAAGTCTGCGGCCTTGCTCGCTATCACCACGCTGCCGTGGAAGTGGTGCAAACATCACATGGCTGTGTTGCTGTGCCGGTCATGAGTTGTTCCAGAGGCTGAATGAGTGTTTATATTTCTGTTCCACGATTTCAACCCTCACGGTCACATGACCACCAAACAGGAAGTGAGGCATCAATCCACCGCACAGTAACAGTGTGGCATCCCCCAAGTTTATGCAACTGACCCTCGCAGTTCCTTATATGGAGCTCTATTCTTAGCACATGAACATGATATGAAGACGGAGCTGCTGTTGCTCTCGCTCTGAGCACAGTCTGTTCAGCTCTGTTCAGGTCCGCTGCATTTTGGACCGGCTCCTCTGGTCTGTTTGGACTGGCTCTGACTGTCCACATGTGCTTTTTGGATTGGGCTCTTTTTGAAAAAGACACATTTGTGCTTGTTGGGCTTGGGTGGGTTTAAGAAGCTGTACATACCACCGCCTCAAAGCATGGAGTGGGACCAGATTAATGTAAACACCAAATAATCTTACAACCAAACGCTAACTGCTGAGATATTAAAATGCCCACCGTTAGCATGTTTTGGTGTCAGTTGTGCTTACAAAGAGAGTGATCTGTCTTCCGTCTCTCACTTATTATTTGACGCTTGCATTCATTGTTTATGTTTAAAGCTGCTGCTCCTATCCAGGGCGATGCAGTCCAGCATTTGAATCAGCTGGAATTAAGCATCAAAAGCAAAAATCCTGATGTCCCTGAAAGCGTAATGTGGCTTTGCAGAAAAGCTAAAGTATGAATTGGACCTTACGTCATAGTAATCTGTACTCACTCTGACAAGAGATAAAAGAACCTCATCCCTTTGCTTTTTTTTCTTTCTTTTTTTTTTTTTTTTTTTTTACCTGACTCCCAACATTTACACCAGTGGTCCAGAGCTGCATAGCATCATCCAATCACATCCCTTCACAACTCTTCTTCACACTCTCTGTGCTGGTTACCAAGGAGACAGTGAAGTCTGGGAAGTGGAGCAATGGTTTGGCATGAGTGTTATTTATTTTTTTATTTATTATGTGTTTTATTTATTTTCTTTATCTTTCCACATCCTGGGAATATGATATCACCACCTGGACTAATGATTGCGTGTTTGTCATATTACAAGAGGGAAGACACGAGTGCTGAGTGTTTCCTATGCAGCGTGCAGCATGTAGAGAGCAGTCATGTCACCTGATCCCCGCCGCCCCACCTGTTCTCACCATTTTCTCTCCCTGTGATCCCACAATTCCTGGCGTGATGCGAGCGTGCTTCCTCTTGCCAGGAATCTGTCATCAGCGACAGGAAAGTGTGTATTTTCGGCCTATCCTGAAACAACCGGAGACCGTTTTGAATAATGAGTTGACCTTGATCCAAGTGGGCCAGCATGGGCCGGACCAGGCTCAGAGGGAGAGCTCAGTGTGTTAAACTCTGATGAAGAAGTCAGCCGATTGAAGATGACATGGGCCGAGAGCTGACATGTGGAGCCTTAGAGGTGCCTCGTCCTTTCCAGTACTTGTACCTGTGCACGCGTGCACACACACACACACACATATATATATGCTTACACAACCACACACTCTTTGGCTTCGACATTCCCCCACCTCACATTCCACCCCATCATTCACTTTTGTGAAGAGAGCGGAAAAAAAGGGTGCAGTCACATTTGAAATCTGCCTCTCTGCTAAATGTTTGGTTGCTGGGCCACCATCCATCAGGCCCTGCGTGTCTTTCAGAGTTGGTTGTAAAATCAGCAGGATTTCTTTTTTGTCCCAAGCAGCGTGTGTGTGTGTGTGTGTGTGTGTGTGGG
>JBBMOE010000037.1:5229395-5245635 GCA_037975065.1 Chaetodon trifasciatus
TGTGTGTGTGTGTGTGTGTGTGTGTGTGTGTGTGTGTGTGTGTGTGTGTGTGTGTGTGTGTGTGTGTGGGTGTGTGGGTCTAGATGTCTCCATACTAGATGTCAGGCTGTTCGCTCCCTTCGTTCCCCGGGGTCTTTTACATCCCTCGGTCATCAGTTACAGCCACAACTGATGTCTCTTCTCCTTCCTTTAATTATACTCCTTTCTGGACTTCCACCCCCCTATGCATGCACACATGCATGCGTGCATGCATACACACACACATTTTTCCTCACCTCCTCTCTGTGTCTGATTGCTGTAGGAAACAGTTTGCTGCAGTGCTGTACAGTATGTCTGCCAGCCCTCTGCATCTCTCCTGTGCTTTGCTTTTACTTTCTCTCTAATTCCTCTCTTGAATGATTTATTTGAAGGGTAAAACTGGGTAAACACAATAGGGCTGACACACACATACACTCCCCCTGACCTCTGCTGCATCTCTCCTTCCCTCTCTGCCTTTCTCTTTTCCTGCTTTGCTTCTGTCTCTCTCATCCTACCCATCCTCCCTCATCCTCCGTCTTTCTGCCTGCACCTTCAGCTCCAGTGTCAGCACTTCTCCTCTCACCATGTTCATGTCACCATGCTTTATGAATAAATCGGAGCTTGTTTGGCTCCCGTGGACCCCACAGCTCTGCGCCCTTGGGACCAAAGAAGTGTTGACAAGCTTTGATTTTTCGAATATTTGTGATACGCTCATGTGAATTTGGGATTAAGTGCATTTGAAGGGTGCCACCCCCAAAATGCTGCACATCCTCTTACTTAATGTTTCCTAGTCTGAATTAAAAGTAAAGGATTTTTTATTTGTCCACGGACGGGAGCCTGACGTATTAGCAATTGCAGTAATGTGGCCACTCTCAGTCATGAGTGGTATAAGGTAGTCTGTTATTACAATTAGAAATTAACCGTAAATGCACACTTGAATTAATGATCCTACTCAGTGGATAGACTGCCCGAGGATGTGTTCGCAGCCCGGTAACCACGTAATGAGAATCTCTATAAAATGAGAAGAATTGTGCTCCAAGAAGGCGCTGCAATATGGTGAACAGTGCTTTAAGTGTTGCAGCTATTTCTTCATCAACAGTAGTTTATCTGTCCATCCAGTGCCTCTGTGCAGCGTCTCTCGCTGGCTGCTATGCAAAGACCCAGAGAAGTCACTCAATAACATTTGATAAACAGAACAAACTTACATGTTATGCACGAGCAGACCTTTTCATGACAGCACCACACAAAGCACATGAATGATTTTTAGCTTTTCCAGTGACAGCAGTGAAACACAGCCGCTGTTTTGCTTAAACAGGCAAATATAAACAGTGTAATCACACAGTTAGAAAAGTACAATGCAAACATGAACAAACCAGTTAGAAATCATTAAACTGAACTCAGCTGACCTCCTGTAGCACAGCCTGAACTCAAACCTCCCTCCTGGTCCATAAGGACTTAAACTGAGTGCTCACTATCAAGGCAGACTGCACCTTTGCCTCAGACAGACAGCTTCTCATGGCCGATCCAGCCTTGTTCTGAAGGCTGAACTCGTGCTCTACTGCCACACTGCAGACTGGACAGGCGGTCTACTGAAGGTGGTCTACATGCGCTTATTGGCAGTGCTGCTTGTGAATTTCTTAGCGTTACCGTCGATCACTCTCATTGTTCTATTCTGTCAAGACGATGGACTGCCTTCACATTTTTCATTGCCAAAAAATATGTGGTTAACATGACCCCTGGCCATAACCCCTTATAAAAACTACAAATTCTCATGTTTACATCTTACTCTGTATGTGGGTTAAACAAATGAGATACAGCGTGTTCATTAGTGCGCTATAGAGGTGCTGGTTGGCGTGAGAACTTTGGAAGAGTCCAGCCACGTTGTGTTTATGCTAAGATAAGCTAAGCTGCCTCCTGGCTCGAGCTCTATAATTAACATAAAGACATGAGATTGATATTGATCTTTTTTCACTCTCAGAGAAAGCAGATAAATACAGTACGTTTCCCGAAATGTTCAACTTTAAAAGCCAGAAAACTAAAACAGTTTTTTTCTCCTCTTTCTTCCGTAGATGCAGATACTCGACAAGTTCCCAATTGAGGGAGGGCAGAAAGACCCAAAGAAGAGGATCATCCCATTTCTCCCAGGTATTAGCCTGCGCCAGAGCTCCAGTTATCTGAACAGACTCCCATATTAATAATGTATGGCTGGCACTAGCGCAGCGTCAATATGAGCTGGTTACTGATGCCTGCCTGTGCTGCATGTGTGTGTCTGTGTGTGTATGCATGTATAGATGTGTGTGATACCGTGTTACTGCTGACAAGGCACTATTTGTGACTTTAAAATCTCAGCTGTGTTTGCATGTCTGCACATCTGTGGGAGTTAAAGTCGTATTTAGGACATGTTCGGATCAATTTGAATTGGTGTGTTTCTAAGGGAAGTTAGGATTATGCATGCATTTGATCATTGGACTACATGGATATGCAGTGTGTGTGTGTGTGTGTGTCCTAGCATTGACTGGAGTCATGCCACACATGCCTCGTCTCCCCTGCTGTAAGTCATCGCCTGACATTCAGGCTCATGGCGACCTATAGTACAGTGTGGCAGTGATCGATGGTGCTGTTTGTGGCAGTTCAGTGTCCGGGGCAGAAGGGCTGACAGTGATTCTGCTAATCACACTCATGTCTTGTGTGTGGGTGTGTGTGTCAGTGGACACCTGTGTGTTCGTCATGCAGATTTCGGGAAATTCATTTGTATTTCAGGAGTAAGAGGCAGTTGTCTGATCAGTGCAGTTTATTTGACTAAATGCTCTGTTTAAGCCCTGTGGCAAACACACAGTCCAGCATCTACTGTACATGCTCTCTGTCTCCCCCAAGTCCTCCGCTGAGTCTTTCTCTCTCTTGCTGACACACACTCACAAACAAAACCAATCTGGAAGCCGACCAATCACCTCCACCTATCCCTTATCTATGAAAGCAGTGACGCCAGATGCAAACATGATTGATGTGCATTTGTTTGAGGACCTTTGTTTCAAGATAAGCTCCTCTGCCCTTGTTGTGTTGTGACACTTACGGAATTTAATAAACTGCAGGACAATATTTGACATGAAGGTGGGCTTTTAACAAAAATGTTGCCATACACACATTAGGAATCAGGAAGCAGTGTATTTTTCTCTTGACTGGTGTAGGGCTGGGTGTTGAATCTTTTTTTCTTCTTTGCACAGATGGCTCTGGGTTTAACGGTTTGATTTGGCTTAAAACTGTTGTACGACTTCTTGTTTTTAGACACTTATTAGATATATGGTTGACTAGTAAATGAAAAAACACAACTGTTGAAGAATTTTAAATAGAGTTGAAATTACAAAATTATTTGAAAATAGGGATGCACTGAGACCAGTTTTGGGTATGCGGTGTGTGCTGATGTACTCGTAACTGTAATCATAAAACCACTCAGATACAATGGTGCCCGACATTATTCAAGGCAACTTGGCACTTACCTCTCATCAGCTGAGCAGATGAAGTCGCCATCAGGGAAATTTTGTCTTGTCTCACCTTCATTCAGTGTCTTCATTTAAAAGCAAGCAGAGTAAACAAGGATATTTACTTGAAATGATCAACTTTCAGCCAGTCATTTAAGGCAGACTTGTACTTTTTTTCTTCATCTTAATTTTAATTAATATTTTTTTTCTGTGGATTGTCAATCCCTAACCAGGTGAATAGGTACAAAGATCATTGTGTTTAGTCTTGGTCATGTCACATAAGCACATCTCTGAATGAGCTGACTATGCAAGACACAGTCTTATCATCTGACTCTTCAGAAACAGGATGTAGTGCATACATTCTGATCGCAGGGTCGGGGTCCTTGGTGGTGTGACTTTCGTGTTTCCCCTGGATGGGATGAGAGAGGGCCTAAAACGCATGACCCATGTCTGTGTATAAATCCTGTCTGTTATTTGGAAAGCCATGTCAGAGGCAGAGATCATGGAATCCATAGGGGGACAGCTGGGGCCTTGAGTGTGGGACAGAGACAGCTTTGGCCCTGAAGAATCAACACCGCGCATTACTGACATCTCCTGGTCAGCCAGGGTATTACAGGAAGCAGTCAGCAGAACAGAATCAGCTGAAAATTGATGTATTTTGAGGATGTGTTGGGTATTTACATCTCTTCTCTCTCTTTTCCTCCCCATCTATCATCTCACTCTGTTTTCCTTCACCTTCTCCCTCCTCCGACCTCCTTTTCCTCCCCTCCAGGCAAAATCCTGTTCCGGAGGAGTCATGTGCGAGACGTGGCCATGAAGCGGCTGCGTTTCATCGACGACTACTGCAGGGTAAAGAGGCTTTTCTGTCAGCATCCTTCAGTTCTCCTTCAGATTATCCCCCAGCCTGTGAGGGGTCAGAGGTCACAGCCCATACCGTCCTTTCACATGGTTAAACATGGGACATGAGACATGAGTTTACAGAGAGTCCTCGCAGTCAAGATCTGTGTCTGAGCTATCCTATCCTACATCTGAGGAGTCTGTAATGTGCTCTGACACTTTGTGGGGAGATATTATGATCTTTGCTCTGCAGTTGAAGGGGTGTTTATTTTCATGTGTGCCACAGTCGGAGAAGCGGGGTGACCTAGTTGTGCATCACACTTCTCAGTCATTCCACTGCACTTCCATTATTTCGAAGTCCCCCTCGCTAACGACCTTAACTCCTCATTTTAGAGCATTATGAAAAACTGCTCCCTTCCTCTCTTCCAAATCAGTGTCCCCATCCAAAAAGAAGAAAGAAACCTTGAAAGCCTTCCATCATTCAGAGACTGGCCTTATCACTTCCTGTTCTCTCTCCTATTGGTTTTTTTCATTCATCCCGGATTCAGATCCTTTCCTCCGTCATGCCCTCCCCACTTCCTTCCTTCCTCTTGGCACAAAGCCACATTAGCAGTAGAGGGAGGGTGCATTAAATCAAATTTGGGCTCTTATGTTTGTTTCTGCGGCATGGTGGCGCAGCAGGTAGTGCGCGTGCCTCACAGCAAGAAGGTCACCGGTTCGATCCCCGGGTCAGGCGGGGCCTTTCTGTGTGAAGTTTGCATGTTCTTCCCGTGCATGTGTGGGTTCTCTCCGGGCACTCCGGCTTCCTCCCACAGACCAAAAACATGCTCATTAGGTTAATTGGTGACTCTAAATTGTCCCTAGGTGTGAGTGTGAGCGTGAATGTGTGTATGTGTGTTGCCCTGCAGTCGGCTGGCGACCAGCTCAGGGTGTACCCCGTCTCTCGCCCGTTGACAGCTGGGATAGGCTCCAGCCCCCCCCCCCAACCCCGAAAGGGATAATCGGGGTATAGAAGATGAATGAATGAATGTTTGTTTCTATACACACCATTAGTGAGCAGACCTGTTTTAGGAGAGGTTAGCCACAGTATCAGCTCAGTAATTGAGACCAAAAGAAGTTTAAAAACCAAAAGCAATTACATATATCTGAAATTAACCTGATCTTTAGCTCAGCACAGGCAAAGGCTTCCTCATTACCCAAATATCCTGAAGCACTCTAATGTTTGCAGTTGCTATAGTGAGCCTGCTTTTTTTGCCTAGCACTGGAGTGTACTGCACTGTTTGCTTCCTACATCCTGTTTATGAGGCAAACAACAGAGAGGAAGAGTAATTACCCAGTGTTCTCAAAGGATCTGCTCTCCGGAGATTGTGGGATGCTGAGTCCAGTTAGTGGTGGGTGCACAGTGAGATACGGCCTCTTCAATCACAGCCACAAGGCTGTTCTATGATATAGGATCCCATGAGTGAAATATGAAGGAAGCACAAACTGTGACGGTTTCAGCAAACAAAACAACAAAAGCCCACGATATGCATATGTCGTCGCATATTGTTGCGGTCCAGTGCCTCAGTGCTGTACATGAGCTATGTCTTTGGAGGGAGATGGCCAGATAATTAAATATAGATGGTTAACCAGACATGTTATCCTCTCTTTGACTGTAGTGTGGCTTTGTGAATGAACATATGTAGATTGTTAGATTTGTAACACAGCCCCTCACAAACCAAGAAGAAAACTGTAAATTTACAAATCTTTTAAAGCTGCAGTTGGAAACTCAGCAGACACAGAGTCTTAATTTGGAGTTGTGTTTCTGGCTACCTGACAAATTTAAATTCAGTATTCTTTCCTATCAGCTCTGTTTTGGAGGCCATCGACTTCTGAGAAACTGTCTGGCCTTTCTACACCAAGACGTGCTTTCTGGCACTCTGAAAACTGTCGTCTGCTGCATCTAGACACAGAGTTTCAGACTAGAAAATCCAAACAGTTACCTTAAAAAGGCTCTGTAAAACCAAAGGAGAACTGTAGTGTTGGTGATAATTCTCTGTCGCTTTATTACTTTGACCTGTTTCAAATTACACAGTCATTTGATCTGTTGTTAATATCAAAAGTATTGATCAGTGCAGCTTTACGTGACTAATCTCAGTCGTAGTCTATCGTCTGTTAAACCGCCTGTTCTCTCTCTCCCTCAGGCGCTGGTGCGACTCCCCCCTCAGATTTCTCAGAGTGAGGAGGTGCTGCGCTTCTTTGAGACTAAAACTGAGGATATCAACCCCCCAGTGGAGTGAGTGTCACATGCTGTACTGTGCAAACACAAAACAAAGCCAAACACATGTACACGTACTGTGTGTTTAGACTAATCCACCATCCGATTTGTGTGTCTGGCTCTGCAGTGACACCATCATTACTGCAGCGCTACAGTCAACTGAATTCAGTTCCACTGACTGTGAATGTGTGGCCTGTTAACCCTGATAAAGACTGTGAGATGGATTGAAAGTAGCTGAAAAGGACACAGAAGCATCGGCTCATTTTGGTGATTTACAGATGAAAGACATGTAGTTGTTGTTGGACTAACTTTTGGCGCGAAGCTAATTTTTTTTTAGATGTCGACATATAACCGTTTCAACTGCAATTTGATGACTGTGTGTCAGCATGTGGCAGATTGTACAAGATCTCTTTGGCAAAAGCTTCACAAAAACAGCTAAATATTCAAATTCATTGCATAAATTTCAGCATAATTACACAGGTTTACAGCGAGATGCCACAACAGTAATAATGGCTTGTTTACTTTTGCCTGCCACCTGGATTAGTCTATACAGACATAGATGAATGCACACACATGTATGTAAACTTGCTCAGACTAATGACATGCGCAACGTGCAAACACGATGTTGGCCATGAATTAAATCACCTCATTGATTTTTCATTGTGCTCGCAGTTGCTCAGATGTTGTTGATACACGTTGCACACGTGCATGACACTGTGTATCATGAACTGAAGCATCTTTTACATGTCATTGTTTCACACATTGCCTCAAAAATACGGCATGATTGTGCTGAGGCTAAGCTCATTAGCGCTCAGTCTGCTCCCACTTTCTAGTCTATTCCCAAATCAGCTCTTTCTCTTTGAGTTCGTTAAAACCTCCTACCAGGCCAGGCAGAAGGGGGGGGGGTACAGAGAGTTGATGGATGTGAGAGTGGGAGGAGGAGAATGACTTGTTTCATAGCAGGAGATAGCCCCTTTGGGTAGTTTTTAATTAGAGAACACACTCTCCTCTCCAAACCTCAAATGCCAGTATTGCACTATTCATTTGTAATGTGTTCCTCTATGTGCCGAGACAGCTACACCCGAGGCACTGCAACCGAGTACTCTTGTTAGACCCAGGCTATGTCTTTTTTGGTGTTTTAATTACTTTTCTCAGTATTATACTTTCCTCTCCTCTCCTCTGCCCCCCTCTCCTCTCCTCTGGCCTCCTCTCTCTTGGATGAGAGGAAAGAAGTGAAGCAGGCAGGATTTAGTGACCTCTGCCAGTGTTTTCCAGCAGAGTAATAGGGTATCTCTTCACGTCTTCCTCTCTCCTGTTATTCTTTGTATCTAACTCGGCTTCATAAATTCAAGTATGTTTAATTGACACGACAGCTCAAGGTTACAAACACCAACGCAGCGCAATCATTCTTTGATCAACAGCTTTAGTTTCCTCTCAGTTCATGCAGATCTCCATCTTGCCCTTGTTCTCATCTCTCTTTTATTGTCTCTCTGTCTCTCGTCCTGCCTCTCATTTGACTTATGCCCTTCATCTCTTTCAGTCCTTTTTGTACTTTTTCTCTATGAGCATCACTCTCTCTCTTCTTTCTCCCACTCACTTTCTCTCTCCTGTATGTTCTGGTCTATAAATATAAAGAAACGGCATCAGTTGTGCTGTCAGGAGTTATGGGAATTGTAACCATACATTTTTATACACACTGCCCACCACACCATGTGTTAACCCCCATGTATTATACACACAGTGTAGCACAGACTAATTTTAGATATTTAATTTTCCCCCACTTAAACTACACAGGAGTTGCATACCATAGAAATTCACAGAGATCATTTAAGCATGCCATAAAAAAAGTTCACCATATGGCCTACCGGGGTCCTGATTAGACAAGAAGACTCTCAAACTGCACCAAAGGAAGCATGTAGTGGGAGAAAAAAAGAGAGGTCCAAGGATTGACCCTTGAGGAACTCCACAGGTCAGAGGGGCACCAGTAGATACTTTGTCAGCAAGCAATACAAAGAACTTATAGTCAGATAAATAGGAGGAAATTTAGCTAGTAAGTAAATTTTTTTCTACAAATGCTTAAAGCTACTTGCAAACAACGTTTTCTAAGATTTTAGAAATGAAACACAAGGCAGAATGTTTTTTTTATGTTTTACACAACGTCCCAACTTTTTTGGAATCGTAGTTCGTAGTCGTTCTTTGGAGTTGTAGTTAATCTCCACCTTGACAAGTTTTTGCTTAAAGATTCTATTTACCCAGTAATGCAGCAATGATAATACAGTATTATGATAAATATGATAAGGTCACAATCTGAAAAGTTCCATTCTGAGAATTTTACTTTTGATGCTTAAATTCAATTGTCCGACAATGTCGATATACATTTAAGAACGTACTGCTACTTTTTCTCAAGGTAAGGATCTGAATTTGATTTTCAAAGTTGGGCCATATTAGGTTGAGTGCAAAAGTAACAGCTCTGGCAATGGACATGAGTTTTCACAGCAATATGAAACAAGTTACAGCTCCTAAAAGAACAAACAAGCTTTGTCTGAATAGGAAGTGCATCAGTTCAAAAGATAACACATTTAACATGTCAGGAGGATCAGTCTCAAAAATCATATCCAAAGACTGACAGTCACAAGTTAAAGCTAAATAAGAGGGATATATCAGACAGTGCATATAAAGCAGAAAGTACCTGAGAATACTGGAACTTTACAACATTCAGACGTGGCTGAACGATGCACAATGCGTTGAACCACTCACAGCTTGTGGACCATGAGGAGCTAGACCTCAAGTCCCTTGAGGCAAACATTTGCGATAATGGTACATATAAATAAAACTGACTTGACTTGGTTAAACAAAAGAGGATCAGAAAGTTTTGATGTTCTCTGTTAATTGCACCCTGACTGTCATTTGTGTTCCTGCTGCCTCATGTTTGGTGGTACACCGCTTGAAACTAGCAAGTGATGGATTGTCTTCCTGGGTTGCTGTTGTGCTCAGTTTAGATGCAGTTCACATTCATGAAGAGTGATGTGTAAAGATGTGATCACATACAGATGCCTCTCTGTGTCCCTGCTGCCTTAATAAAAGAAAGAAATGCTCAAGGGGGTGAACTGCCCCCTTTCTGTTTGAAAAAAGAACAAGACTGCTCAGTTCATGGTGAGTCATGATCTAGACGACTTGACTTGTGTCAGGGCTAAATTGGATGGGTTCCTTCCATTCCCTTCTCATAATGCATCTGCTAGATGAAAATGAATCATGGGGGAGTTTGTTCTGGAATGAGATTGGCCATCGATTTAAAGTCGTGATTGGAGAGTGTGTGTTCGTAGCGTGTGGGTTTTTAATGTTTGTGTGTTCATAGGGGAAGAAAAGTGATTTGAAATCATAAGAAGGATGGACTGCTGCAAAATAAAGTTAATCCATTATGGCTTGTGTGTGTGGTTGAGTGTCGGTCAAGCTCATGTATTATATTCATGATCTGATATTGACTTCTTACCATACATCTCTTCTGTTTGCTCTTTATGTCTTCATGTGCGGGACTTTATGCAGAGTTTTGTGTGCTGCAGGAACACCATGATAATGTGTTTTCAACCTCAAATCTTAATTGGGCTTAGATGATAATCAGCTGTCGATACTAATCCTTATTAGAACTGGAGTTTGTTGTATTTTTCATTGGCTAAGAAGACAGAAACGTTTGAGTTGTTGCCTAATAAATGTTGACAACCTGAAAATGGAAAAAGCTGCAAAAGGTATGAACTGTCAATGAAATATGTATCTGACGCATTGGAAAAACTACAGTAGCCTACTTACCTTTGCGTACCTCATTTTCATGAGCTACTTGATGCCAATACTGGAGTTCATGATTGCAAGCTGCCGATTTAATAAGGTGAAATTATTGCTCTGATATTAAAGTTTAACTGGCCGATTCTGACTCCTGACACTGATGTAACACAGCTACATCGTTTCACTATAGAACACTCATCAGTCTTTTGGCCTTGCTGAACGACCCAGTGAGTGATGCTTCTTTTACCTCCAAATGGCCTTTGGCTGAGAGCACCCACCAGCTTGCAGTGACAGCCTTAATTAGCTACAACTGACATAATCTGTGATGTCTGTCATTTAAAGCGGTGAAAGCAATGGTCAAGCACTGGCTTAAAACCAGATGCCTGCTTGTTTTGCACATTGCTAATAAAGAAGTGCCTCTTAGTCTCTGAGATTATGAATGCGGATACTTTATCAACCAGGGACCCGGAAACTGGCAAGTTCAGAACACAACCCCAGTCTTTTCAACCCTGTTTTCTCACACAATACAACTGAAAGTACATTTAAATCAGGCCCTCAGCCTCATCTCAGTTTTTTTGCATTATTGCTTTTTCATTTACAAACATAAACAAAATGATCACGAATGTGTTGTTCAAATATGTAATGCAGAAGTAGGTGAGGTCAGAAGTAGCTGTAGTAGATAAACAAAATCATCTATCTCCTTCCCAGCTTTTCCTGTTGTTCTGCATAATGGGCATCATTTTTGATGAGTTGACAAAATTTGCTGGCAAGTGCTAATCGAGAAGCAGCTGAATGACATCAAATTCTCATCCACTCTGAACAGTAGTTCTTGAAAGCACAATAAGAACGTGTGAAAAACTGCTAATAGGTGTAAAAAGTCTGCTTCCGCCTACTGTGCCTGATTTCACAACTCCATGAGAAAGTAATGGACTTTGGATGACTTGATTGTGTTTCCTGCAGAACAGAGTTATTCATCCCCGTCTAAACCTACTATGCTGCTTAGCAACAAATAGTTTAAGTTGTTGCTTCCACACTCAACAGACACAGCTCTTCTTGGATTCTCAAAAAATGCCTTGAGACTGTAGACTCAGTATCTTAATCAACAGACTTAGCCAGTGAGTGTAGTGGTTCTCCTCCTACCCCTCTTATAGGACTTTCTCAGTTGCTGCTGGTAGCTACAATATGTGTCCTCATCGGAAAGTCTGTATTGTGGTGTGCCCCAAGGTTCTGTCCTGGGTCCCATTTGGTTTGCCCTATATTTGCTTCCCCTCTGATAGATAATATGTCACTTTAAAGGTAAAGATGATATTCAATTATACATCTCATTTAGGCCTCAAAATGTAGAAAAAACACATAACTTTGTAAACTCCTCCTATTTGGGTGGCTAATTTCCTAGCTAGCTAGCTTAACACTGCCAGCTCTCTCCCTGAGGTAATGGATAGTCTTGGTTTTCCATCCACCTCTGTTAAATCCCCCTTGTGAAATCTGGTTGTTACTATGAACCAGGCACTAACTCTTGACCAACATGTTTGATTTGTTCCTGGTTTTTCCAGCTGGCAAACATTGCAAAACTCAGGCCTGTTGTGTCTCAAACTGAGATGGAGATAATTAGTCACACTCTTATTTGTCTCATCTTGACTGTTGTGCTTCATTGTTCACTCTTCCAGAATTGTCCCTAGGTTTCTGGAGGGTCATGGGGTTATTTGACTGAAAACAATGCATTTTGACATAATTTTAGACTATTATCAGTACAATATTTTTTAAAACCCCCCACACAGGTTGTAGTTTTTCTCATTATGCTTGTATATTATCAAGAAAAAAGTGAAACAAACATTCTCACTGATAAAGTCCTGAAGTGATTGCAGTGTGTGCTTCTGTCTGTCGTCTCAGCCAGTAGCACACTAAGTCTGTGTTTACAGGAATTTGTCAAATTTTAAGTTGTGTGGCAAACTAAACAGTTAGGCTGCATACAGTGCTTTCATTTTAGCTTGTTCATAACAATTCACTATTAGCTTAACAAGCATGCTGTGGTTGTGATAAACAACTCCTGAAAAAGTGGGTAGAAGTGTTGCTTTTCTAAACATTACCTTCACTTCACATGGCTCACTGTCTCCACCGCGGAGAGTGTGTGTGTGTGTGTGTGTGTGTGTGTGTGTGTGTGTGTGTGTGTGGCCATGTATTCCTCACATTGGGGACTCGCCTAGGTGAAGACTTTGGTCAAGGTTACAGTAAGGTTAGGATTTGTGTGTGCTTGTAACTGTTGAGTGAGTCCTGCCAGCGGTCAAACACCCCTGAGAAGCTAGCTCGACTATAAATGACAGCAAAATGTGGCAGAGAACACACTTTTTTTCACATTCAGAATTCAGTTTGTTTGTTTTCAACTGTCAATGCCAAAAAGGATTTGCAAGTTATCAGTTATGTTTTATTTATGCTTTACACAGTGTCTCTGCATGGTCAGACACCTGCTCACATTAGAGATTTACTGCAGGTCTGTGTTTCCAGCAGGTCTCTAAGGTCCTCTCATCAGGCTGTGCTGGTTCTTCCTCACTCCAGGCTTGAAACTAGAGCATACTGTGGCTCCTAAACTCAGAAATCTCTGAAACCTGGAACTCTCTCCCTTCAGACCTAAAATCTGCGAACACTGTAGACACCTTTTAAAAGCAGGTCAAGAACTGTCTGTCTAGACATGCCTTTATGTATGTTTTATTTATTTGTATATTACATCTTTTGCCTTGTTTTTATTGTGATGTTCTTGTCTTGAAAGGTTCTATTTAAGTGAACTTACTGACTTGCATCATCTCCTCTTCCACTGCCTCCTTCAGTTTTTCCCCTTTTTCTTTCCTCACTTATTTCCCTTCTCCTCTCATCTTGTACTCATCCTTTCTCCTCCATTGTCCAGGAGTTATGAAGCATCCCTCCCTCTCTTGTCCTTCCCTCCCAGGCTCCCACCTCTTCCTTTCTCCTCCCAGTCATCAATCCGTTCCACTTGTCTGCTGTGAGCAGGAGACAGGCGACAGACTCACTCAACCTTAATGGATAAGCTGCTCCATTCCCTCACTATTAGGATCAATAGCACTCACTGGAGACCACACAGAACAACATGAGCAGTGCACAGCTCTGGTGTCCATGGGGTTAAACACTTAAAGTGTGTCAGAGTGGTGAGGAGCAGTCGGTGGAGCGTGTGGTCCGTGGGAGGTCTTGTGTGTGTTCATGTATGTGCTCTTGTCTGTGAGAATTTATTGATCCTAAACGGAGCTTTCTTACACCTCACGCAATGAGATTTCAAAATGTTTGGGCTTGTACTCAAAGAGGCAAAGTGGCAGGAGGATAGTTGTGTGTTTTTTTTTCAGGATTAAATCACTGTTGCTTGTTATGTGCGGCGTGTTTGTTGTCAGGTTATTTCAGCTGTCTGTGTTCTCCAGTCTCGGCTCTATTTTCTCTCTCGCCACCATCTTACATGGATGCACTCATTCACCCACCCACCCGCTCACCCACCCGATGCGGTGTCTGACTCATTGGTGCTCTCTTCCTCACACACTTACTCACAGGGTGTTGTCAAGGTGGGGTTCAGCTTGCAACAGTAATAGCCTTGAGAGGGCCAGACTGTACATGAGCGTGATGAAGAGAGTGGGCCAGGACAGCTGTAGCTACCAGGGTGCTGAAATGTGCCTGCTGCATCACTTCCTGGAAAAGGAGGAAGGAAATGAAGAGGATGGGGGAGATCCCTGTAGGGGGTGGTGAGGAGGTCAGGACCAGGGGAGTGTAAGGTCAACGGTGCACTGGCCATCTCCTGACATCTCTGACAAGTGACATAAGATTTAACAACGATCAATACATGAGGCAGCAGATGCAATATATTGGCATTTAGGTTAAAGCAAGGTTTACAGTCTGATCTCAGCGCCATTTTTATGACCGGATCAAACTGTGACGTCTTGTTTTTTATACTCCTCTTCTGAGAGGAGTTATGCTTTGACAATAGCCAGGGCTTCTCCCACTCTGCTGTGTAAGATTGAGTTTTCTGACTATGATCTGATTAGGAATAGGAGCCATGTGCCTTGCAGCGCTGCACACGAATCAATCCCATCAATCAAAGCTCAGAGAGCACTCAGACCTGAGCAGATCCCACCATCAGCCACAGTTTCCTCTCCCCTCTGCCTGTGTTTGAGAGACACTGACCCCTGTCTGTGGAGCAAAGCACTGCAGCTCAGTGGAATGTGAGACTCCGAGCTGATGTCACTCTTGTGCAATCAGTGGCTCCTCTTTTGAAGCCAGGCGCGCTTGATGTTTAATGTATTTTGAATGGACCTTCAGCTGGAACTCTGGTCTTTTTGTTTGCTATTAGATGTGTTGAAATGTCCTGCGGGACCAAACCCACAAAAACATGGATCAATCTCCTGTGGTGCAAAAGCCTGATATCAAAAGACAGACTTTGTCATAACAACTTTTATGATATTTTTATGTGCCAAAACACAAGCTTTGGGAGAACATATTTACACAGTAAATATACAATATACACACTTAAGTGCATACAGTCTAGGGGGTAAGGAGATGAATATCAGGAAATCTGGTCTGTTTATTTGTTGGATTTCTCTCTAATCATAATGTCTTTCTTTGGAAATACTGTGTACTTTTATCTCTTCATGTCTCTTTTTGTGTTACTGTCCTTCCACTGTAGCTGAGTAAAGAGTCTGTGGGTTGGCCAATAATCACCTAAAATCAGTATCGCATTTGTCGCTTTTCGTTCGGTAATGCTTAATAAGTGATAGCTTATGTAACAGACAACAACCTGCTTCATCCTCCAGACAGAGGAAAGCAGAGGGGAGACTCCTTTACTGCTCCATACTTGACAGTTATAACTTCCCTGTCCCTGCTGGGAAAGACAACTCAGGAGCTCACGAGGAGCTGGAGCATTTACTTTCAGACAAAGTGTAGCTCATACTGAACATTCATTGTTATATTCATGGTTTACTGCTGACCTGACTCTGCAACATCCAGCACACCTGCCTCCCAGAGTGCAGACTGTCCATACAGCCCTGCCTCACTCGCCACACTGAGCACTCCCAACGAAGCAGTAATGCTCACTATTTGTGACATTATTTGTATTTACCTTAGTTTTCTCCTGTATTGTGTCAACTAAAGCCAGACTGCGCCCACATGACATCCTTTTGTGCAGCAGCTCTGTCTCATCTGCACCTGCCCACAGCTCCATTTCTCCAACATCTGAGTCATTTATATCCAAATGACTGGACCAGCATGGTAAAGTGCACTGCTTAAAACTGTTAGGTGGAGTAATGCCGACATGACTCATGAAATGAATCCAGACAGTGAACTTTGACTGGTAGTGTATTTCGGCCTGTACTGTTAGATTAGCTAGCTTATTTAATGGGTAGGCGGCAGCCTGCCTGAGGGGACAGAAGGATAGAAGGAAGCAGATAAGACTGGGAACCATAGTGCATTGCATTTGCATCAGACTCTTTACAGCAAAGTAAGAAATCCCATCTTTCCATCAAGCTGCGTTATCTCTTATTCTACTCTCCACCAAGTGTCCACATGGTGGCATACTTCACAATACAAACAGCTACAAATGGAGTTCTCTGTACCCCCAACTGTTGTATCCAGGTCAGGCGCTGGTCTGGTCTCTTGTCCACTGACGGACCTCCCCAGGGCTTCCCTTCCTCTATAAATGTATCCACTGTGTCTGGCCAGCTTCTCAAGCATTTCTCTGTGCTTTTTTCTCTCTTTTTGTGTTCATGTCCATTTTGCCCCCCCGCTCTTCCTGTGTGAGATCTGTTTCCACTGGATGGAATTTCTCGCCTCTCCAAAGCTTCCTAGACACCCCCCCACCCCCACCCCCTTTTCTCTTACTGTATGTGAG
>JBBMOE010000037.1:5246023-5329757 GCA_037975065.1 Chaetodon trifasciatus
CTCTTACTGTATGTGAGACATGACTTTTTTTTTCTTCTCCTTCTTAGCACCCCCCCCCCCATCTTGAATTTTTATCAAGTCAATTTGCATGGGACGTGGGCTATGATTCGTTTTATCTGTCTGGGCGCCTGGTATGGCAATCATATAACTATCAGCCTAAATGGCATTATCTGTCCTCTGCAGACCATAATGTTGACAAATTTCCGTATTAATATGCGCATACCGCATTTCAGCCATGAAGAAAATATTGGCCACTTCCCCCATAGGCTAGTGTGAGACACGGGTGATGTTATCATCATTCATCATGCCCCCTCACAACCCTCCTCATGAATAACAATGGGGATCGACCTTGGCTTGTGCCTCGAGGAGAGAGATGCTGCAAGATTATCAGATTATTACCAGGATAAGTCATGAACTTGTGTGATTGGTCAGCTTTTGGGCTCTCGACAGGGGATCGCCTAAGTAGCTGGGTTGATGGGGTGAAGACAGATTTGGTGTTTTTAGGCTAATTAGGAATAAGTGGGTGATAATGTGTTGGCTGGGTGAGGGTGGAGTATGTTGTGTTTCCAGCTCTTTCAATAATATTGACAGGAAGCTTTTATTTGAGAGGAGACTATATAACTTCTATTTAAAGAAGAAATAACAGAATTCCTTGTACAAATGAAAGGTTGAATCCATGAACACAAAAATGTACCCTTACTCAATGAGATACACTCGGTGGTTTTGCTGCTGCGGCCTTACTTGGTCTGGTATGACCAGTAGCATATCGTGGCTAAGGTTAGCTAATATTAGCAGACTTAACCGCAACATTGCTGTGTAACTGTTATTATTGAGCCAGTTTTGCTTGATGTCGGTACTTGTGCTACTGTATGCTATGTTTTACCATGTCCTTGCATCCTCAATCTGTACAGCTAAATATACAAAATCTCACTTCAGCCTTTTAAAACCACCACCTATCAGCCTTATCTCTGTTATATTGTAGCTTGACATGCTTGTGTTGGGTGACGCTGTGTAGAGCTGTAGGTTAGTACGTCAGTGTTTACAGTTCATTGCTGCTGTGTCGCATTATGCTGTAGATGTTGTTTGTACTCCACATCTTAATTTGGTTTTTATTTACTCTAAAAAGTCATTACTATGAACACAATCATTTGGATCATGAATGTGGTAAGTTAAGATCATGTTATGCTAATGTATCCACATCACTGCGAGGGTCCATGAGACGTAAATTATGTCATGTCTGCTCATGTCTGTGCAGATGGTCCACATACAGGCCAAAATTTATGATGGCTGTAGGCAACACACCGACTGCGCGTGTGAACAAGTCTGCCTATGCAGAAACCCCATGTAGTTATAAAAGAATAACTTGCATGTATTTATTTGCTCCCAATTCGTTTCCATGTCTGCAAACCGTGTGTCCCTGCGTCAATGGCCGCACTCGTGAGCACTGAGGTTAATTGATTTGTTAAACCCCATCTGGAGGGTTAATGCCCACATTGGGCTTTAACCTTGTCATAGCCATGAGGGCGAAGAGAGGGGACGGCTGAGGGTAATTCGGGGCCCTTGAGGGGCTTAGATTAGCTGGACCTGTCGGTCGAAGGGTTTGGTTTGAGGTCTGGATTTGGTGACGCTCAGGGATAAAGTGAGGGAGGGAGAAGGATGATTATCTCGGGAAGTGTTTATTTACTGGTCTTGCAGGCTAGCATAGCAGGGGGCCATTGAGAGTCATTAACTTGCTGTCATTATGCTAATACTTGTAAACACATTGATTAGCCCTTTATCTGCCAACCCACTCATATACTCTTAATGAGTAAATCCATGGGCTTCATGGACCAGTTGTTAAGTTTCTTTTACAATTTTAAGCTACTGAAAGTTTAAATACAGAATGCAGTCAGTTTCTGATTGTATCTAATACTAATAACACTACTGGACTTGCAAGGAAGCATAACAGAATTCAAACACCCAGTGCCAACTGAAACCTCAATGACCATGAGCCATGGAGAAGAATAAATGTAATTATTCAGATCATAATGTCATGCTGTGAAATCTTTGGCATTTCCTTGGATGTTGTATTTCAAGAGGATTTCTTCCTGCAACAAATTGAGTTTTCCCACCTTTAAATGAAGATCTAAGCAATTAAAAGAGGGATGGACTTATACAGTATGTGACTGAGGATGGAAACTCAACTGTTGTATTGAGCAAGTGATGTTCTTTAAGAGGATTAATACAGCTAACAACCTCATTTAGTTCACCCTTAAAAGCCAGCATAATCCTCGACCTGCAGCACTCAGACAGTATGAAAAACAAAAGGCATGGTTTGCTCATTTTCATGAGTGTAATTGTGGGAATTTGAGGAATTGACATTGATGAGGAAATAGTTCAGTTTCTTGCCTCACACTTCTGTAGTCAGCAGACCACTCAGCTGACCTGCTTGACCCTTACACCACATGGCCCGCCTCACTATCCTCACCCATCTCTGTTTTGGCTTGACAATCAATGTCAAGAGCTCCAAACTCTGGAACTGATAAGACGAGCATGGAAGGGCTCCTTCTTCATGGAGCAGTGAGTTCGGTGTGACGAAATGTCAGTATGTGATGAAAAGTGTGACGAAAAACTTGTGCGAGTGTGTATGTGTGTGTTCTTATGTATGCAGCTCACCCATCTGTTTGTTCAGGATGCACATACCTGTCTTTACTATTTACACACACACACACACACACTTATAGATGTGTAGTTGCTGTCTGAGTGCATACTTTGCAAAAACTTTGCTGCTATCAAAAGAACGTCTTCATCAATAGCAAATCACTACAAGACTGTGAAATCCTGTTTGTTCCTCAGACTGGAAAAACTGTAAAATCTTGGTGTCTTTTCTGCTAAAACCAGTTGTCATAGGACCAGTGCAGAAAGAATGGCCTTGAGATTCCACAAAAAATTCCTTTTCTGCACCGCTGCAGTATTTATCCTTCCCGTCGCCTTTCACCCCCTTTCACTCCTCTCCATACCTGAGTCGTAGGAAAAGAGCTGGCAGCTGGAGCTGGTTGCTCAGCCCTCCAGGATTTGATTTCAGCCTCAGGGACTCGGGTCACTGGATAGAGTCGGGACCCTGTGTTTCTTCTCTCCCTCCGCATCCTCCCACCCTCACTCTAAGTTTTGCCCTCCCCTGCTCCTCCTTTGTGCCCTAATGCTTTGCAGATGCCTCCATACCCCAAAAATAAAGCCAAAAATAGCCAGCCCCACTCCCACTGGTATGTTGTAATGTGATGTTTAATGTTAATGCCTCGCTAACAAGCAAAACAGCTGTCCTTCATTGTACTTTGTTACCAAAATAATTCTCGCCTTGCACAAAACTAGGTTCATTTTGGTGCTAATTATCTGCTATTGTAATTAGCTGCTAGTTGCATGGTTAATGTGCCTGTGTGTTGACTAATATTCACGTCCTGTGCTGTTTCAGTGGGCTAATGCTTGGATGTCATGCAGGCATGATGTTCTAAAGCCCTTTGTGAATGTTAAATGCTAATAACCACCCACACGTGATACGAGCTAACCTCCACTTTGACCTGCTTTCCATGACAACCGTAAAAGCACATTATTGATCCAGTCAGCAGTCACTGCATGTGTCAGGATTAACAAAGGGCTCCAACAGCTGTATTTACTGACTACATCTGATCATTTATCAGGAAGAATTAACCCTGGAGAATCAAATACAGAGCATGTTCAGTTTAGCCTTCATTTGGAGGCTGAGTGATTGTGTAGACATCTACAGTTGGACCAGAAAATGCTTATGCCTCTGCCTTTTGACTGGGACTTGTTTATAGAGCTTCGAGGTTGTGTTTGCCTTTCAAACCATGCACAGCATGAATAGCTTAACAGGCTCCCTGGGAGTTTACTGCAGCAAAGTACTTTTCATGCTGCTGCTGTTTTCCACCAAACAAAACTTATTCAGTGGCCCCTGTCCTCACTTCCTTGATAAGATACAACCAGCCATTTCCAGGTCCCTCACTTACACCTATTGTCACTCTGTCATTCCTGTTTACCATTTACCGTTAGTTTGTTCAATTAACCCGGCAGCCACCCAGCATGTATGTAAAACCTCCATTCTTGGTTTGGCTGATGGAGGGTTCTGTGCATTTGTAAACTGTCATGTGTACAAGATTCACCGTACATTTCTAAACCTCTGAAAAACTGCATCAAATGAATAGTTAATAGAGTGAAATAATATGTTCAATTATTTCATCGCTGTTTGTTCTTATATTCATTTTTTGGTGTTCATGAACCGAGCAGGCATCCAGGTTCTTTTAAGGGGCAAATAGTGCAAGCTGCTGAGTCTGCTAGTTGCTGTAAAGGCTGTTACTAACGGCCTCTTGACCAGATGACCTGAGTCCATGCTCAGTCCTACAAGGACGAAGCAGAAGAAAAATATGGATGAGCACTGCAGGTTCAGTGCATAGCAGTATCTTATGCTGATAAATGAAATGAATTACCAGCAGTACAGGAAATTATGTTTTCCTATTAATGTAAGCTTCTGTGATGGAGGAGTGTGTGATGTTCCAATATTAGCCCTCAAATTTCCAAAAGAAGTCATGGAAGCACTACTTGCTTTGAAATGAAGGTAGTAGCTAATTTTAGACCTTAGCTTACCTCAGTTTTAGCAATGCTTTTGAGCTTGCAAGAGATTGTGAGTGGGTGAGAGAAGAGTACTGGGCAAATGGAAATGTGAACACAGCAGTTAACATTCCCTGGAAATGTAAAACATTCCATTGCGCCCGAACAGAGGATATCAGCATCTTTAATGCCACTGCGGCAAGCCTAGAGCGAAAAGGGCAAACATCCTGGCAAGTATCCTGCCAACTCTGAGGCTTACTCTGTCCACAGCATACTTTCCACTGAGACACAACCAACACACTCTGCAGTACAACTTATTGAAATCTGTTGGCCATTGACTCGAATATTATCCATTCTCCATGTATTTGAGGTCGTGTGTTCAGTGTGGCTCAAGATGGATGGGGTGAGGCGAGGGGTCAAGTCCCGCTCTCTCTGTGTCCCACTTGGTGACAATGAACCATATTCTGGTTGCTTGCACAGAGTGATCTTGGTGGAGAGGTTGGTATAAAGGCTTTATTCATCTGCTGTGGCCAGTCACAAAGAGACAGATGCATCAGATCACAGAGGAATGGATAAAGGGATAGAGCTAGGACATGCATAGTGACACTGAAGAATCCAGAGCTGAAATGAGGCAGGACTTTTCCTCATGCATGTGAGCTGCCTTGTTGCCCTTCTTGTAAAGTACTTGTGTATCTATGTGTGTATTCATGTGCACGGCCAGCGTACATGCCGGTGTGTCACTTTATTAGTGTGAGTGCGGTCACAGCAAGAGCCAAGAGGAGGTTTTCATTAACCTCATGCAGTGAGAGGGCACTACCTTGACTGCCGACTATGCTGCCCCGAGCAGTTTCTGCTCTCCTGGCACTGCAGTATAATCTTTTGGACCTGACAAGATAAGAGGTCCCTCATTAATGAAATGGGCTGTTTCACAAGGGCCAGCAAGGTCAACTGTCCCCATCAAGGACGCTCTTGCAGCTGGGTAGTTGATCCTGAATCTCAGGGGAACATCCGTGATCTATTAACCACACTGCCTGCTTGTGGACACACACTTAATCTGACTGTTGATCATTATTATTTATTTTATTCTATTTAATTAACTCTTCACTGTAAAAGCAATTTGAATTCTATTTGATTTGTTTGAAAGGTGCTTTATAAATAAAGTTTGATTGACTGATTGATCGAACATCAGCAATAATAGGCTAGGTGCCTCATTCACATCCCTCTGTTATCCGGAAATGTGCTGACAGCCATCTGCTGCAGCCTGGTACTCCTCTTGAAATGAGCGTTGTTGTCAGTCATCCATAAACCACTTCACCCTCTGGTCTCCATATCCCTTGTTGGCGTCTGGCGGTTGATATTAGGACCTGTGTGGTGGTTATTTTTAAACAAAAGAGGGTATTTCACATGGCAGACAAGTTTCTAGTGGCACTCAGCTCTTCACTGCAGCATTCTGCTTTAGTTTTATTGCTCTGCTTGTGTCCATTCCAACAACTGAACTGCAGCAGGATGACGTGGCTGAATTTGATGTCAGATGAGGGCTTTGATTAACCTGACGCACCAGATGGTTTGTTGCATAGAACCATCTGGGAAGTTGTCCATGAAAACTGTTTGGAAAAGGGCAGGCACTTTCAAAAAATACTTGGCAGCTGATCGGATGAACCATCTATCACAGGCTAACTTCAACCAATCGCATCAACAAACCATATGACGTGATAAAATAATGAAAGCTCTTGCCGAGGCCAGTCAGGAGAAGAGCAAAAACCTCTTTTCCATGGAGAAAAACCTTCAGCCTTCTTTGCTATTCTTTCAATGAGGAAGCTCTCTCCAGTTCTGATACAAGTGATGCTATAGCAGCATGTAAGCTAAACTCTTTAGAAGACACCATTGTTGTTTTCTAATGAACAGTCGCAGTCGTCACACCTTATCCACTCCCGTAGCTGCTAGTTGTTACTCACAGGACACTGATTGGTCCAAACAACTGTGGTTCGGCCCAGTCACATAACTTGAACCCTGGTAAGATCGACTGTCATGCCACGTGATCTCGTATGATCTTTTGATCTGGCAAGCCAGCTCGCAAGGTACAGTTTTGTTTGTGGCCCTTGGGAAAACTGAAAGGGCATATTGATTCTGAGTAGCGCAAGAGAAAAAGAATGAGAGGAGGAGGAAGGAGCGGAGGGAGGATGGGGAGTGATAGATTGTCAGGTCTGCGGTTCTATAAATAGCACGTTCTGTCTTCACTTGATCTGTCCCTTTGTTTGTCTTTTTTAACCCAATTTCCACGCTGCCTGAGTCCAAAAGTCACTATTGACACACACACTCAGCACAGCAAACCTCACAAACAGGCACGCTCACAACTGTGTGTCACCCCCATCTGTAGCTTAGCCTTGTGCCATAATCCCATTAGAATCCATTAAGCAAGGCATCTTAAACTGATCCTCCTTCTTTCAAAAGTGGAGAGAGGTGGCTTTCTTCTCTGACGGGACGAAGAAGGGAGGGGAGGGAGGAAGAGGAGTATAGGAAGAGGATGGTGGTGCCGCTTTGGAGTCACATGACTAATTTGTGTCTGTTGCAGGGAGTACGGGCAGCTGGCCAAAGTCAAGCCTCCCTCTCTCTCTCCATCCTTCACTCTCTGTCTCTCTCGCTCTCTCACTCCCTCAATCACATGCATTTGTTGGTGTGCTAAAGCCGACTGCGTGCATATGTTTTTGCGTGGAAGCAGTTTTGCCGTATAGGAGTGTCAGAATCCATATGCAGTGACTGCATGCGTTGTTGACCGAGCAGCGTCGGCTGTCACTAACCATGTCCCTCTTGTGTTGCTTCTCCCTCAGGGACTATGGCTCCAAGCGCAAGTCTGGTAAGTCACCTGTTTTCCTTAACTGTCCTTTCCTGAGCTAACTTAGTCATCCTTCCTCTGTCAACTTGTTGCTCTTGATAGAACTGCTCCAGATAGAAGGGAGGGTGCTGTGCTGCATGGCTTATGACTGTTAAACTCTCTCTGCAACTTGTCTGTTATCCATGTCATGTCCATGTGTGGTTTGCTGACTTGTCCCGCTGTAGGATGCTGTCTTACTGTCGACTGTGTTTTGGGATGGGTTCAAAAAGCTGTCAAGCCCTCTCCTTCTGGCTGTAGATTTGCCTCGTAGTCAAGGGTGGGGTTTCAGAATTGCCTGTTAGCTCCTTGGGATGGCAAAATAGAGTCATCAACGTATATCTTGTGAAGAGATAGTGTTATTCTCCAATGTGGAAGCCAGGACGTTTGAAGGATTGTTCGCGCTAAGTCTTCCCTGAAGTTCAAGGTGGGGCTTTTTTATGAAACATGTTCTGTATTCTTAATTAGTCATTTTCAGTAAGGAAGAAGAAAGAATGCTTTTTCTTTGACAGAGATGCCTTTGAAATTACTGTATGTGCTTGTAAGGAGCTTTGGTTTTATCCTGATCTGTGTGGTCTTATTTCCTGGGACTTAAGAGGTAAACAAAAGCTGTAATACTTCCATTAGATACCACAGTGCACTTCAGTAGAATATAGAGCAAAGTACATCCTGCCATAGTCAATACTGGACCTGTTCCACTGCATCTTGCTATGAATTACATGGCACAGGCCAATAAACCACAAAACGGCTGGTTTGTTTTACTATAAGACTATTCATCCACTGTCAAGGATTCTTAGCCTCATTAGCCATCTTAGCAAATGTATGGTTCTTAGAGGGCATTAGCTGCTGTATAACTGCTTAACAAAAGCATTGGCACATGTGAGTCTCTAATATATGCACCTTGGAACTCTGTGTTTAAAACTAGGTAGACTGAGGAAATATCAGTTATGCTGCTTATGAATTATTGAAGAGAATATTCAGGAAATAGCCTGCGGTTGATGGGGAATCTGGTTCTGTTGCTGCAGATGCCCTCAGACATCCTTGTCTTGATATTTGAATGGCTTAAAGTTGTGTTTGGGAATGGAAATATCTTTCTGGAGATAGCTTTTGGTAATGACTACAGGTACAGCAATGCAGGAAGTAGTTTGTATGTTGTGTCCCCTTGACCTCATTCATCAAAGTTTTGAGTAAGGTCAAAGTAACTTCTTTCAAGTAAACAACTGTAGACATTGATGGTGAGTTTATTTCTGGACTAAAAGCACAGGAACTCTGCACCCATCCTGTGAGGAATTGATTTGTCCTGGCCCGAGGGAACTCACTACCAATTCAATTACATCCACATTCCTCAAAGTGATTTGATTTCTTGGAGGCTGATTGCTGCCGCAGATAAGCCAGCTTGCTTTTTTCTCTATATCCCCTTAGTGTAGTGTGTTATACTTTGAAACAGGTGGCTTTGTGTCAGCCACCCTAAATCTTTGGATATTGCCCAGCTGGATGCGACTCCACTGACCCACTGATCTCTGCTGCAACCTGACGTAACATGACGTCAATCATTGTGGGAAGGGGGTGCCTGAATGTCTATTTTTAAACCTTTGGACAGCTACATAACACCTGCAGTATTTCTATGAGTGGAAACTAAAGGAGCATCCCTGATTTCTTCTGTGGTTTGATTCATGCAAAGAGTTTAACTGGCTTTCAACATTAGTGGTGTTTTTTTTTTTTAATTTTTAATGTGATGACTGTTGCTGATCTGGCCTGCTGCTCTTGTGGTCACTCCAAACAAATTCTTATTGTCGCTGCTAGGATCATCTGCACCAGAGCACCTCTCGACAAACACAAGAAGAGTGTGGAACAGCACACGTGAACAGGGTATTCTTGGATCGACGTTGTGTAGAGATGTCACGATTTTGATTCGCAATCGAAAATTGAAAAGTGAGCTTCCAATAATGTCTGGAAAGACGATACAGTGCAGCTCACCAGGAACCTGCAGTTGTAGTTTTCATTGCCGGGGTCATTTCTTTAATTGACCCTCGCTGTCCACCATTGCTATAGTTATCTAGCAGCTATCTCAGTGTTTCCGATGGCAATGTTTGTATGTGGTAAGTAGCATTTCACACAACTCTGAATGCAGGAGGATGCCATAGTAACCTTTAATGAACAGGTACTTTTTATATCTCTTCTGTGACTGTGAACACAAGACACAAAACAGAAAAATCAATCAACTTGATGGGGTAAAACATATTGTCTTTGGACAGTTTTATTTATGTCTTACCCAGCGTCCCAACTTTTTTGGAATCAGGGTTGTGGCATGCACTCACTTCCCACATCAAACCTGCTAGTCCACATCGCATATTAGGGTTCAGGTTACCCACAAGGCCCCCATCCTTAAATGTGCAGGTGAGAAAAATTAAGCTGTTGTTGTAAAGTACCCTTCTGCCATCTAGTGAATCTTCTTTTTAATGTTGTGTCACACATTTTGTTCCCATTTTACCGTGTGGCCTTAGTGTCGTACTTTGCAAAAAGATATAGTGTGTGTGTGTGTGTGTGTGTGTGTGTGACATAACTGTCGGTGCTGAAAAAAACAACTTTAACACAAAAATTTTATTCAATCATGACCTTAAAATGAAAAGTCGAATTGAATTGAATGGTGACACCTCTATTATTGTGTAATATCAAGTCAATACAGCAGCAAAATGGAAAAAAAATTGAACCAGTTGGAGTGGGCTGGTGGATGAGCTGCAACTGCAGTTTTCCAGTTTGGGTACATCTTGTTACATGTCACCCCCTCTATTAAAGGCCTAATACCATAAATGTCATGACCTTGATGGGGACCCTTATGGGATTTTCATTCAAAGACAGCGTGACAACACTGAGGCAAACTTGTGAAAATGCAGTTGAAACAACTGAAGTTATTCCACCTAATAATTCAAAAGAATTTGACCTTTTAGAGATGATCATTTGTTTTTCTGGTGCCTCCCAACAGAAACCAAACACTGATTCATCTTGCCTCAAGTTAGCGGTGGACATAGATGTCAGACATGTTTTTTTAAAAACATAAGGTCAGGTCCAGGGAGTTTCAGGGGTCATAGCTCTGTGCTCTTCCCCTGCTCTGCAGAGTGCAGATGGAGCTCACTCCTCCATGTGAGGGCCAGATTCAGAGGGAATGGAGGAGGGTGCTGTTTGGGCTACAGAGGCCACAGGGGTTGAGCCTGTCAGACAGGCGCTAGTTTGTTTACGTGGCACAGTGGATACGATTTCAGACTGATGCCAGAATGGCCAGTGGTATTTACTTGGAGGAAGGAGGAAGGTTGTGTCTTTACGCATGTGAGTGTTGTCACAAGTGTAGGGTTAGTGGACAGGGACAGTTTGTGTGTACATATCTGTTAAACTGTCCGTGCTAATTAGGATCTTACAGCCAGGCAGCTTTTTTGTCCCATCAGGAGCTCCTCTGTCAACAGACCATTTATATGCCACTTAACACCCTCCATTACCCTGCCATTGCCTCCTTCTTACCCCTGTAGGAATAAAACCCTTCTATGTGTTGACTTTTACACAGTTAACATCACACCGCACACTTCATTGCAGCAATAACAATGTCAGCACAGTCTTATCACATCAATGCTGAAGATACAGTAAAGTGAGTATTGATTTAGGCAGAGAAATGATAATGATCTTTTCCAGCTTTAAAGCCATAAGGCAAAGCAAAGCTACATGGCAGAGGAGCAAGAGCTCTTCCTTGGGGAGTGACTGCATTGTATCTCTGTGGCTTGTGTCCATAAAATCTGGAGGTGATGATACACAAGGGTCATCAAACAAGGGTCAAACTATTTTATAAATGTAGCTGCAAGAACAATACTTCTCACTCATATCTAAAGACCTCTGATTTGATAGAGAACTTATTCTAATTCTAATTGTAACTATTATCTGTTAACTCCCCCTGCTCTGTCTCCTGTTTCTGTGTGTGAGATGTCTCGTTTTTCTGTGACTCACTGTATTGAGTGTTTTGTCAAAGTGAATATTTAGGGTGCTTTAACTGTTTGCTCTCCCTCAAGCCTCTTGGTGCATGGTGAGTTGTTTTCTCTCCTACTCTGCTGGACTGTAATAGCTTGTACCCTTCGACTCTGCTTCTCGCAGCAGTACGTTTTGTTGCTTTTCCAGTTTCATTCCCTCATGGTGAATATCAAGTGTGTATGATGCACTGTGGTGCATTAGTGAGGGATGGACGGGCTATTGAAATGGGTGTGTGTGGACCCAGTGTGGTGTGGACCATGTCCTGCTTCACCCTTTTTCCAGTAGCCTACACGAATGAAGCATTAGTTATGTACTGGGACTCTGGATTCTTTGAGTATAGTTGCAGCCCTCTAAGCTGGTTCTATTAACTAGTTCAGGAAAAAGATGATTTTGGGAGCCAAAGTCTGGTCTCAGTTCAACTTATACACAAGGTGAGACCAAGGTGAGTCCCACATGGTAAGTGGGCATAGACCTAACGTCTTCAGTTCTGTGTGAGCACAAGCAAGGCATGGACCCACTTGATAGCCCTAGAGGGCTTTGCTTGTACTCATAGAAGTTACAGTAAGTCATGAACTTTCTTGCCTATTTATCTTAAAAGACTAATGGCCAACACTCAACTGACTCATGGCGTAACTTCATCACTCAGTCAGTTGGTCAGACTACTGCATTTATATTTCTGGTCTGCTTTGCTGCAGTCCAGCCAGAAACTAGTGAGGTGAGTCAGAGTAGAGAGTAGAGAGTGAGAGCGTTTGGACAGAAGTAGTGGTCACCATGGAACAGATGTGGCCTGTGATGGGATTTGACCTCACCCTGAAGCGAGCATCCACACCGTGTCACTGTCCCAGCCTGGCTTTGGGAACAGTTTGTCATTGCAAACAGCTGTATTTTACGAGCATTGTGTCAAGGCTAAAGCAGAGGGCCCATCCGCTGTCACACCTCATGCCACCCTGACTGCACTCAAATGTCATTTGTCTCCGCAAACGTTTGTGTCACAGTCATGGATGAATTGTTTGCTCTCTGTTCTCTGCTCCTCTTGCTAAACATTGTATCAATACTAGTTAGCTTCTGCCTGTAGTTTGACATTGTTAGCACTGGTGTCACTTTTGGCTGCTGTGCTTTTTCACAAGTGTCCAATCAATATTGGTTAGCTGTAATTTGTTTTTAGTCGCCTTTGTCTTGGTGTCAGGTGACAGATGTTTGTCAATGGAGATCCTGGCTATGTGTGCTGCTGTGTGGTGGCAGCAGCAGCTGTAGCTGTAGCTGATGGATCTGCAGGGAAGGTCAACACAGGCTTTTTGTATGATCATTTGACTTTGCTTACCTTGTTAGGTTCAAATCATACTCTGTTTATTTATATAGAGAAGACTGTTGGGTTAATGTTTAAAGGTGTGCAGTAAGAACAGTATATTGATACCCAATATTTCATATGTGTAGTCCAACCATATGAAACATTGTATCTTGAAGGTTGCAGTGAAATATATCTCCACTTATTTGTTCATTCACTGTTCATCTCTCTTTCTCCATCTTAACCTTTCCGCTTTCTATCAGCGTTAGTTTTCAGTGACTTTATCTGTCACTCTTTAAAGACACTCCACTGATGTTGTTGCAGTGTCCTATGACGCCCCCACATCCACATATTTAGTCCTGTCTTGTCACTGATGTTTTGGAAGTTGTGGAATCCAGTAAATGTTTGTGAGGGAAATCTTCAGCCAAAGTAGCAATTCGCTCAAGGGATGGCAATGTGGTCCAGTAATTCAGCATCTTTTCATGGATTGCCATGAAGCTTTGTGCAGACATTCATGGTCCTTTGAGGATGAACCCCTGAGAATATGGTGCTCCTCTGACTTTCCATCAAGTGCCATCATCAGGTCAAAATTTGTCCAATGCTTTGTTTTATTACCAGGCATCTGCAAAATCGGCATTTCCACTATTGTGTTTCATGTTGCTTTGTTTTTCATGGCAATAGGCAAATGATAGCATGCTAACATGCTAAACTAAGATGACGAACATGATAAACATTATTATAGCCTGACCAATAAAGAATTTTTCAGGCGATACTCTTGTTATGGGAAGATACATTCTGAGCGGGACGTTTTACATGAAAAATCAACTTGTCAGTGCCCTCAGTTTGGCATTTCTGCATTGCAATTTCTTGTTACTTATCAGCCAACACATGGCGATGCTGACATATCTGCTTAACCCAGTTGATTTATTGGCCTAGATCTAAAGAATGCACTCCCTAAACGGATTCATTGTCATTGTTAGCATGTTAGCATTGTCATTTAGCTCAAAGTGTAACAGTGTCCAAGGACTGGTTGCAGACTCTTGTTTGTTGTCTTGTCTTACAAGTATTACCTCAAAATACATACTGAATATACAGAATTTTTCTCCTCAAATGAGAAATTTTTGCACTTGAATTACTAAAACCTTTTTTCAAATTATTATTTTATTTGCTATATGAAGATAAAGATACTTGACATCGTGGCTGTAAAACACAATATGGTGTTATTGTTGACATCCCTTGAATTGATTAGACATGGTGAAGGTGTGTAGCTGCCATACGCAAGCAAGAAAGTTGGAGGCAAATTATCTGAGCGCATGATTTATTAATTTTAGGGCTAGAAATATGAATTCAAGGGGACAGAACAGGCTACCTCTACCAGGCTACATAGAGACTCAACAAAGTTCAACAAAGAGTGAGTTGGAAGGAAGTGTTGGCATTTGGGCCATTATAAGAAAAGCAGGGAGTGTATCTTTAAGATTTCACCATCAAGTAATTCATCATTCATGAGATCTCCAAAGCTGCAGAAAGATCATATAGAAGCTTAATTATGCTGAACAGTTTCAACAGACAGTTCATTCCTCATAATCCGTAGGCCACAGGTCTTAGCTTGTTGATGGATTGTCAGGGGGCGTGTGCGGCTGCAGGAACTTTTCTTTCAAAACACAATCTCCTAACTCGGTAGACAAACAAGACAGATGGCTAATAAGCCCCCCCAATCCAAACCTCGAAAGAAGGGCTTCAGAGATGCCATTTTTCACCGTCCCCAGGCCCTCAATTGCAGGGTAATGGAGACGTTTGGGGTCAGAATTCTAGGAAAATTACCCACAGCAGCAAAGGGACAGAGAAAACACTGCTGGCTCTGCTGGTTTGTGGCGTCATCATCCAAACCTGAAAGAAATTAAGCATCCGTATATATATGTGTGTGTGTGTGTGTGTGTGTGTGTGTGTGTGTGTGTGTGTGTGTGTGTGTGTGTGTGTGTGTGGAGGGGGGGTGGGTTGCAATGGGGGACCCAGAGTTAAGAAGAGAGTTAATATCAATCAGATGTTGAGCACTACACTGAGAGCAGCCGGGTGGGTAATAATCACGGTAGGGCGTTAGTGAGCGGGGTTTGACCCTGGCTGACCTGGGACCAGACCGTATGCCTCCCTCTGGGGCCACCATCAATCCAGCAAAGCTCCTGAGGCTCTGGTGGATAGCGAGAGGGGATTTGGCTTTTATTATCTCATGTGAGTCAATGGCGAAGAGCTGTCGGCTTCACAGCAGGGGCAGCGCTTGCCAGGATCCAGTACAACATGCTGCTCATGAAGTATAAAAACTTGATCTGGTCAAAAGATAAGTTGATTATTTAGGAAACCGCCCTATTTTCAGATTGATGACAGCTCATTTTTGAAAACTTGCCACGAGTTTTGAATGTTTTCATTCACCCTAGAGCAGTAAAATGAGATGGATTTATTACAGGCCATGAACCTTCAGTCTTAGTGCAAACAAGGTTACAAGGACACATTATACATTTGCTAAAAATGTACTTTAACCAACAGTTACTAGCTTGAATCATTGAGTTTTTCAGCAATTTAAACACCTCAGAGGTTGTGCCCATTGACAGCTGTTTGACCTGTTTACAGCTACAATTGATTAATCAGAGCTTTGGACGTGAGATTAAAAATGGGGATGTCATCTTCTTACATTGCCAACTGCATTCATGAAAACATGAGACCAAACAACATGAGGACAAATGCAGAAAAGAGTTTAAGTTGCTTTTGTTGCTGAAGACGTTTTTCTTTAATTCTTGGGAAACAGTCAGGGCAAAAAGTACATTTGTTAATCAAAAGGATATGTGTAGGCTCCGTGCATTTTGTTACCTTTTTGCTAAATATATATGTAATTTTTCAATATCATTGGCTGGAGCTTTGGTTCTGAAACTGATAAAACTCATAAAACATAGTATGAAGTTATAGATATGGGTGTTGATGAAAGTGCTTCACAGAGAAATATAAAATCTGAGCAAATAATTGTACATGTTAAATGTGGTCTGTTTGGAATTCAGGATTCCTTGAAAACATAGCTGGGTAGGAGGAGGGTGTGAGAGGGGTGGGACTGGCTGGACGGCAGTGAGTGATGTATCGCAACATAGGAACTGAAAAGCAGCAAAGGAATCCAAATTAGTGGAATTTTATTGTCTTGACCAAATACAAGCACATATCTTTATGGACATTTCATGGACAGTCCCTCTTACTCTCAGTAGCCCACCCTGCCCAGGTCCTGGTTCCCGTTCCTTCATATTGTTATGTGCATATGTCCTGTTTCTCCAGCAGCGCTGCAGCCCAAATGCTGGCCCACTTCCAGGACAAGATGACAGCCAGACACTAAAGTATTACTTTGGTCTGATAGATCTCAAATCAAGCTTCAAATCATGGCTTCCCTGAAATATAACAAGGTAGCTTAATCTGCTGCAGCCTAAATCTTGGTCACCAGCTCCTCTGTCCCTGTCTTCCCTGATGCATGGCATTTAATTTCCTGGTTAGGGGCTGGGATGTTTTTTAAAGAAGGGGGTTGGGGAGTCAGGAATGACTTTCGAAGTGGCTGACGCCCATCTCAAACATTCCAGGAGGTCCAGATAGAGGGATGGAAGAACTGTATAAAGATATGGAGAGCTGGAGGAAAGGGGAAGCATCTTGCAGTTTAAAGGAGGGAGGGTTTGAGGAAGAAATTGAAAATAGAAGGGGTGTTTATAATATACAACACGAAAACACTGGCCAGTTCCTCAGCCACAGATGCCCTTTATTCTCTTCAGCATGAAGAAAACATTGATTTTAAAAACACTGGCCACAACTTTGTGTATCATTCCCACATGAGTCTGCCCAGGCTTTGGATCCAGTGCTGAATCTGCAGGAATTTACCTCTGCCTCTTCAGATTCGGTGCTCAGTAGGTGCGATGAAGGTGTGCTTTGCCATACTTTTGCTTCTGCATGTTATCAATCTGAATAATCTCTCTTTGCTTCTCTCCTTCCTTCTCTTCGTCTGCAGTATGGATGTACGGCTTTACAGACAGCCCGAGGAAAGAGGCCTCAGGTAGCCTTGTGTGTCTTTGTCAACATGTTGAATATGCATGCACTACTGTGCTCGTGTGAGAGTGACGTGCCAGCTGCATCCCTTTTGGTTTTATAGTTTATTTCCTTTCACAATTCAGCTCTCTCTCATCTGCTTTGCATGTGCTGCCGTCTTCCTCTCCTTCCACCCATCTGCTCAAACTCAGTCTCTCCTTCCCTGCAGTCTGTCCATCCATCTCTGCAGACCTCTTTAGCCAATGCAACCGCTGGGCACAGTGCCAGAGGGCCAGAGCATGGACCTTAGATCTGCATGTGGCAAAGCGTCTTAGACTGAATGAGGTGTCAAGTCTGGTTCTTTACATTTGTCTGCAACGTGGTTGTAGATCATTGCCTGTGACCTCATTCAACTTTGGGTACACAGTATGGGAATGATGTGTTGAGAGAGAAGAAATGGAGTTGAAATTGTGTCTATTGTAAATAAACATCCTGGAGAAGAACATTTTTCCTGCAGATATAAACATTTGTGACAGAAATACAATTACATTTTTCTCCATCTGGTGGACATTCTCGAGACATTTAACTGTAATTGAGGCGTTGCTGGGGAAAGACACATACATGTTGTTTCCTTCCATTAGTGTGTCAGTATGAGTTAGGAACAACAAAGACAAACCCCCTTTGAACAGACTAAGGCGAGCAAAAAATGACCATATTTCTTGTGGGTACAAAGTGTACAGAAGTTGGAGAAAACCACTCTCCCCTAATTTCAACAACAAATCTCGTGCAATAAAAGTATTGAAATATTGAAGGCAGAATGTAACAGGTCTTTACGAATCACGCCATTTCTCAACAAGGCGTGGTTGCCATTACAACAGCATAAAGCTTTTAAATAGCTGGATCTGCGCTGCTTTATTACCTCAGGCTGACTTTGATTGCTCCCTGCACGTAGGCTGCTTATGTTCTCTGCAATATGTTCTTTTTCTTTATTTTGCCTCCAAGGAGAAAGCTAAAGAAAGACAGAGATGAATGCCCAGCCTCACCCAGTGGGGAAGTCGGGTTATGAGCAATCCCTGGTGTTTGCTGCCTGTTTATTTGACTGGCAACTTGTAGAGATGCTTAATTATGTTTTAAGCACTGCACAAAGGCTTTAGCCTACATTTTATTCTTCCAGGCTTCTTAAATGCATGAGTGCCCTGCAACCTGTTTCATTCTCATAAAAATATTACAAGGCCATTGTGAATATATCGTATTTAGGTGTGAGATGCACAGGAAACACTGCACTTGATCTTAGTGATGATTGGTTCTAGACGAGGGAGGTGTACTCTCAGATCTTTAAGGACAGTGGCATGTATTGAGCAGGAGAGGTACAGCTTAACTCTTACAATATAAGTCATGTTCAAGGTCTTATCCCATTTCCAAAATGACAAAGGAGCTGACAGCGCAGAATTTGTGGTCTCGGATGCAGGCGTAAGTGGGAAGATGGAGAGATTTGCTGACAAAGTGTGATACTTTTCTCGTCAGGCGCAGTAATTAGCCAGCGCTCGTGTTTTTGCTTATCAGAGACTGATTTCTCAATAGAGTCATTGCTTATGTGCCTTTCGCCTTTATGATGTTATTTTTTTATATAGCCTCTTCCATCTCTCTTTGCCAGAATGTGTCTGAGAGGGGTCGGCAGCTGGCCAGGTGCTAGCAAGCCAACCACCGAGCCAACTCGGCAGGATCTCTGGCTGTCATCTGTCCGCTGCGTATTCCCTGTTCGTGTGATTCAATCTTAGTGTCACAAAAGCAGCTTGCAGAGGGCTCTCTGCTCAACCTGCTGCTGTAAATGGAGGTCCAAGGTGTTTTGAGAAATCACTGGGGCTCACCTGTGTTAGTGGAGTTGTTCCTTTCATTTGTAAGGCTGGTGGCAGCGGTTTGCCAGGGATGCTTTCTCTCTCATTTCAAACATACAGCAGAGTGATGATGACATGCATTCGCTGCTGAGGTTTGACTGAACTTTTAGTCAGTATATTGCAGCACAGGTGCAAATGTGTGATCTTTGTGGAGTCTTTTGATGAACATGGAGTTTCATTTCCAAAAGAGAAATCTCGCACTTAAAAAATTCATCCCGACCTCCCCGGGTATTATATTCTTTAAGACAATACTGCGCTGCAGGATTTATATGCCATTGTTTAGTGCCAATGCAGTTCATTTTAGGGTGCTTTGCTTATGCAGGTGCATACACACATTCATGTTTGACACCTAAGACAAAAAGTATTGCTAGCTTTTTTAAAGGCCACTTCAACATTATTTGTTATTTTTTTCTGAGAGATAGATGAAAAGGCCATTCCTACCAACACCTCTAAAGTGAAATAAAGACCCTTTCTTGATCAACAATAGTGTTTCTGGACAGCATCTCTACCTGTAGTTTGACCATGATGGTACCAAGACTCCAGGAGTCCTGTTTTCCGGCACCCAGCTGTTGTTTGCCAGGAAATAGTTACGGCATATTGCGTTGTTAACATTTTAATTACTGAGCTTTAGATTTGTTTGTAGGTATGTTTGTTCATTTTGTAAAGAGCCAGTGTTACCATGCTTTCAGTCTTAACGCTAATCTCAGCTAATCACCTCCTGGTTTTAGCTCTGTATTGATCTTCTTCACTTACTTACAAAAAGAACACAAGTGTATCTCCTCAAAATGTTGAACTATTCCTTTAATTAGTAGCCTTTACACTAATTCCACTGTTTTGAGTTAGTAAATTACATGTAAAGTCAATTGATCGATAGGTTGTTTGCAGGCACGTGACGTTAAATTCAGATGGAGGGCAGGGAGTGAAAAATCAGTGGACGGTATGGAGGACATGGAGAACAGTTATTGCTTACTACTAAACTTAAGTTTAGATGAAATTACAAGAGAAAGGTATAAACAGAAAATCTGAACATATGGATGTGACCCTTACGTTATGAAGAGGAGCAATTTTACAACTAAACTGAAAGTTTTGTTGCTACTGAGGCAGTAGATATAACAACTACCTGCTTGTTCTGCTCTAGAAAACACATGAAAGCAGACAAAAGTATGGAGGCATACAACTTTCTTGTTAGCGGTTGTGTCCATGACCTCTGTACCAAAATGTTTTTTCGACAGTGTGCACCTTATTTCCCTGCGGATTAATCAAGTAACAAACTTTTAGAGTGAGGTGACATCATGCTCAAACAAGTTATTGATCCTGGTCTCAGTTATTTCTCTTTTTCCAGAGATAATCGAGTAATTCTGTCCTTTAGACCCCCCAAAATCATTAAAAAAATTCATGATGTATGTAGTGGGACACTTTATGAGACAATGTCACATTGAAGTCACTGTCAGTGCCCTCAGTTTTGGCTACCAAGGAGGATGCTTCAGGTCCTGCGAGTGGACCACGAGCTGTAAGCAGATGATACAGATGTTAAAATGAGAACAAATCTTTTATCTTTAAAACTCCTGAAAAGCTTTTGTGTGGAGGCTGTGTGAAGTTGCTTGTTAGTTCTGAACCATACCTTAACTTAAACTTAACTTACACAGTGCCTAAACTGCAGCTGTCCTGCACTAATGCTGGAAGAATAATTAATCTCAAATAAATGTAATTAAATTTTCAGGAACGTCATCAGTGAATCATTAAAATCCATATCTGTTTCATGAGTGGGCTGCATTCAATTGATGCTTTGTTCTAATCAGCTCGGGTCACATTGTATGAATCATGTTTGGAGTCATGGAGTGGATTCACACTCAACAAATTGCGGGACAGATATGAATATATGCTTATAGTAATAAATAAATAACTCTTCCACAGTGTTTTCAGGGCACGCAGCATCCATCTATATGTTTTCACTGTATAAATGTCAGTGGTACACATACTGAGACACTTAAAGAACACACACACCAGGTTGTGAAACGTAATCTGCTGAAAGGTCCCTCTCAATCTGCATGTGTTATCTCTCTGTGGCCAAACAAGCAAATCAGCATGTCAGCAAAGGTCGGACATGCAGCATGTGAAGTCCGTAACTGAAATCACGGCTGGCAGTGAAAAGGTTAAACATCAGAGAAAAGGAGAGAGAGAAAACACAGTGGCCTAACCCCAACTGAAATGCTTTCTTCTTTTGTTTCACATAAACATGGACCCTGCCTCCTTCCCTGTTTCTTTCTCTCGCTCTTTCTCTCTACTCCACTCATATGTTTCTATTTAAGGCCAGCAGTGCCGACTACCATGATTGGTGTGTTCACCCCCCTCCCGACTCGCTGTCCAACGGCTGGCTCCCAAAGGCAGTGGAGGGGAGGCCTTTCCTCTCAACCGCACTGTTGATTTTCCACAGGGAAACTTCACCATTCTTCCACTCATTCGCTCCCCAGTCTTCCCCGCCAACCACTAGCAGCTCCTCTATTTCTCCTTTTTCTTCTGACTTCTCTGTGTCTCTCTCTTTGGATCTGAAAGTTTGGCTCAGGTCATGGATCCACGTTAGGTGTGAGATGCAGCCCCTGCAAACATTTTCATCCCGCTCCCTCCTTTTGTTTTGATTCCTTCCGATGCGCCTCAGTCCTTCGCTGTGGGCTGGGGGTCGACTCAGCTATATGGCCAGACGTTTGGGACTATGCAGCCAAGTCGCGAGCTTGCGTTCTGATTGGTCAGGGCGGCAGGGAGCAGGAGTTGGCCGATGGCGGCGTACCGGGTGCACAGCGGCAGCAGTGTAGTTGGTTGCAGTGGACGTTCGCGGGGTGCCACAGCGGGCAGGTGGCTGACAGCCTGTTTCTTCCCCTCAGGGATTGACAGCTCGGAGCCCATGGTGCTGGAGCAGTACGTGGCCGTGGCCAACTATGAGAGGCAGGAGAACTCGGAGATCAACCTGAAGGCCGGCGAGACGGTGGACGTGATTGAGAAGAGCGAAAGTGGTGAGTGGATTCTTCTTTTGTTTATGAACTCTGACAAGCATCCACACTGTAAGATCCATAACATTATTGTCGACATGTGTTGTTTGAAAAGTAACGTAAAGATTTGGCTTTGTCGTAACTGGCATGTTCTCAGAACTGCCTGACATTTGGTTTGTTTCTTCCTGTTTGTGCACTCTCTGAGTGCACATAAACATACTCCTCACATCCACAGAGGTATGCTCACTCAGCACCTCTGTCTCCTGTTTGTCTCCCTCCTTTTCTAACCCCTTTGTCCACAAGAGTCCCCCACTCCAGCCTCCCTCCCACTCTTCTGCTCTCCCCCTTTCTCCCAATCTCCTGATCTCCTAGCTGGGGCTTGGCACCACCTGGAGGTGCTGTTTGGCTGGCAGCGGTCAGCGTGTGTTTGTGGTGGAGGCGGGGGGAGGCAGTGTTGTGGCTGGGGGCCAGTCTTTTACCTTTTGCAGCAACAATGTCGGTAAATTCAGGAGCAATTGTTCCGCTTAGTCAAAGGGGGAATCGAGATATTTGATTGGTTACTTTCTGTTTTGGAGCCAGGCTGTAGACGGTGTCATGTCGACATTGGTGTAGACAAAGTAACATCCAGTACGTATACAGTGAACTACAGTGACAATATTTAACTAATGGTGCTGATTAACTGACCACTGATAGAATTACATCATCAAATGATGCAGCGCACTTCACCTTGCCTCCCCTTCTGTGGAAATTCTGTTTAGCAATCCCAGAGCTGGATCTCATTTTCCGTGCAAGCAGCCACTGACAGCCAGCAGCTTGCACAACTCAAGAGGGAGCTTGGCACAAATAATCCTGTCATTCTCTGCACTGTTATCTATACACTTATTACACTCATTCTCCTTGAGATATCTTGCTGGCACGTCTTCGAACAGTTATGTGCCTTAATGAGTCGGTTTTAGTGTTGAATCAGCTTATTATTCAAATAGCAGTTGGTGCATTTCCAATTTGTCCCGTCAGCATAAATGAGATACTGTTAAATGAAGTTTTGAGTTTATTTCTTTTGTGATGTGGCTTTGGTCAAACTTGTACTCAAGGAAGTCAATGTCTTCTGAAGATTGACTTCAAGGATGCGGATGTCTTCATTTCTGTCTCTCCTTTCAGCTTTGTTTGTGAGGTTTTGAAGTGCCAAGTGTTCCTGTTAACTCTTGACTTAGGGGGAAACTAATTTTTCTCATGCAACTTAGATAACCAGCAACTCTTTGGAGTTAGGTACATGCATCATTGAATGTTTTGTTCGATTCATATTCAGAAGTGCTCCACAGCCACAAGGTAGTTTTCTTTGGTGATCCCATTTCTGAATATCTGACAGCATCTACTAACCAGGCCAGTTTGAAAGCTCAATTCTGAATGTTAACATTTAACACTGATTGAAGCACTTACAGCAATATGAGCAACTTCTGAACTCCGAGGAACTCTCGTCCAAGAGCTGGATATGTGTGCTGTCGTCATTTACTGGGCCAAAGAAGTGGAGTAACAGCCATGTTGACGATGATGATGACATCACTGGGAGGCTATGCCAAGACAAACACATCTGAGAGCTCATATAGTATCCCAAAGCCCCCTTCCCGCTTTCCAGGTTTTACTGCAGCCTCCTGGTCGCTTCAAACACAGCTGAAATCCATATTTTACCTGCTTTTCTCTTCAAATGCTGATTTTGTTGCCTCTACATATTGAGCACAGATGGTGTCATGCATTAATATGCTGTTCCTCATTCCAATACAGAATATTTCAACCATTTTTTAAGTGTCTGCAGGCTTGACCTGATATAATTATGGGTTCAACTCCAGAGTCCGATGTTGTTGTTTTTATCCCGTGAGAAGTTATTGCCCTTGCAAATCGGGACCCAGCTGTTTCACTGTACTGTGTCAAGAAGACCCATTGTCGTAGAGAAAACTAGTCAAATCATAAGCTGTGCGTGTGTGACAGGAGATTGGTGTTATGTGGATGAGTTTGCATGGGTGGTTAACGGTTATTCCCCTGTGTGTGTGAATTCTGTGTCTATGTATTCCTGCCTATCCTGCCTATAAGTGAGATTTATGAAGCACTGAGGGGGTGGGGGTAGCACAGGCTGGAATTGTCCCAGAGAGAGGAGTAGAGGCCTCGTCTGAGCCACTGTCCTGGTTTTCTCCCTCTGGTTTCTCCTCGGACATGGGAACCATAGAGCGTCTAGAGAGAGGAATGTCCCAGCTGGAGAAAATAAATCTGCATATGTGACCAGTTAAATTATATGGTGTGTTGGACTCAGAGGAGGCAGTGATGGGAAGGAGACAGAGAGGAAAGGTCAGTGTGTTTTAAAAGCCACAGACCTGTGTCAGATAGTACTTGAGGTAAATTCCTCTTGGGAAAGCAGATGGGGCACATGGAGCTGTACAATTAGTAGTGGGTTAAAATGGTATATTTAGTTTTCTTTTCAGTGACTCCCAATTTACCTGATCAATGGACCATGGTCAATCTTGTGCATTATGCAGAACAAGCAGTTATTTTCAGATAAAGACAAGACAAAGGAGTCTACAGCCATGCTAACAGCTCTGTGAAACTGTACTCATGCACAGCAGTTCTTTAAGCTGAATGTTAACGTAAGTAAGCATAGGTAACATGCTCACTATGACAATGCTAATATGCTGGTGCTAGGCAGATATAATGTTGTAGCACATTAGCATTCTGATGTGAATGTGATGACATCATTTTTGGTGCATGCACCCTCGTGCTGGGGACACTGCACCCCTAGTTCAATAGGTATGTATGGATAATCTTGATTACAGTTTGTAGCTTTGCCGTGTCTTGCTGGGGTCTAAGACCATGACCTTGTAATTGCAATGGATCCTGGTCCAGTCTGGCAGGGGACCTCTAAATTCCTTTCTCCCTTCATTTTCTGTGAGCCCTCAACTGTTTGCTACCTAAGAAAGGCACAGATGCACAACAAATACCTCATGTTGTGTAGAACACATGTCCTCATAAACAGTAGTCCTACAGATGTTTTCTTCTCCACTTTCTGATATCATCTCAGAGAATGAATTGTAATTTTAAGTGACTAGTCTTCCACTCTGTGACCACAGTGACAGAGGGTGGAATATATGTGGAGAAAAATACCTTTTTTTCCCCTGTTTCATCAGCCGAGACTAATGGATCTGCCAGGAGGACCTTGACGCTAAACTGCAAACAGGATCCTTTGGGTTAGTGTACGGCCCAAGCCACAATGCCAGCCGGAGAAGCCATTTGCCCAAATATCTTGGCCCTCCTTGCCAAGTTTCATTTTCAGGGGCATTTTGTCATAGTTGATTTAATGAGATTAGCCAGACTGGCTTACCTCTCTGTGGTCTTGACCCTACCCCTCACATAGACCCGTGACCTCCTGTTGTGTTGCCAGACAATACTAATCCTGCATTTTGGAAAATGATAAGAGTTATATTTTTGTGGACTTCCATCATTAATTTCTATATGGAAACATTAAAGACATCTCCCATGTTATGTGGCATTGCTTGTCAGCAGGTACAGTGCTGTTTTTAGGGAGAATCAATGCCAGAAGTTTTGGCAGCATTTTCCCACCACACCTTCCCCAGTGCCCAGGAGATGTAGTGAGGTTGGCAGCACTCAGTCTAACCCAGAATGCCTTTCCAATAGTTTGTCCTCAGTGCTTTGCTTGGTCTGGCTTGAGACTATTGCTTGTGTGGATCAGTTTCATGAGGACAAAGCCCTGAGCTAAAATTTATAGTCAGAACCTCACATTGCATTGCATTCATTTGCACCACAAGCTCTATTTATCTATGAGATAATGACAGCATTTGTGTGCTTCAGTGGCTTGAAAATATCAAGAAATTCACCTGAATTAAAGCATTGATGAATTCAGTTTTCAGTTACCAGTACATATATTGAACTGCCTACACCTTGGCGCTCAGCTCTACCCCTTCTGTTCAGTAAATGTGGTCCAAAAGCTTACACAGGAACCTGGTTTTGATGTTTGGGGAAAGGAGCTCATTATTATTGCCCTGAATGTGATCATTCACTGACAATGCACATCATAAGTCAATAGCCAAAACAAGAAGCAACCATTTTCAATTTAAAATGGAACGAAGCACCACTACTCCATTAATCAACTAATTGTTTCAGAAGTACACCAGTATCCCCATTGAGACTACAACAGAGATACAATAGACATCTGATAATGTTGCCTGACGATATGAATGACACATCTTTGGTTCATGGAACCATTGTAATATAAAGCTTTTTTAACTGCAGAATGAATTATACTTCCAAGTACCATAAAAATGATCAAAGTGCCAATGTGAAATGATGCAATTTCCCTTTTAAAGCCTCCTCTGGAGGGAGCTTTAAAAGATTTTGCAATGAAGCTAGCTTGACATACCCTTTGCCTTAGGCTGTCAAATGTAGCCTATGCCTTTAATCAAGGTGTACTAAGGGCTAGCTTAAAGGATGTTCTGGATCAGAGAATGCTGTTTTGGACAGAGATCACATGGGAGGCTGGAGGCAAGCTTTAGCATTGCCTCCTGGCTATAAAACAGACAGACAGACAGACAGACAGACAGACAGACAGACAGACAGCCAGCCAGCATTAATCAGGGTGGTACATCTTGAGTCAAGAGATGGCCTTAGTCTCATTTTCACAATACCCTAGCTTAGCTGTGTTAGCTAGCTTCACCCTCACTCAGTAAAAAAGTGTTAAACTGCTTCTGTCACTTCATTCTTAGAGCTCAGACAATCTGGGGATAGCGGAGGCTCAGAGGAGACTACTTTAAGCTGACGAAGGAGCCACCTTTAGAGACTCAGGTTAAAAACAGCATGTCTCAATAAGTCTGTCGTTTTTAATGAGTATGATGATAGTGTTAGCACAGAGGGAGGGATGGAGGAGGATGTTTTAGCTAGAGGGTGGTATAGCACATGCTAGCACACATCACACACCATATGGAGGATTAATACGGAGGTTTAGCATGGCCCCACTGAGCGTGATGTTTAGTCACCACTGGTTATTGAAAGCCCCACCGCTGGCTATCCCCTTTCACTTGTAACAAGTCTGGCTCAGTAACAAGACCCCTGCATTTTATGAAAACTTCAGCCAGGTAACATGAGCTTCAAACTGGGATGTAATTCCTCCATCTTGCAGTGTCAATAAAGACCAGAACCTTGAAATTGGCTCTGACTTTCTAGGAAGAAACAGCACAGACGGGTTTGGGTGGCCCCTCATATATACTATTTTTAACTTGGAGACAAGCTTTGAAGTCTTTTTAAGTGGTGCTTAATCCAAACATCCAATATTTTAAATATAAAATACTCACCCCCTATAGGTTTGAGAAGCAGTTGTAAAAGGTTTGCAGTTTTGTTCTTCACAGTTCAAGTTCTCACAGCAGAAAAAAATCAGGAAAAAGGTTCGGTCTATTCAGACTTCTCATAGGGTGGGTGGAGGTATATTCCCCATTGTAAGGTGACATTTAAAAGTTATCTTGATAACCTTAACATTTATCAAAACAGGAGGAAACATGAGAGTCCCTTGGATAACTTGACCATACTATTCTTAAGGTTCCTCATTTTCAAATCTTTATGTATTCATTTTGCTGAGCAACCAAACAACTCAACAAAACAAGAAATGTGCATTAACCCGGAATACCCAATCCCCACCACCCCAACTCCTGCCTGGGATGTAAAGAGAAAAGTTAAAAAAAATCTATCTTTAATGCACATTGATGGATCAAATGTGTGTTAAGGAAGAACTGTTGTTATTAAGTATTTTTCCTTGCAGCTTGAAATTTTAGCCATTGTTTTAGTGTCAACATTTGTTCAGATATTCAGTATTGGCCAATAATTTTGTTGGCACTTCATAAATGCAGTATTTAAACTCTTCATCTAAAAATCAGATTGCCAAATTTTGGGTGTGAACTTTGGATTTGCATCAATCCTGAATGGCAAATGACTGTAAAAGAGTACAGTGACCAAGAGCCTTAGGGACCAGGCTATGAACAAGTTTACTCCAGGATCAGGAACAAACCATGTTGTAGTTTCCAAGTTGATCCAAAGTTGACACAAAACCCAAAAGCAAATGTATTTTAATTGCTGAATATGTTATTCTAGAGTTCTACAAAGTGTAGTGTTTGTCTTCAGCTTGCCATTGGCAGTGCAGGAAATATAGTTTCCGGCTCAGTGATTGAATGTTTCTTACATAAATGCTGAATTAATAGATACATGTCATTGCTGGAGATAATGTTTCGCACGGTTTCAGTCACTTCACCAACATTTTATCATCGTCAGCATAGCCACTGGATGGATCATTTTTAGAACGATGACGATGAGGTCAGAACAGCGTTCTTCCAGTTTAATCCCATTAATGAAGCCACTGTAGACCATGTTAAAGCTAATGCTGTGGCTGATTTCACAGCTGGTTTTAGGCAGCAACAATTCTTGTACTGCTATTTTAGGCATATTCTTTGAATCCCTGCTTCTGCTTACTCTGCAGAAAGATAAGCAGGCAATTCAATACGTTGCCTTGAAAAGAGGCAATGCGTTCCAGCGCTCCCTGCTCTCCAGGGGATCTGTTCCTAATTAGAGGCTGAGAGGAGAAAACAAGAATGACAGACCCACCCCCCCACCCCCCCAACGAACTTTGCATTTTTAACAGACATGATTGTTAAAACCATTCTGATGATTCCAAAATGAGAACTGAAAGGAAAGTGTGCAGTGTTGTTCTTGTATGAGGAATTAGCGTGGAACACTACAGCTTTGAAGCCTCAGCCAAACATCTGCTGGCTCTCCCTCTTTTGTCTCTTTTCTGTCACTCTCTCTCCCTATACCACTCTTTTAATCTCTCTCTTTCCCCTTCACTCAATTGCTCTCTTTCCCACCTTTGCCTCTGCCACCTTGTGTCTTTTTTTTCCATTGCCCTTAGTTTTTGAATCCTGCGTCACTTCATACTTCTCCTCTGAACCTCTCCCATAGGGCTCAGGCCTGTGACAGTCAATGATAAGATGGCTCTGCTCAGCTACTGTACCACTGTGTTCACCGTGACCTCCACTTTGCCACTGCGGGAGAAATGCAATTACTGCCTGCCAAGACATGGTGTAGCTATAAACTCCAATTAGAGCTCAGTGCTGTAAGAAATGCCAATTCCAGTCCTTCCACTGTCTTACATATTCATATTTGGTGCTGTGTGTATAAATGTGGGAGACAGCAGGTGTTGCTGCATAACCTTTCTGAATATTAGTCATTAGCTGCTCAGCGCCTCATAAAACCTCCAGAACAGTTGGGTCTGTTATGTCAGACAAACTAGCAAGAATTTTCAATTGAAAACAAAAAAAACAACCCGATTGTTGAACCTGCTCTGTTTGAGTGCTTGCTTTAGGTAAAGAAGTAGGCTTGGTTCCACTTCACCAAGCACCTGGACAATAAAAAGACCTGACATCAAACAGGAAATGAGCACTCATGTTCTCATGCTATCGAACACCACGCATTATAGCTCAGGTTGAAGTCAAGAGGACTCACAGAGCATTGGGAATGCTTTGCTCATCGATGCGACTCAACCAAACACACACACACACAGAGTGGACCCAGGCACCAATAACAAGATATATGATTTCAAGCAGTTAAAACATCAGTCCACCCCTGTGTTCCACTGTATGTACAGATGGCTCTACAGTATGCACTTCATTACCTGAACACCTTTTATTTGCCCTGTTCATTTTCACAGCTGCCACTGCTGCTCAGCCCACCACCTGGCTTTGACTCTTGTTTTTCCCCAGCAGGTCACGTATGTGTACATGTGCACTTATTTGTCATGTTTCAGAGGGAAAGTGATATGTTTCTGCTTTGATCTTAACTTCAGCCCACTCAAGGGTGCACTTAAGACTGCATTTGAAGCCACACTGAACTCCACAGGTGTCAAGATTATCACAACAAATTTATTCTTCATCCATATGTTGGATGTTACAAGAGTAACCTTTAGACAGTTCTTCATCTCCAAGACACACACACACACACACACACACACACACACACACACACACACACACACATATATATATATACTGCAGTTTCACCATTCGCCTGTATGTTTCCACACACAAAATAAGAGAATGAAAAGTAAAATACAGTGTTATCAGTTCCTGTTCATTACATCCTTCAGTTCAGAAAAGCTGTCCAGAGTGACTGGCAATTTTGTACTTGTTTTTAGCAAGTTTGTGGAATTAACAGTGCAACGTTTGTCCTGAAGCTGTGCAGCAGTATTTTATCATATTGAATTTAAAGGATACATCACCTTGGGAGCATGACTGTGTTAAGTCCAGGACAATGAGCCTGTCAGACAAGGAGGTGAAACAATGAGGGTAGTAGGAAAGCTCACAGAGGCAAAATGGAAATGGTTGATGCTCTATGAGTCATAAATGTGCACAGAAAATGCAAATGACCTTCTGCTTGTTGGATTTGGCCTCATGGTGGTCCTTCAGGAAAAGTCCCAGTTTCAACAAAAACACCAAGATTCACCACTGAGGACTGTGAATACCCATGTCTGATGATGCAACAAACCAAGCGACCATCATTACCAGGTGCTCAAACTTGAGGATTTTGTTGGCTGGGGCATGTTGCTTCATCTCCTACCCCCACACCTGGTAGGAAGCGGGTGTTTTTGTTTTTTGTTTCAATTTTGTTTCATGAAGAAATTGGCCAAGTGTGTAGGGCTGACAAAATATTTAGGGTTTGAACTTTTCTCTTGAGCTTGTTTTTTCCGTTCTTCAATCTTTTTCACCATAAATAATTTAGAGGAGATGCTGTCCAAAAGTGTGCACTTATCCTCATTTGAACCCCTCTCTACGTTGACAGACTGTTCCAAACAGCTGTGCATACTTTTGGCTTTAGGACTCATCATATGACACATTTCATAATTTCCTTTGGGTGAAGCGTACACCTGCCATAAGGCATTGGGACAAAGGGACAAAAAACAGCAGATCAGTTACCGTTCATAGTCAGTTCTCTTTGCAAGAGAGCCTATTTGTCCTTACGGTAATTCAGCCCACCACACCCTCATTGAGCGTCACTGGTCAGTGTATGCATGATTTTACACACACACTATGTGGAGCCAAATTATGCATTGCTTTAATTGACTGAATAATTTTTCTCCATCTGGCTGCCAATCTTTGGCCCAGATCTCCTCCTGCGGGACAGATTTTCTGTGAAAACTGTAATCTAACTAAAGGCTTCTCACACATGAGGGTCAGCCCACTTCTCTCAGGGCCCATTCTGCCATGCTGCCAACTGGCTCTCAGAGGGAGAGAGCGACTGCTTTCTATCTTTCTCGTTCGGTCTGTTATACCCACATCTGCAACTCCATTTTGTTTCTCTCGCCCTTTATCTCCAGTCTGTTGTACCGTCTGTGAAAGTAGGAGTGCACGTGTATATTTGAGGGAGTCCAGCACTGTTTCTGGTCCTCATTTAGCTGCTTTTACTGTGCCTACTTTCTGCAGAGCTGGATTTATAGGGAAACTGGGCCCTGTCAAAACCGTGCCTTACACTACCATGTGTGCACATGATGGAGTCTGAAGCTTGGTGTGTGTGACTGAGATAGAGAGGCTGCTTGACTGTGTCTGGCCTTTGGGATGTTTTGTTTTGGTGTGCATATGTGAAGGAAACAGGAAACCAAGACATATCTGCCAGCCGAGCAATGGTCAAGTGATATTGTTCATTTTTCTTCACACGTGTGTCTGTCAGTGCTTACAATGGAAACAAATCATTTTCATGCAAATTATTTTATGCTGTGAACAATTTACGCAACTGGTCATACCATTGTTCAGCTGTCATAATTTTCCTCTGAAAGCATGTGACTGGATAGCAGAGGCAGCAGTTGGATGTTTTGGGAAACTGACTTTTTGCCAAGTGTTACTTGAGAAAATTGACACCACTCTCACTACATGTTTAGCAGGAGGCAGCAGCCGGTTAGCTTAGCCTAGCGTAAAGACAATGAAGCACAGGGAAACGTCGAGCTCGGGTCATGTCCAAAACTCACTAATAAACATCTTCTTTGATTAATCATAAATGCTGGGATGGATTATGTTCCCTTTGCGAACAAATGGGATGTTTCCCCTGAAACACTTGAAATGGTTTCATAATGACCAAGGAGTCCTGCTGGCCAGCTAGATTTTAGTAGCAGGTATGAATTTGGGAATGATCTTTGATTCTGAAGTCACTTTTAATCAGCACTGCAGCTAAAGAGACCTGTGCAGTCCTCAATCAAACTTAATGAAGTGGACCAGTTTTTATTATTTAGTGGTCTGGAGAAAGCCATTCATAATTTTAATCCTCCACAGTTGGACTTCTGCACTCCTCGTTATTCTGGAATCAATCAAAAATGTCTACAATGCCTTGATGTGGACCATGCTGCAGCTGTGATTTCAACCAGCGCGAACTGTCGGGATCTCATCATTCCTGATTTTGGAGTATGATTAAGCTCATCTCCAAATTATGAGATCTTTGAACTTTCATCAGAAACATGCCCTCCTATCAGTGTGTTTCTCATCTTACTGAGGGGAGGTTGAGCTATGCAGCAGCTGGGGAACTCACACTTGCCACTATTGATGGCAAACAGTCACCTCAGTCCTCGATCAGCACAGGAGATTTATTATTCTGTTTTTCCACCGTGTGCCAGGTGGGCTAAAGGGAGGAAGAACTCCTGCATTTGTCTCTGTGCAGAACTACTGCTCTCCTCTGTACAGGTGGCTCCAATTCTTCTTGAGTTTTTTGAGTAGCTGCAATGAATCAGCCTATGAAAGCCCTAATGTGTTTCACATGCAGCAAGCTATTCTTACTGCTAGACGGACCTCTCACACCGCAGCAAAACAGAAAATAGATTAAAACCTTCAGGAATCAAAGCTCAGACTCTCCACTGAAGCATCCAAGGCTGCTTGATCAGTTCACATATGAGCACACACACATAAAAATTCACAGTTAAATTCATAATTAAAGCCATTGTCTGGTCCCAGCCTGCTCCTCTGACCTTTACTTAGCACAGTACTCCCCATCAGGAAAGTTTGACAGCCCCCTGTGAGTTTTTAAGTGCTAGCACTGCGGCAATGCTGTTCATTAACAGTGGGCTTCTTAAAGCAGGAGCTATGGTGTAAGATTTTGTTTGCAAAGTAAAACTGTTGTGGTGTCATTACAGTTTAATTTAAAACCATAAGCTCCATCTGTAATGGCCAGCCAGAGTCCTAAATTGATCCTGACGGGTCCAAAATGAATCACACTAACTTCTTCTCAATCCAGACTGCACTGGAACATCTCTGCAGGAGTTGCAGCAGTATGGAAGCAGGCAGGCAGGCAGGCAGGCAGGCAGGCAGGCAGGCACAGAGCATCCACAGAAAGCCAGTGTGACTGTGAGGACGTTCAGGCTGGAGGAGCTACACTGCAGCTACTGTGTATTACCCCCATGTGTCTGTAGGCCCTGGGGTTGAATTAACTCCTCTATTGACTGTGAGACATGACCCGCTGTGGGGAAATTCAGGGGAGACAGTATTTCAGTATGATTTTATGTGTGAGCTTGTGTGTGTGTTGTACGAAGGTGTTTTTATGCTGCCTATAAGCTGTCAAAGTCAGGGTGGCTCGGCCTCACTGTGCTTAAACGGGTAGAAGGAGAGAAGAGGCCTCATGCGGGGGGCTGGCCAGGCTCCTCTGCTGTGGTCTGTTAAGTGTCAACCCAATAATATATTAATGCCCGTTAGTGTCGTTGTTGCAGTCTGACTTAAATGAAGCTCAGCACTGCTTTTCAAGGAGGAACAGTCAACTTTCTGTAGTGCTACTGTTTTAGCTGCAAATGCCGCGGAAATGCATTCACATTACATGTAAACAGACTGTAAAGGACCTGGAAAAAGAAAGTATTTTTCATTTGCACAGATCATGCAGATGGTAATGCTTTATAGTAACGTACACATATTCACCATTAGCCAGCTGCTTGTCAGCATGCATATTAATAGCATGTTGGCTCTTAACTACTCATCATTAAGCACTTATTAATACCTCATTTTACAAGTATAGACCATTAACTAAGAGTTTTCCTTCAATAACCTCCTAATTACTGCTTATTGAAGTAAGGAAGATGTTGTACATCTGTACGACCCCCAGAATAAGGCATTAATAAGTGCTTTATAATGACTAATGAAATAAATGATAGTGTAGTATAAGTATTATTCATTCATTAATGCAAATTGTTTCATTATTTACTCACTACCTACATGTGGTCATTCATATAATAGCATGCTCATGCAGTCTCTGGTCCTGTCCATCTCAGTTTCTCTGGTTAGTGATGTACAGTTGCTTTTACTGTGGCTGCTTTGGACAGCACTAACACACCGTCCTCTTGTTAGCGTTGCTGTTCCTTTCCCTATGATACAGCTCTATGTTACAGGCATATTTTCCACATCATTCACAATACTGTATGTGTTAATGTGATTGGTGTCTTGCCGGGTAATAAAAAAGGGCGTGGTGGGTTGATTCACCCAGGCTTCTCCAACCACATTAGAGAGCTGAGCCATATGGCTGTAAATACATTAGAGCAGCGATGACTTAATTGTTGGACTCCATTGGAGAAAGAAAAAAACGACTTTGTTGCCATTTTTGTTTGCCTTTTCCGTCTACCTCCACCCATCTCTCTGATTCTGTCACTTCTGCTGTGCATACACATTCAAGCACACTTACATGCTCTGGGGCCTTTAGACCAAAGGGTTGCCACTTTAAATCCTTGGGATACTGGTGAAATGTAAGGTGTTTGTAGCGAACACAAAGCACACAACAGCTGCTTTTAAATGGAAATATATGTCTTATCGACTTTCCACTGTAAAAATGTACAATGCTGTGATCCGTGACCTCATTCTTGCCTCACAGAGTCAGCTGTCTTGCAGCTTGTATTGTATATATTGGAAGAATGTGTCATGCAGTGATTTCCAGCCAGAAGCTGGAGCAACCTCAATAATGAGGTCACAGCTCCCCATTTTAAGACATGTCCAACTTATTCAGCACCATTGATACGATCCCAAATGTTACAAAAGCAACATGCGTCACGCCGCTGTATTTCGTAAGCACAGCGTCAGAATAAAAGGACACATGGCCGTTGTCAGAAAGTGATTGATGTGAATTGCTTGCCTCCCGATTCTTTTGGTTGTGGTTGCCGCCCAAAGGGACATGTGTTTTTGTAATTGTGTCAGCTTAGTGAATGCTGGAACAGAAAACCATGCATGTGACCACAATCTTCTTATTAGCACTACTCAATGTATGATCTGTCTTCCACGGCTTTGGTCAGGGTAGGGATGAAGTAAATAAAGTTGAATTCAAACGCAGAGCAGCAGTGTTATGTGACACCATGACATGGAATTGATTTGTCAGAGAAAACTCCCTCAAGACACAAGATCAGTCAGATTTGGGTAAGTGCACAAAGGATGTTTGAGGAAAATCTAGACAGTCTTGTAAGAGCCTTTGTCTAACAAAGCATGAACGTGTTATTAATCAACAATGTTGCAAAGAATCCCAGTACATGATACACTGAATATCTCTAATGGCATCAAGTCAAGATGCTGTGATGACTCAGTTGGTTAAAGTGCTGTATGTGCTGATAATACTTACTTTGGTTTTTGACTAAATTCCTGCCAAACTAATGACATTCTCATCAGCCGTAGCTGTTCTGTGTGTTTCGTGCTACTTAGCACATGTTAGCACACTAACACACTGAACTAAGATTGTGAACATGGTAAATATGACACCTGGTAAACATTAGCATGTTAACATGATTACTGTGAGCCTGTTGCTGTGTTGATATTAGCCTTTCACTCAAAGCACCATGGTGCCAAAGTGCTGTTTAAATCTATGTTTCACTTCAAGCTCCAGCTCTTTCCTCCCTCCAGTATCGTTCTTCTCTTTCGATGTCTGGTTTAGGAATGATGAGTGCGTCCAAGTAGGTGAAACTGCCACGAGTCCGCCTCAGATCTCTCTGTCAGGCTGATACAGACATGCCCAACATATTAGATTAGTTTTACCACCCATACGCTGGCTGAAATCTGCTGTAGTGCAAATATTGGCTCATGCACAGTCACAGTGCATTGTGCTACATCTGAGAGATGAGCAACCATGACGTGTAATTCCCATTGTTTGGTGTAAATCGCTCAGTGGGAACGATGCTCGCTGCTATCCTTCAGGCCTTGATGATTGTTAGCGGTGCTGTTATGTTCACTCTGTCTTGTTCCATCTGTCTATCTCTGTCTCCAGGCTGGTGGTTTGTCAGCACAGCAGAGGAGCAGGGCTGGGTGCCGGCCACATACCTGGACTCCCAGAATGTAACCAGAGACGATTTGGATCTGGGCACTTCCAGGACTGGAGAAGGTTAGCGCAGACACACACACCAACACGACCTTATCCGATTCATAAAACACAGACAGACATAAACGTCATTCTGACCAACTCCTTGTTTGTGGAGCAGGCCAGGATTTGTCAGCAGTACTTTTTGGTGGGAGTTTTTCTTGTGCTCACAACTCAATCCAATACTAACAGCAGCATACAGAAGTCAGTGCTAAACACACGCACACACACACTTACAAACACACTTCCAGTCACACATTAGGAACCTTGAAGACCATAGTCGCAGCTCCGTGGTGAAATGGTACCAGACCACAGCCAAAGGGTTTGCAATATTTTGGCACCACAGAAAATTCCTTTCAACTCCCCCAGGAGGCTGCAACTCTTTCAGGAACCTCGTTTTGTTGTGACCCTTTCCTCCCTAATGTTTAGTCTGACTGCTGGGATGGAGCGTTTCATCACTGTGCGTTAAGCCTGCATCTGCTTTCAGACCAGGGGACTCCAGTCGAGATAAATAAAGTGCAAACACACCACATGCATGCCTGGAGATGCAGGCAAAGCATACATGCACACGCTTTGTCTGCAGCAGAGTGTGGTAATTAAACAGGAATGGTGCAATAGTTTAAGAGGCTGTAGAGAGCCAATGGATTATCTAACAAACATTTCCTGTCCCTCATTAAGACAAGCAAGCCTTCATGCTTCATTGAACTGTGCAAATTCTGCAAGACACACACACACACTCACACACACATGATGACAGCTCCTGCACAGCAGCCAAAGTCACTGCTGTTCTCCTTTGTTTCTTGGATTTTTTTCCCCTCTCACACGCTTTCACACACACACACACACACTTAGTAGACGTCGTCTGTAACGGTGCATTCTCTTACAGTCCTGTATCTTAGATGTGAAACAGCTTCATGGATATGGAGCATCGGTCGCCTGTGGATTAGATGTTTTTTTTTTTTGATTTTCTATTTCTTTATCTTCCAAATATATTTGGATTTAATTTGGTGCTTTAAAGATTATTGATTTGTGATTAAAAAACTGCATTTCATTCAACACTTAACATAATTCTGCTGCATTGCAGCCTGGGTCTTATTTTGGTAGCTTTGTTTCTGTCATGATAATGTGGCTTTTCAAAAATTTGCTCACACTTCAGTTTTTTCCTGTTTCTGCCTGAAATTAGCCAACCACTCTGAGCAATATCACATGTGGGAACAGCTACAGTGCAACATGCAGTAACAGTTATGGCAGATCGTCTTGTTTCTCTATTACAGCAGCAGGCTCTCTTTGTGAAAGCCCCTAAAAACCTTCAAGACATTCATTCATTCATCTATAGTTTTATGGCAGCAGACTAGATTTATTCAAGCAGGCCAAGGCTGCAGAGCCTGCTGACAGAGGGTCTGGGCTGGTCTCTCCACTGCTACTGTGGACATGACATCCTCTGTGTAACATAACCAAATGTCATCAAGTGATGTCACTTGAGTCAGCGTCGGTTGGAAAATGTTTGAAGTCTGAAAATGACAAAAATCTCAGGGTGTGGAGTTCGACTGAAATGAGCTCACCAGACGTCTGTGGCCTGCTGCTCCTCTGCGTTTGAGGCCGGGGCTCAAGGATCCATTAGCTGCTACTAACTCGCCCGCATCTCTGAGAAAACTTTTGTTCCGCTGCATTCTGGGTAATGCAGGCGCCAGGTTTTAACCAGGAAGAATGCGTGGAATCAAAAGGCGGCTCTGCTGTGCCCATTATGATCCTTTTCTTAACTCTCCATCATGAGTCTGGCAGTTATGTTAAAAGAGAAAAACACTCGTTGAATTTGGGCTTTTTTTTGCGCTCAAGTGAATTTATGCAGGAAGTGTCTGAGTTCACAAGAACACACACACTCCTTCCCCTCCACCCCCATCCTCTGTCAGTGGCCCCCATTTTCCCATTAAACCTGGTGTCTTTGTGTTTGCACACATCGTCACTTCTTATTTCTGATCTCCCCCTTCCCGCTTCCTGTCGTCTCTTACATCTCATTATCTCTGCGTGGTCTGTAACCTAATTCCACTGACAGCTCAGCTCGCTGGAGAGGAACCGACAGGCTCAGCTCGGCCTCTGCTGAAATTACCTCGAAATAACATTTCCCTTTGTGCCTTCCCTTAGCTGATATTTCAATTAGGAGGTCAACAGGCTTAGGGTGGCGCTCGGTGGGATGGATGGAAAGCAGAGAGGAATCAAAAGGGAGAGGAAATGACAAGTAGCAGAAGCACACAAAGGGAGAGAGGGAGGATGTCGAGCAGAGGGTAAGATGGAGAGACAAGACGGTGAAGAGAGGACAGAGGATGGAGAAAGCGTGCAAGAGAGAAGGAATTAGATTACCACAGAAGACACGCAGACAAGTGCTGTTTCCATCCATCCTCCCTTGCATTAATGTGTTTGCTCTTCATGTGGTCTCAGAAAGGGCACTGAGATAGGAAAATGACTCATCATGTTTTGAGTGCAGCTTTATCACACAGGCTTTGAACTAATAAGGAGTGTAAGAGGTTGAGAGTTCAGCAGACAACAGCTAGAGACTGTACAGTCCCCCGAGAGACTGCATGTAGACAGTCAGCTACCAGTTTATATCAGTTTCATCTGTTGGATCTTCGTCTTCTTCCTGGTTGATCGGCTGATCCAGACTCTTCAGTGCAGAACATAAGGCCTTTCTCAATATGCGTTCTTGTCTCTATTTGTGTTCTTGTGTACTTGAGAAATGTCATCAGTCTCAGTCCAAGTACTGTTCCAATTCAAAAGTCCGCATCTCGCCAAGTACAGTCAAATACCCGGATGTGTTCTTGCACCTCCCATTTTATCGAGGATGCATCGGGTGGTGACTTGTGTGGACTTGGGGCAGCCACGTATCCCAGAATGCATTTCGTAGCAACGATGTCAGAGGAGAGGACTCACAACTGTAAATTACAAGTTTTGAAATACTACTGTTTTAGTAGTACGGAATGTGGTTTTAAGATTATTTTATGTGAGAAAGTGGATGTTAAAACTTAAAATCTGTGGTCGATTCATCACGATAGCACGTAGTTTAAAGTTTGCTCCAAAGTTTTCGGAGATGTGTGGTCCTGCTAACGGACGAGCTGAGATGGTGACGTCATCAAGTACGCTACCCTCCCAATTGCAGAATGATCGTCCTGCATCCTCCCGTCCTGGAGAGACTGTACTCCCAGGTCGAACTTGCTAAGTCCGAACTGCCAAGTTCGTAAGTCCGAACTTGGCGTACTTGGTATTGAGAAACGACCATAGTAACGTTAGTCAGCCGGTTTGGTTATCATTAGACAACAACAACTACTGCAAAAGTCATTTGCAACCTGCTTTATTCTTTCTGTTTCAAGATACAGTTGATTTTTATTAGAAACAGCTTAAACTATTCTTCCTGCAGTGGCAGAGTTTAAGGATCTGACATTTTTAACTCAATTACAGACGAATGACTCTGATGATAAGATGATTTACAGTGTGTAAGCATGAATAAATGGATCCCTACATAATATGATCTGTAATCAGATGCTCAGAAAGAATTCCTCATTTATCGAATTGTAAACTGAATAAACAAATAATCATGTTATTGGGTAAAAGAAATCAAAAATGTAACTGCCAATGAAAACAATGATTGATGCATGTGCTGTGAGAAATGTGGCAGTGATTTCTGTTTTTGTTTCCCAGTCATGACACTGCTCCCATGGAGAGGTGGGATGGAGCGTGTATATAAAGATGAGTTGTTTGAATGAAGAGCTCTGACACTGTCAAAAAAACTAAACATAGGTTACAAAGGTAAGACCAGGACAGCAGTGCTGTACATGGTTACCTTATAATGAGCAGCACAGGGTACAAGGTGTTGTCTGTTTTCCCTGTTCAGACGCTAAAAAAAGCCAGAACATAAAACGACTTATCTTATTAAATTAATTTACACTACGTGATAAACATGCACCCAACAGTACCGTACACATCCTCTAACAAATAATGCTGCAGTGTAACATGTGGTGTTTGGCTACAATCAGTACTAAGTGAATGAGGAAGATCCGGCCCTTAAATGAATTCTTCACATGCTGTTTTGAGTTTTGCTGTTGACTCCATGCTCTTCAGGATTAACACCTGTGTCGTACGTACATGCTGCATATGTAGTGGAAATTTGTAGAATCTGTTTTGTATCGTATTAGATCCTCAGCTAAAACACTTACAGACCTACAGATTTACAGACTTCCGGATCGACTGGCTTCATACTTGACATACAGAAGTTGTTTCATTGTCCGTTGGAAATTCTTTTGGTGCCACTAATACAACTTTTTTTTTTGCATTTGTTCACTTTGCTGATCTATGCTTCTTACACTAACTCCACATCCGCTTGTTTGTTTTCCTTCTGGGTTGCTCCTCATCATCATCAGTCACTAAGAGACGCAAGGCACATCTGAAGAGGCTGGACCGCCGCTGGACCCTCGGTGGTATAGTCAACCGCCAGCAGAGCAGAGGTGAACATGGAGACAGCAGGCTCACACACACACACACACACACACACACACACACACACACACACACACACACACACTTTCTTACTTCATCTCTCCCCATCTTTCCTTAACTATCTTAATGCTTCCTTGGCATAAAGGATGACACAAACTGAAAGAGCAGCGACGAGCATACATGGAATAAGTCTGTTCGTTCATTCTTGGAAAGATTGTATTGTCAACAAAAGAAAACAATGAAAACATGGATCAGAGAACAGCTTTCTAAATGTTCTCTTACAGCTTTTTCAACAAAACCCGTGCTTGAATGCTGACCTGTAGATGTTTGTGGCAAGCTAACAGTTTGCCAGAATGTTTAGTGCTAATGGTAAAGTGTTGCTAACTAACAATATACACTTCATTTACAGATGCTGTTAGAGAAAACTGCAGACAATTGAAAATTAGGCCGAGTCCATTCTTTTTGCTAACGAAGCTCATGAGATGCAGAAGTCCAGACAAAGCTAGCAAATGTACCTTTTGTCACATACACATGTGCAGTGTTATTTGAAGTGATGAAAATGTGGATATAATATAAATGTCTGAAACTCACCCGTCCATACAGCACACACCTTCCCCGCAAACTGTAAGAAACAAATGTACAGTACACTGCTTGGCCCCTCCTGGGGCCCCGCTCTTCACATATTTTGCGGCCACATGGTAAACAACCTCATTTACGTCCTCACCAGTCAGCCAACAACAACTGGCCTGGAGTGTCTACAGGGAGCAGCTTATTGGGTGGCCATGAGTCAGCTCTGACAGTAAAATCTCAAATCACACTCCATCAAACTTGGACTCTTTAGCTCACACAGAGCAACAGAATAATTGGACTGCATTAAACACATTTGGATAATTAAGGTTATTTGGCTCCCATAGCACAAACACAACAACCTTGATGGCCGCTGAGCCATGCGAACATAAATGATTGTGTTACAGTGGTGCTGCTTAATTAAAGCAAGCTCCCTTAGGTTTGAAATGCTGTTAATGACTTTCGCATTTTGCTCGTAATTCTTAAAAAAAGAAAAGACAAACATGAAAATGTTCTTGTATGCTTTTATTTTTTTGCATTTGGCAAGTCACCTGCGGTATTGTCAAGTCGTTACTGCTTCAATACTGAAAGAGAGACATGAGTCTATGGCCGAAAACTCTTGGGGCCGAGTTAGCGCTTTCTAATTCAGACTTTTCTTAGACTGTCACTTAGGCACCTGTCTGGTGCCAGCATTAGTCAGGGCTTCTAACAGACACCCTGTACTTATAATTTGTTTGTGGAAGCTGATACTGGGCCAGTGCAACCTCTGGAAACTCCATAAAACACTCTTTGTTTCTCGTTATCATAATGTAGCCTTACTGTACTGGCTTGTGTTACCACCTTCCCTCCGACCAGCAGGCAGCAGGGCCCAGAGTAGTGATTAATCAGAAGAGATTGAATACAGGGCAACCTCAGGTCGAATGGAGCGTGCTTCTACTCTAGAGAGCCTATTGTAAGCTATACTGTACAGGAGAAAAACACACACACTGACATCGAGGAATTAATCCTAGTTGGTTTTGTGGGGAAGAATAGTGGAAGCTGAAAGGCAGAGGAACATTACTCGTGCAACCTTTTCTGTCTCAAGGCGAAGCAGGAATGTTAAAGGATGACCATTCACAGTGTCTCACCTTTCACAGAGTGGAATCAAAGCGACATGAGACATACAGCAGGTTAGGGGGGACAGTGTCAGCCAGGTCTACACCAGTGTTACCAGACGAGATACAGTTTGTCATCCAGAACAGTGAGAAAGTGGTGGAAAGTGTGAAAGTGGGGCAGCGGCCCAATGTGGACTGGTTTTAATCACACAGACCTCAACCTCTGTCGAGCGTTGATGAGTCACCCGGCTAGCTGTCGCCAGCAGAGAATGAGGACATGAAGCACGTTTGGAGGCCACCTTCTTGAATTCCAGCACTTACTTTTCTAGGCAGCCAGTTTTTCACTTTTGTAGGGTAAAGGTATTTTACGTTGCTTCATTTAAACTTGCTATCTGACATCTTTTTGCTTTGTACAGTGGGATGGCTCTTTGATACACTTGAGCACACCAGTTTCTTCAAATGGAAACATTTTACAGTGACTGCCATGCAAAGCTGAATTGTGAGTAATCCTGGTCCAGGAGAGCTCCAGACTTAGTGTGCTCTGAGACCACAAACAGCCCTGTGTTACAACACTGCAGGGGCTGTGATGTTGGAGGTTGCCTCAGGTACTAGCAAGACATGAAATATGACCCAGGAAGTCCAATTTCAGACACAGATTCATAAATTGAAAGGCTCATAAGATGAATGTTATCACCTTTCTTACCTTATTTTTTTTTACTGGGGCCCTCTCTATTGGCACCCCTGCTGCATGATGCTAAAAAATATATTAAGATTTGTTGGATCAACAACTTTGTACACCACAAGGTCTGGAGCTCAGGCTAGTTTTTTTACTCTTGGTGTACACATTCATACACATTCATATTCATAACAACATATTCAGTAAGACAGCCTTGGTTCAGCTGAGAGAATTGAAAACACTCCTGTGTGACGATTTAGATTTAACGGTTGAGAGAAGTGTGTTAAGGCCACACAGAAGGTTACAGAGGGCTCTGGAGAAACTGAAGACAGTGGACTTTCACATGGCAGCCAGCGTTATTGGCTGCGTTACAAACAAGCTAACGGCTCCTGGACCAGTAGCCCTTTTTCCACCATCGAAAATAGTCTCACCATGAAAACTGCAGCTGCTGCTGACTGGAGTCATGTCAAACTTTTTGTGCATCTTCCAACTTTTTCATTCACCGCCACTCTTCACTTTGTGACTGTATTACTGTCTACATGCTGTCCAATTACTGTAGGCTGTCTGTCTGTCTGTCTGTCTGTCTGTCTCTGCCTCCGCTTGGTTCTGTGCTTCAGTTAGACCTGGATCAAACCCTGCTATGTGCAGGTGTTTAATTACCTGGCACAGCAGATGGCTTTGCTGTTGAGAATGAGAGCCAGATAGTCAAGAAAACCACGAGAAGACGTCTGTCCACCTTTCTCCTGTTCTCATCCTCCCCATTTTCTTGTCTTCCCTTCCCCCAAATTTTGCCTTGTACTCACAAGGCAATGTCACCACTGTCCCTGCCTGATAATGCATTGCTGAGTTTGCGATAAGGAACGAGTGAGTGAGGTTTTACAGCTCCGCGCAGACACTTGAGATACAGTTTGATTTAGTAGCACTGGCAGAGGACAAAAACAAAGAGCCATCGTGTAGGATTTATGTTCTCTCAGGATGTAATTTGCTAATGGAAGAAAGCAGTCGTATACCCTGCAGCCCGTTTGCTGACACAGATTTCTTTGCCTCGTGCGTGATTCTTCATAGAGAAGATGGTGATACTGACACTGAGATCTTGATAATAAAATAAGGGTGGACTCAGGATTCTAATTAAATTACAGCAAATCTCTTTTTGACTCCTCTGTCACCTGACACAAAGCCAGGTCAGGGTGTCTTGACCTCTCTGGGGTTGCTGATTGGCTAGTGACAACGAAGTGACCTCATCGTGTTCTCGGCAGGGCTGGCTGTCCACACTCCAAGGTTCAATAGAAGCCATCCTCCCTCCGCCCTGCTGGCAGTGGTCTGTGCTTTCACAGAGCGCTATCATTTACAGTGGGTCCCTAATCTGATTTATAGAGTCCCACTGACCACCCTCTCAACTCACTGTTCTGTCCGTGCAGTGTGACGCCAGAGCCAACACACACAGAAAAACACACACACACACACACACACACACACACACACCAAGATGGTCTCTGTGCTTTCACACAGTGTCAAAGACTTTGTTGGTAGTACATCAATACACACGACAGGCGCAGATATTTAGGTAGACGTTCCACATTTCTCTATAAGCCACCATATTTGTTATTCCCTGTCTATCTGCAAGTACCTCTACACACACGCACATAGACACACACATGCTTTGCGAGCTGAGGTTTAGAGCCAGACATTCCACTCTGCTCCACATTATTGACGTCAGCTGCTCTGCAGTGACAGGCAGGAGAGGGACTGGAATGGCCGCCGTCTGGATGAACTCCACCTATTGAAAGCATGCATTGACATGTATGAGCACATACCTCTGAGATATCATTCCTGGCCCTCACATTTCCTTCAACAGTGTGGATGTACAGCCAGTCATCTGAGGTCACATTCTCCGCTGTCTAACTCATTTATTCTGTACATGTTTTGATCCCCTCCTACAGCCATTTCTGTCTCCCTTTCTTCTGTCGTATTTTCTGCCTCTCACTTTTGTATGTAGAGGATTGGTCTTCCTCTGCATACCATACCAGGTCATCAGCTGCTGAAATAAGCCACTGGTGAACTCTCCCACCACTGGGAAGCTTGGTCTGACCTCTCTGCCAATCCTTTGTCTGCTCCTCTGCTCCCATTTCTTGCCTTGGTATCTATAAATCCCCTAACTTTCTGCTGCTCCCCACTAAGCCCATTGTAGGATTTCCTTCCCTGCAGGGTCTTGGAAGCCTTGCAGAGTGTGAGAGAGGAGTGGTGGTCAGATCGGGATCTGAAAAGAGAGATCTCGGCCCAAATATCTTATCTCCTCGAGGGAGACCCTGATGTAGGCCTGCTGTTAGAGGAGGAATTTCCCTCTGGAGAGAGAGATGACCACTGGATCAAGGTCCAAATAGCTTGAATGAGGTCTAGCATGATTAAAAACAAGCAGAGAGGGAGAGAGCTTCCACCAGTAGAGGGAGATGCTTGTTATTATTGTGTAGGACAAGGGAAGAGTGTTTGTCTTGGTTTGGAAATACTGGGAGCATCTTAAGTAGGTCACACTTTTTCCCCTCATAAGGCCCTGTGGGAAGATATAAACTATATTGGTAGTTTAACTCCTCAGTGTAAGACAACTTTAATGTCTTTAACTTTCTGTTTCTTTAACTCTCTTCATCTCCAGAGGAGAAGTATGTGACGATACAGCCGTACACCAGTCAAGGGAAGGATGAGGTCAGCTTTGAGAAAGGGGTCACCGTGGAGGTCATCCAAAAGAACCTGGAGGGCTGGTGGTTCATCAGGTGAGTAAACACTGATGAATAAAAGGCGCTCAGCTGGCAGAACCGCCACAGCCGGAGCATCAATGCTTAGCAGCGACATGAGCTAAAAGTTTCTTTTTTAGTCATTCTGTTTATGAGAGAGCGAGTCCTCAGAGAACAGTGACACTGTTGGCGCTCATCACTGCTGAGTGCTGTGATCAAGGTAGTGCTTTCCTGCAGCTCTCATTTGCGTAATGGTATTGAGGAGAAACCATTAGCATATGACACTCTCTACAGATCAACTGCGTCCTTCCTGGGATTTCTAATGTGTATGTGTGTGTGATCCTGTTTGCACGTGTGTGTTGTTTACCCAGCCAGTGTGTGTTTCCTGCCAGTTGTTTGTTTCCGTGTATCCTCGGAGGCAAAAGAGAGTGGAGCTCCTCTCCACAGCGGATTGCTATCACATGCTGCCTTGTAGCATCTGACTTACAGTGAGCATGCACCCAAAAGAGCGTGCATGCTCACTGTATCGACACATAAACTGTCAAAGGTGCATGTGTGCTCGTGGTATTTGTAGTAGGTGTACACAAACTACTTGATGAGGAGTTTTTCCTTATCCAAATTGAGAGTCTAAGGATAGATTGGAAAGGCCTTTGAGGCACATTTGTGATTTCTGATATCATGTTTTATAAATAAAATTGGCTTGACTGGCCTTGTTCACTCCCTGGCCTTGTTGCATTGCATTTTAGAGCACATTGTCCAACTCCAAATAATCCTCCAGATGTACCTCTGAGTCATGCTGCTCCCAGGCGACTGTTTTAACAGAGTTAAGTCCAAGCGTGGGCCTTTTTTAGGTGTGGGGACGCCTTGTGGTCACAGCTGTAGTCATGCAACAGGGGAGCAGAAACGATCGCGTCTTTTCTGAGCAGAAAATGGCCCACCTGGAGGCAAATGACTCAGAGTTGCATTTGGAAACATTACTTATTGTTTCGCAAAGCACTCTTAAATGACTCATTTAGCGTAACAATGAATGTTGAAATGTGGGGAAGCGGTGTCTCTTTGCATATATTACTGTATGCAGTCTGTTTACTTGCCTTTGGCTACCTTTACACCACTAGAATTAAAATAATGTCTGTTTTTCAATAAACAGGATCTTACCTGGTGTATTTTATTGCCCTCTTAAATGCCAGGAAACATGGAAATTTAGTTGTTTATTCATTCCAGTTATCATTTATGGTCCAACTAATATCATCTTATAAGGCTGTACACTGGTGATTTAATATTACACTTTTCAGCAGGGGGACTCACAAAAAAGGATGTTCAAAATCACACAACAGAGGCTTCCCCTTTTTTGAACAAGCTCCAAAAACTCTGGATCTTACATTTCCTATAATGAAGCCAGTAGCATCATTTTATTTTACGCTCGCTGCCTGGTAGATATCCATGCCTCTCAATCTCCATGTCCCCATAAACTAACATCTATGTGTGAAATGTGTGTAGTGCCCCAGAAAAAGGGAACAATATACAATATTAAACATACTGTCTTTATGTTTTTATCCACAGATACTTAGGAAAAGAGGGCTGGGCCCCTGCCTCCTACTTGAAAAAAGTGAAAGAGGACTTCTCCCCTCGCAAGAAGACCCTGACAGGCCCCGTGGAGATCATCGGCAACATCATGGAGATCAGCAACCTGTTGCAAAAGAAGTCAGTCAGCGAAAAGGACATCCAAACAGAAGGAGAGGGTAGCTCCACACCGGAACGCCACATATCCAAGAGCGAGATCAGCCTGCCCATGCCCTATAATTCTGAAATCAATGCCGAGACGGGCAGGAGGCTGAGTGCAGGCCGTGACACCAACAGCCCGTGTCTGGGAATAGCAGCGAGTGCTGCCCTAAATGAAAATAAAGGGAGAGGCGAGCCAGGGTCCCCAGCTGTTGCCAGAGTGGCACCCCATAGAGTGGAAATTGGTGAGTGTTTGTGGTGTGTTAGGAGACAATTGTACCAGTGAATAAGGCAGTAAATTCATTGCAGCTAAGGAGAGGAGGCGTTTTAGACTTTGAATGAGATATTCAAACATGTCATTTTCCTTTTGTATAGGCTTTGATGCTATAGGTAAGCTACGTGGCTACTGGTGGTGGTGATGGTGCAATCTAACAACATGTACTTTGTCACACTGACCTGTGAAGCTTTTTAACATGGGATTTTAAATGTGGATATCCATTTTACTCACATACTAACAATGTATAACCATTATATTTGTGTCTCATTCCTGAGTGTTTGATGGGACATGTTGAGCACAGAACATGAAATGTATTTGTTGAAATTATTATCATACAAAGATCATTTTAATTTGAGCAAACACAAATCTGTTTTGTGCTCCATACATTTGTTTGCAGGTTTACTAATATCCACAGTCCCCACTGACAGCCTTTTTCATCCATTTTTGGTTACTGACGTAGTTTTATGAATTCCCATCTGTACTATTTTGGCTTGCCACCTAGCGTTCCTTATTGGTAGCTAGCTAAGTTCGATACTAGTTGGTGAACTTGATCATTCCAGCTACATGGCCAAGGCATTACATTCATTACTCTAGCATAATTATTTTAAAAAGTGGGTGAACTATATCTACTTTTAAAAGCATGCTATAAGGTGATTAATAGTAATTACCAGTCAATTATCAAACTCAAGGGCCCTACATGTTTCATTTTGTACAAGAACTTGTGCCACTGAGTTGGAACAATTCGCAGCACAGTTAGAATTCAATTTTAAAAGGAACTACAATACATTGATAACTATAAAGCCAAGGTTGTGGAGATGGCAGTCATCAAGGTAACCAACTAGCTTAGTCAGCTACTGCATCTATGGCCATTAGTTAGCAACCTACCAAGATAGCTTTGCTGCAGGATGATAAACTTATACCAGAATTTAATAAAAGTTCATAAAACTAGACATTTCCCTTCTTCCTCAGTAACCGATGATATTACGTGCAATCTGACTGCAGCATTGCTCGTGCTGTCCGGAGTGTGAGCTCCTCAGTGGACCTGCTTTATCCACACACTTCTTTGTGAGATGGGCTGGTGGTCAGTCATCCAGATACACTTGTCTGGCAATACGGGATTATGGGATATAAGAGAGAACTTTAGGTTACTTGTGTAGCGGGCTGTGAGTAGCATGAGTGAGATGTCTCATTGGACCGCCTCTCTTGCTGCTGGGGTCAAGCGAGAAGCATTGTGCTTATTTTGAATGGCGTGTGAGGCTGCATCAGTCATATGTAAGATCAGAGGGTCCTGGTCCAGGCACCATGACTGCCAGCCACTCAGGGCTACTGTAATAGTTTAAGTATTTCAGTCTTTGCATGTGCAGGAATGGGACACAAGTATAACTCTAGAACTCCTGACTGTTGGATGTAGTTTAAGTACATCGCAAATACATTTCAGTGACATGTTTCTTTGTTTTTCAGGGTCTCCTAATCTGAGACAAAAACCTCCTCCAAGAAGGGAAACCAACTTGGTAAGAAAATCAAGAATCGGCTGATAACAATACTCAAGAGGGCTTACTTTAATGTGATTGTGTGTTCAACAGAAATATGTAAGCATCACAGAACAACTAAAGAATGTTCTAGCACATTTACAAACACTCGTTCTAGCTGAAAAGGATTTTCAAAGCAGTATAAATGCATTAAATAAGCATAACAACACAAAAAGAAAGATTGTTAATTAGCTCCCAGGGTGCTCTGAGAGTTGGCATAGCAACCATTAAAGAACACTAACAACGAACAATTTCAGCATGTCTTTCATCTATATCAACCACTGTGTACTCAAATACTATAATATGTGTACTATCATATGCAGCTGTAACTCCTATCTTGAAATGTTTCCCTCTAGTCATTCTGATTCTTAAGGGGACAGTTCAGCCCAAAATCAAAAACATTTTTTCCACATACCTGTAGAACTATTTATCCATCCAGAATGTTTTGGTTTGAGTCACAGAGTTCTAAGTTTCCTTCTGCGTAGTGATACTGTTGGTGGGTGTAATTTGGTAAAAAGAAAGATAGGTCCTACATAGAACTGCTCACAACATGGTGTGTGTATTAACTTGACTAACTGTGTCAAGATTTCCGGAAAGGGACGTTGTTGTTTCACATGTTTTTTTTTTTTTTTTTTGTGCATTGTGCAACACAAGCTAACGACCATCTAGTTCCATTATATTGGAGAGCAGGCAGAAATCTCTACAGCTGATATCTCAAGAACTCAAACAATCTAGATGGATAAAATGCACTACAGACAAGGGGAAATTTTATTTTATTGTGATTTTATTGTTTTTGTTATTTTGGGGTGAACTGCCCTTAAAGTCGTAGTAAGATTCAGCATAGTGATGGCTGGATATGATGTCAGCTGACATCTCTCCCCTTTGCTGTGCAGGGATTCCAGTTGCCCAAGCCACCAGAGCCCCCTGCTGTGGAAGCAGAGTATTACACTATAGCAGATTTCCAGTCCTCGATCTCTGATGGCATCAGTTTCCGTGGAGGACAAAAGGCTGACGTAAGTGGCCAAATCTACACTTGTCACTGAGATGAGACAGTCATGGCTCATTGAATATGTATGCAACTGTGTACTGCCCAGACAGGAAAAATGAGGCAATCAAGATGTAACCTTGAGATTTGTGTTTGAACATGATTATACTGACAGACTTTGTGAGACTTAGGTAGCGAGATGAAGATAATGTTGATTGAAATTTGGTGAGAGAGCAATTTTAGACAGTGTGCTCATTTTTGTCATTATTGTTTCTGCAAGACTGTACTAGCATATGTACGTTACAGCATGTCTATGATCATCTGGTCGTCTAACTTTGACTTATTTCAGTGTTTAGCAAATTTGACAAATCCTCAAGAAAGAAAAATACTCTTTTTGATAGCTTTTATCTTCTGTCTCTTGTTCTGTAGGTCATAGAGAAGAATCCAGGAGGCTGGTGGTATGTACAGATTGGAGAGATGGAGGGCTGGGCCCCCTGCTCCTACATTGACAAGCGCAAGAAGCCCAACCTCAGCCGTCGGACCAGCACCCTGACCCGGCCCAAAGTCCCACCCCCAGCTCCACCTGTCAAAAAACAAGACTCTGAGGAGGCTCCCCCTGCTGCTAACTCTGCTTCTAAAGCCTCTGAGCCACCAAGCAGGCCTGTGTATGAGGAGCCTGAATATGATGTACCTGCCATTGGATGTGAAGGTGAATCGGACACAGATTCCCTGAAGGACGAGCGCACCCTTGATGTAAAGATTGGCAATGTTGTCAGCGACAAGTATCGCAGCTCCCCTCCTTCCTGTAAGGCTTCTCCTCCTGTCTGCAAGGCGTCCCCTGTGTTCACTCATCGAAGATCTTCCTTCAGGTCTGTAGAAGAGGTTGCAAAAGAGGAATGTATCTATGAGAATGATGGCTTCAGGCGAAGCAGTGGTATTGAAGGAAAGTCAGTCAAAGGTTCTAGTGAGCCAAATTCCCCAAGGAGCTACCATTCATCTACAGTCCCACGGAAACCCTCTGGATCCTCACCTTTAGCTGGTAGACCCATGAAGACCATGACACCAGAGATGAACCGGAGAAGCCAGACCCTGGGCAGACATATAGATATCAGCCTCAGGTCCCAGGACAGCAGCCCCCACTCTTCATCAGATGAATTGAGCAGAGGCCCCAAGAAAGGCCCTGCCTTCAGCCGGGATGTGGAGCAGAGAATAGGCCAGAGCCCCTCCACCAGGCCCAAGCCTTCTGTCCGACCTAAACCACTCCTGACCAAATCAGAGCCCCAGAGTCCTGAGAGGATGGATATCACCTCTCTGAGACGGCAATTGAGGCCTACAAGTCAGTTTCGACATGGCCTGAAACCTACTCGTGGAGACGACTCTGAAACCGCCTCTGTTATCTCATCAGAGGACTCAATGTGTTCGAGAAGTACCTCTGATCTCTCCTCTGTTTACTCCAAAGGGAGCCGTGGTGATTCAGATGTGGAAGGTCCCAATCTCTATCGCTCCCTGGACGCCTACAAGAAGGTCCAGGACTCTGAGGTCAGCTTTCCAGCTGGGGTGGAAGTTGAAGTTCTGGAGAAACAGGAGAGCGGTTGGTGGTACATCCGTTGGGGATCTGAGGAGGGCTGGGCTCCCTCGTACTACCTGGAACCTGTCAGACAAGTGAGTGATGCAGGTGGGTTAGAATCAGATGGACATGGGAGTGGTGGGAGTAAGTCCAACAGCCTGGAGAAAAATGAGCAGCATGTTTTGGCCCTCAATAACATCAATATTCAGGGTCTGAGCCAGCAGCATCAAGGCTTGAGGAGGAATACTCCACCAATTCCTTCTAAGCCTCCTGGTGGCTTCTCAAAGCCGTCGGGAATGGTAAATGGAGGTGTTCGGATGAGGAACGGGGTGCGCCAGGTGGCAGTGAGGCCTCAATCTGTATTTGTGACCACAACACAGCCAGCCAAGGATGCACACTACATGACAGGGTCTCTGAGGCGAAATGACTCACTTGGCAGAAGTGATCACTACTGTTCTGGTTCTGCCACGCTTGGTGTACGCCGAAATGCCTCCTTCAGCACTGTGAGGCCACATGTAGTTGTTGAAAGTCAGACGAGGCCTGCTGAGCGTTCCAGCCTGGGGTCCTCAGGGAGCTCATTCAGCACAAGCAATGTACAGGATGCCCTTAGCAGAGTTAATCAACGCAATGGCATTCCTGTGTCCACAGTCCGACCCAAGCCCATAGAGAAGAGCCAACTGATCCACAACAACCTTGGCAGGGATGTGTATGTGTCCATTGCTGACTATCGTGGCGACGAGGAAACTATGGGTTTCACGGAGGGCACTTGTCTGGAGGTTTTGGAGAGAAACCCCAATGGATGGTGGTACTGCCAGGTGCAGGACAGCCTGCTTCCCCGCAAAGGCTGGGTCCCCTCCAACTACCTAGAGCGGAAAAAATAAACCCAACCCCACATCCTTCCTCTACCCTGACCCCCACCTCCCCCTTTTGATGTCTTCAAGGACGTGGGTGGCATCAATTCTTGCAAATGTTACCCATCACCTCCCCCAAGCAATATGTCCTTGAAAATGTACATTAATGAAAAGACTGTGTGTAAAAAGAAAGATGTTTTAATCTGATAAGGAAGGACACTTTTAGTGCTGGTTTACTAAAATGTATTCGAAGAGGAGTATAAAGATTTTAAATATTTTGGCTGGGAATGACAGACAGAAACATGGGATTGGTCATCTTTGAGCGAGGAAATTTGAGGAGGACAGTGTCTTTGAGAAATAAAATGGTATGAATGGGAGTGGTAACCTCTTAAAGAGGTGTGCATCATGTAATACAGAAGTTGAGCAGGGTAATGGCTATGCTTATTCCTGCCCATCACTGACTATGATGGCCGATAAGTGCCTTTTGTATTTGTTCACCTAAATGGAGGTCCTAATGGTGGATGGCAAAACATTAAATCAACCAAATCTTTTGAGTGCCATAGGCCTATGAACACCACCAAGAGTATTTCCTAACTAATTAAGAGCTCTACTATAGAGTTTAAACATAGTACAGCGTTTCGATGTGCTCCAATTGGGCCAACACACAGTAAAGAAAGAAAAAACACAGACTTAAGGAATTCATCATCAAAGTCATCAAGCAAACATTTTAATCTCGTTGGTAATATTGTTTATTTACTTTCATTGTTCATGTTATAATGTCTTGTGCTGATGCAAGTATTCCTTAGAGAATTATTTCTGCTTTCTTGTGACATCTGTTTTCCACCCAGAGCCTAGAATTGGAAAAATTAAAGCTCCTGCCTGATGTCTCGTACCATCTGACACTGGCAAAATATACAGTAGGTGCTCAGGTTTGATAAATGGGGATAGTTTTTTTTCATAGATCCTCAAGCCCCTGAAAAATATGTTCGTATTCATTTTTGTAATCCCATGTAACTATCTGGGATAATAAATGTATAAAAAACCTGTGAAACTTGAAAATAACAGTTGGATACTAGTTTCCTGGAAAATCAGAGGCACAATTTGAGTGCTCTCCAGAACAAAACAACCTCCTATCTGAGTAGCTAATAACCTCAAAAGATCAAAACAATTAGTTTACAAAGGTTTAGGTTTACTGTCGTTCCAGGGACAATTGATTTTGTACATATTTTGTTTTGTAGACATATAATAACACTGCTGTTGCAGAGATGTATTGAATAAGTACTGGAAATGCGGTGAAATAATTGAATCCCAGGGACATATTTGCACAGCATTTAGCCCAAAATGTGATCAACCAAAGTGAGTTTTTTTGTGATTTTACTATTTATTTATGGTACAAATACAATACAGTATATTCAACAAAATGCCTGAAAAAAGGCTTCTGAACTGAAAGAAGTTTTCCTGTCAGTACCTGGAAGTACTTAAATAGAAGACAGCATGGTGAGTTAAGTTCATGTAAAACACGCAGAAATCACCTAAAAATATGACGGTAGAAATACGTTTTCCCCAGCGCTGAAGTGAAATATGACAATTTGAAATTCTGAGCTAAAATCCAACTTTCAAAATTCAAATGGCTGATGTTCAAGACTGCTGAAATACATTTTCTAATGATAGGTATGAGCGCTCTGTATGAGGCTGAACATTAACTTTTCATTATGTTTCTGCTGGACAGTATCATAGTATTAAACTAAGTACAGTACCTGCTAGATTGCAGTTATCTATTTTAGCAAAACCATACTTGTTTTTTGTTCATTTGTTACTTTGTGATCACACAGTGGCAATAATGAGGAACGAAGTGGTTCTGTTTTGTGAATTAGTGCACTTTAAACCTGCTTTTATGGTGCATTAATGTAAAGATGCAGTAAATACTCAGCATATTATTTATTGAATATGCTTTATTATTATTTAATGTCTCTATTCTTTTTTTTTTTATTCCAACTCTTCTCTAATGAGAGGTGGAACTCTTAGAGGAGCTCTCTCTTCAACTGAGCCCATAGTTTGAGTAGAATTGGAGAAACAGAGACCTCCTGTGGGAGGTCATAGGTACTACAACTTGATTTTTATCCCATCCACAAGGCTTACAAGCCGTCTTACCTCAGTGCAATAAGAAATGCACTGCTGGTCAGTGAGTCTCACCAGTAATTGTACAGAAATGCAATGTTTTTTTTCTCTCTTGTTTTTTTTAAATCTCAGTGCAGCTAAAATATTTTTGTAGTACATGTTTTGTATCGGGCAGTAATTTATTTTTTTGAAAATCTTAAAAAGTTCCTTTTTTTGTCTATGCTGTGTGCTGCAACTTAAGCAAATCATGGACACTTCCTTCATCTTTATTGTGCTTTACATAATGCCTGATTTTATGTGTATTTATTCTGAATAGTTTTATATCTTATCACAGTTTGACAATCACCTTATTCCCCCAGTCACAATATTACTGTGCACCATTATACAGATTATCAGTGTTACGCAAATTCACTCACCTGAATATGCAAAATCCTGACTCAGCAGTCAACAAAATTCAAAAACACTGTCCTTTAGTTGAGATTGTGAGCTGTTTGCAATTCATAAATGAAAATTAAAACCCCGATAAGGACCTATAAATATTGAAATTAAGAATTAGGTTGTTGATACTCGCCCCTTCCCATCCAGACGAAGGCATTATGTAAATGTGTTGAATCACTTTTAGCATTTCGCTCCAGCATATATTATTATTGCATATCGCTTTGTTTGATCAAGCTGAATTTACTTGGCTGAAATAGCAAGGGAATGGTTGTGTGTCGAGCGTACATTTAGCTGTGTAGCATCTATCTTCATCCATGCTTTTACCTTTTTCTTTCCTTTTTTCCCTTTTTAGCCCTTTTTGTCAGATTCTGAAATATACCCTCGAGGAAATGTGCAATAGAAGCACATCATGCTTCAGCAAGAGGAAAAATATCACAGGTCTAGAAATACGTGAACAATTCCATCACATCTGTTGGGAGTAGGTGTTCCCAGCCAAACTGCCAGTCATGAGCTTTTACCATCATTTCAAGTCTATCATTTGAAGTTTATCTGAAGGAGCAGAGGTGAAAGACCCTAAAAGCATTGGAAAACTCATTGGACCAAAGCAGTCTTATGTGACATCTCATTGTTATCCTGACGTGATGGACTTTTATTCTGACTAACATGAGAAGCTCTGCTCCTCCTGCCTGGATCAGCAGTGGACAGTCATTTGTGAATGGCATGGCAGAAACCCACTGACCCATTCTGTATTGACATTACAGCCATCTGGGGTCTTGTTCACAGATGGAGAGTCATGGGCTCATTATCAGGGGCCTCAGCGGCCCCGCTCTGAGCTGTCACATTCGTGCCTGAATGGAATTTTGATAGTTTCTTGTTTTTGTGCTGTTGTTTTGGGTTTTCCCTCTGGAGTGTGTCCTCTCTGCACCTTCGCGGATGCCTCTTTTGACATTTACTCCTCCGTTGTCAAACTAAATCAAACTTTTTCCCCAGCAGTCACCATCAGCGAAGGTGATATTTGGAACCAACGGTGGACAAAGAGACGTCAGCGGGAGCGTCTCGGCGGTAAACAAGAGAGCGGAGAGACGAACGCTCCTTCGGGCCATTTCAGCTCAAACCATCAACTTCCAGGATGTACGCCAAAAATAGAAAAACCTTTATTTGTCTCTTTGCTGAGCCCCACACAGGCCTTATTGATGTGCTACAGGTGAATACATCATTGTGCTAAAGACTTCCTGAGTGTACAGGCCAATACACAGAGCTCCCTGTATTGTTCAGGGGGCTTGTGTCCATAAATCCTTTGGTTGGGATTGATTCTAGTTAAACTCCACCTTGAAGAAATAGTCTGACATTTTGGGAAATATCCTGATTTGCGTTCTTGCCAAGGGTTAGACGACAAGATTTCTAACCAGTCTCCTGATGTTCAGACATGTCCAAAAAGCCCCTTGTCTCTGGATGTATGTTTGATCTGTGTCAGCTTCGTTTAAGCAGAGTTTGGCTCTAGAATCCTGTCTGCTGAAGGGGAAAAGTGTCTCTGCTCACTTTAAATGGGCAGTTTGGATTTTTGAAGTGGGGTGGTTTGAGGCACTTGTCAGTAGTTGGTGTATTAGCTACAGTAGATGGTGGTCAGCACACAGCCAGCGTGTAGGAAGTTCAGCTCTGTGCTGCTGTAGACAGGAGGCAGCAGCTAATCTTTAGGCCCACCTGAAAAAATCAATATCAGTGTAAATGTACGCTATATTAAGCGGTTAGGTTTATACCTTGATGTCAGACAGCCGTCTCTGACAGCAGCCATTAATATCTCTCTCTCCAAAGCCAGTGCCTGAACCAGACTCCCTTGACTCACACGTTGCTGGTCTACCGCTGCCTCGATCGCTTTGTTTGTGCTTTTATGTGACTTCTGTGTTTTAAAGGGTTAGTCAGGATTCACCAATGTCACACAGTGACACAAACAAATCAATATAACCCCACTTCAAATGATCCAAACTGTCCCTCTAACCTTTAGTGAGAGTGGAGAAGTAGATGTAGTCGTGAGATTTTAATGAAGGAATTTAACTGTTTAATTGAAAAACCACATCAGATGAATTATTCTTCAAATCAGAGTATATTTCTATGTTTGAAATCATATTTGAAAGGGATCTTTAACTACGGTGCTAAAGCCAGGAGACTTATCTTAGTTTAGCATCAAGGCTGGATTTTTAACCAGAAATTGAACTTTTCTGCTGCAGAACAAAAAAAAAAAAAAATCTGACACAAATTCTGTCTTAAAACATGTTTGTAGAGGATCTTTAAATATGAAGCTAAAGCCAGGAGATGGTTAACTTAGTCCTGCACATAGACTGGGAGCTGGGGAAACAGCCCTGCTCTGGAAAAACACCTCTAAAGGTCACGACTTCACTCACTTGTTCTCAGTCTGTTTCCTGGATTTCGCCTCATATTTAGCGTTCAGACACACAGTGATATGAATCTGCTGAGTTAACTCTTGGAGTTAGAAAGCAATGACGTTCACTTCCCAAAATGTCTCTTTCTTTAAGTGACAGCCTTCTTTCTCGGTCACGTCCTCCCAGTTCAGCCTATCTCAGCCACGCCGCTCCTCAACCTGCGTGGATCCACGCAGCAGAATGGAAATGGAATTGGCGGCGGTAATATTTTTGCATTCCTCCTGTTCAACTGAGTTCAGCTCCACTATGATGAGGAGTCATTCACGCCAGAGGAAATAGTATATGAGTTTCCTGACATATTCGCAGAGGTCAGGCGGGTGAGATGGCTCAGCGACGCCGGCACCCCGTTTTAATTCTCGCTGTCTTTTTATTTTAACAAATGGACGGCCTCTCTCAGGCGTGAAGCACCTTAAGCGCTGTCCCGAACACCAGCTGCTGCCATAGTGTTATTCCTACTGGCTATACTTCCTCTCTGCTCCCCTGTTCTCTTCCTTCCCCTGCCACGCAGTTTCATCTCCCCCTTCCTCGACACGGCCGAGCAGTCTATTCCAGGGGAAATGATTGAGATATCTAGGAGGGTCTGGGGGCGGCGGGCTTGTTTGCGTGCATGCGTGTGTTTTTGCATGATGAGATGGATTGTTTGCAGGTGCGCTCAGGAGAGGAGAATTTGGAGGTCAAGGAGGAGATTTGCGAGAGCGGGATGCAGGGAGACACAAGATAGATCAGAGAGTGGATTCTAGGAGACAAGGTGAGAGTGAGGTGAGAGGAGCTGTGCTTCCATAGGAGGGGGATGAAAGGCTGCTGGGTGCTGATTCCACTCTGAAGACCAGGAAAAATAATTCCTTCCAACAGAGCTCATTTTATCCAGCCACTTCCACCCTCCCTCTAAAAACCCCGGACCTAATGAGCTCCACGCTTCCCAACCTGAGTTGTGAAATGTCATCACTCCAAACAATGTTTTAATTGAGGCGCTTGATGTTTTTGAAGCTGCTTCACCAGAAACGGCAAGAGACGCGAGCTCCCGCTGCAGCAGCTCCTCTCAGTCTCACTCTCCGTCCGTAGAACTACTTTTAAAACTGATCCTGCGTCTGATTTTAGCTGCTTTTACTGTCAGCGTCTTCAGATCTTATGTTGCCCTGAGGGTGCGAGAGTTGAGCTGGGTGCTGGAAAAGTTTTCTGGAGTCAGACAAAAATGGCTTCAAATGGAGGATTTTCTGCCTCTTTTTTTGGCCTCCTTCCTTTGAGTTTTGCAATAGAGAAAATAATTGAATGTTTTGAAGTGAAGTGTAGCACAGGATTTAAAAGGTTTACTCGCATCTAATGAAACAAGCTTCAATTCATCGTGGAAACAAATGAAATAAAGGGCACCCGGCTCTGAAATGGAGTGATTTGTGAGTTAATAAAGGCGGTTGGTGGTAGGAGGAGGGGCAGGTTTGATAAGAAAGTTTTAGTAAGTGAGTGGGAGCAGGTGGGAGGTATTTAGGGGGATGATTTGGTATGTTTTTTAATTAATATCTAACTTGTGTGTAAGAGAAGAAAGAAAAAAAAAAAACGAAGAGAAGCCGCAGGGCTTTGGGAATGCTGATTATTTATGTCAGTCTGAAAACTTCCTCACAGAATCGCAGTTGTTTGACGCGCCAGCGGGCATCAGCGGGAGCTGTCTGCGAGCTCCACAAAAGAGGCTGTGTCGAGGAACGAGGCACGCCGCTGTGTCTCTGTGGCACTTTTCTTTGTCTCTGTTTGAATCCCTGTTTCTAATTAGCACAACAGTGCGTCTTAATTAACCTTAGCCAGTCAGATGATATTCCAGCGCTAACAGCTTTCTAATCAAGAACACTGCGGCTGCTGCCAGTGTGCGTGGGAGCCTCTGCTGCCGGCCGCAGTCACTTTTGAGGTGGAGGTGTGCTGTCAGAAGTGACCGATGTAGAGCTACAGCTGAGCTCGATTTGTGTGAAGGTGGAGCCTGCGTTAGCCTTGATGTTGCATTGATAGAATAGAATTTGTCACCAAAAAAAAAACAAAGAACAAAAACAAAACCATTGGAAGCCTGATGCCATCAAGCTCTTGATCTGTAAATTCTGACAAAAACAATCTGTTACCAGCATGTCAGCCACACTAACAAACACAATAACAACTACAGGCCTCGAGTTGGACCAAAGGAGGTGCTATTCTTTTCTTTTTGGACTCTCTTCGTTGTTCTGCACATTGTGTTTAACTCTTGCAAACTCCTTGTTTTCAAAAGATCTGCCATGAGGAGGCTAAGGAGGCTTTATTCCACTGTAAATGTCAATGAATCATCCAATGATGAGTCATCTCTCCTCCAAATCACACACGGTGACAGAGCCGCACTCTTATCTGCTCAAAGCGGCGCGCGTCGGTGCGCGAGGACGACATGCAATGGAAGCAAACACTGTCCAAATTCCTGTGTGATTGGAGACATTCTGCACATGTGCATTCCTTTTGAAAACAGGGCATTTTCTTATCTACCGTTTCATTTTGACGAGTCTTGTTCCCTTTTTTTGTATCTTGTACATGTTTACATTGTATCTCGCATTGCCCAAAAGAGAAACAATATTAAATGTATTATCTTTGTTGTTTTACAATGGCTTCTTTTCATTTGTCTCATACCTTTCAGTCACATGAGCCACTGTAGATAAAGAGCAGCAAATCCCCTTCCAGCTCACAATCTAGCCAGATAGTGTGTGACAGTAATATTACAGATTGAGACATTTATCTCTATTCGCCTTATTGTGAAAACCAGATTAAGTGAGTTTAGATGTGGAGGAGCGGAACAATGCAGCTGGTTATATATAGCGAGGAATGACTTATGAGAGAAAAGTGTGAGGAGGTTGAGAACGAGGGATGAAGACGAATGAGCTCTCGCAGCCCCAGTTTCCCACTAAAGAGGAGACAAGATTTTTGCTCTCCTGTATCCAAACCTGACTAGAGAGATTTATCACTTGCCTCCAGATTTACATGAAATACATGCTTATATCTCTGCCCCAAAAATGCACCACGGATCTGCACCTCTTTAAGGGAAAATGCAGGTTTTCAGCAGGTCAGGCTCATGTTTTTTCTGACTGAGACTGAAAGGTGCTGGATGATGTCATCTGTTGCGTTTTGGGAATGTTGAGAATTTAAAACGTGAACTTGCCGAAAGTGACGTCACCATATGAAGATGTTAGCTAACAGTTTGCTATTCAAACATTCAGCAGGCACAGCAACATTTGAGGAATAGAAGCCCAATATTCACTCTCCTAGTTATTTAGTTAGCTCAGTTTTGGTCTCCACTAACTCCTGAGAAAAATATCTAGTTCTTCAGCTGCCCAGTGTTCGACTATGTTAACTGCTGTCAGGTGCTGAGCAGGTGGCATATGTGGCATTATGTTGGCTGAAAAAGGCTAAAACTCTCAGCAGAAGTGAAGGAAACTGCAGTCAGGTGATCATTTTCTGTGGGTTTGACACATTTATTTAAAATATTAATCAGTGTTGCTTTAATCAATTGGATTTTTCCATTTTCAGACATGCAATGACATTTTTATACCCAAAGTAATCATGTTCATGTGTACAGAGGAGGCCAGATCAATGTGTCTCCACTAGATGGCTCTCTTGAACCAGACTTGCGTCACAGCCTCCTCCAGACACCATGGGCTGGAGACGGCAGACAGCGAGCACAGACAGATTTTCATATGAATAGACCTGCACATTATATACTTAAAATGTACGCTGACATTGAGTCTTGAAATGGAATTCTATTATGATCAGTTCTTTTTCATACAGCATAACTAATAATATTGGATACGAACATTGAAGGATGATCATCTCTGGCTGAACAATGACAAAAATTAGATACACTTGTTTGAATTCTTCTTTTCTTGACATTATTACTCATCTCATTCATATTTCTTACTCAGCTCTTTCATGTGGAGATGTCATGAGTCGCCTATTGCAGACACAGACAGACAGATGGCTATCAGGGAGCACCGAGGAGACATCTGAATGAGGGGCATCATGAATTTATAGTGCAGTCATTTTAGCAGGAGCGCATCCACAGCGTAACTTTCAAAGTATTCAAGTACTTCCACTGATCTCCTAATCCCCTACCTGTCACTATGAGGCCCTCCAGCAGCTGGGGCTGGGACAGAGGTCACAGCACATGATGTGACAGAGGGCCCGGGCCCCTGGATGACTTAGCATTGTGTTTCACTCGGACCTCAAAAGGCACGGCTGGCTACATCTGTGTTGTGGGCCAACTCACATTGTCTCATGTTTCAGTGCCAGAGGTCAAGGGCATATAAACACTGTTAACACTCTATTAGCATGTCCAGTGTTGCACTAGCAAAGACGAAAGACCATTAAAAAACATAATATGAATAGAAGCAATGTTTGAAGCAAACATGGTGCAGTTATATCAGAGTATATTAAATATACATACAGTGAACAGGCAAACAGGAGTCTCTTTACACTGTCATGCAACAAATGCTACTATTTTAAAAGTATTTTTAATTGAGAGTGACACTTCATTCACTGAGGTCCACGCTCTGGCTTGCTCTGGAGCTTTTGACAATCACATGGAAGCCATAAAAGTGCCCAGAGTAAAAGAAGGTTTGAACATCTACCGTTCCATGACAATTCAGTAAACTGTCAGAAAAAGGAAGTGGACCTCGAGTGGTGATTGTTTTGTCAGCGTAAAAATTCTTATTAGTAATTGTGGACTCTGACAAAATATTACAACCACCAACATATTTTCTTATTCAAAATGATGTAGAAATGCACCTCATCTACAAACAGAAGTATTTGGGGAAATGAATATCTGATACTAAACTTATTTGCGTCTTAGTGTCTTAATTTGCAGGTAGACACTCTAAATGTATTTACGTACTGTATCTTTTGTATGACATGCCAAATGAAGAAAGAAAGGCTACTTTAACACTTGGAACAGATATTTCTATTTCCAGTCAGTTGCATAATGAAATGTAAAAACTGAAAATAATGAGCAGGCCGTGAGTGACTCATGTGACATGTCGGCTGCACAGAGCCAATGAGCATTTATAAATCTGCGGCTTTAGCACGTTAATCACCCCTGCAGAACAGGTCGACAGAGCTTCTGTCCATTTGGAGACAGAGGTTTGTATCTCCAGATATTGCAATCCAAAACAACAACCTGCAGCGACCAAAGCTTTGAATTGGTGGCGATTTAAAGGTGACTTGATTAGGTGTTGTGCACCTGATGACCACTGAGAAACAAATGGACTACTTTCAGTTTAAGTGCACCAATCAGTATTTTCATGTTATCGGTGGATCAAATGACTGTGCACACCCACAGATAACTGTGCAGTTCCTCTCTGCTCTGCACAGCTTTTTAGCCTTTTTCTGCTCATTCAGACATTGTTTTTCCGGTCCGTTTTCTTCATCCTCGTCTCCAGCTGCAGCTGCTTTCAGCAAACAGAAAACTGAATGCTACCGATCCAGATGAAGTTAGTGACTAGCTGACAGTGAGCACAGTGAAGGATTTAGCAGCTAATGAGCCAGATATTTTTCTCAGGAGTTGGTGGTGGTGATGGTGGTGGTGTATGAGTTGTAATAGGTAGAATGCTGCCTCTGTCATTCCCACTCTGCAACATGGAGCCTCTTCTTGCACTCTGTAACCTGGGTGGGCTGCTACGATCTCCCATGAGAACTGAGTAAAGCTTTATGGCACCAAGTCACACACAAGCGTGTCGGTGAAACTGGAGAAAATATTTTCTGGTTTTCTCTGATGTCCTCCAGCTGCTCTGCCTCAACCCTCAGTGATTTATGGAATGTCAGTATAGGCTTTACTTGTTGTTATAGTAACTTCTGACTGCTGCTAACTGTAGCTGCCATTAGCTAGTTAGCTCAGTTGGCCATGCAGGTACCAGTTACTATAGCTTTACTTATTGCTATAGTAAATGCTAACTGATGCTAACTGTAGCTGCCATTAGCTAGTTAGTTAGCTGTGCAATTAGTGACTACTATAGCTTTACTTCTTGCGATAGTAACTGCTAACTGATGCTAGTTGTTGCTGCTGTTTGCTAGTTAGCTCAGTTAGCCATACAGCTAATGCTAGCTGAGTATCTGGACAGGACTGGGAAGTTGGAGAAATGATTTCAATTATGAAACAAACAAATTTTGCTCAAACACATCTGGAAAGTTTATTAACCACAATCATCCGACTCACACTGAACAGAGCTCACAAACAAACACTTGTTTCAAAAGAAAAAGAAAGAAAAATACAGGTTTTGCAAAGTACTTCAGCTGCTGAGTCACAACAATGGACATACAGTATATATATTATTTCTAGCCACTGGTTCCAGTCTACATGAACACTAACAGCGTTCCTCTCTTCCCCTGGTGCTTGCCTACTGTTGGTCCCAATGTTCACACAGAGCAAACCGATTACTCATGCATGACGAAAAGTACTAAGAGCTACAGAAAGAATCTTTAAATGTGCTGCTGTGCGACTGGCCGGACACACACACACAGGAGTCATGTCGGTATAGTGGCAATGTAGAAGAAAGCAAACACGCAAGAAAAGCAGGTTCAGAGGAATTAGTCCACACATTGATGGACAAATAAATAGTATATGACAGGATCAGTAACATTCAAGGACCCCGAGGAGTATTCTGGATGCAAAAGTAAAATCAAAAATAAAAATGGCATTACATCCTTTGATAAAGGTGAGTGCAGACTCACTTACAGATGAAGACCTTTGTATGAACTGTAGTTTAGCAATTAAAGTGGTCCAAAAAATGTTAGATATAAATAAAAAAAAAAAAGCCCAAACTGAATACAGGGTTTTGCCCAATTACATTTAAACTATGTATTAAAAAAGCAAAACAAAAAAACTATTTGGTCGGACTGCACTAAATAAAACACAAAATAAAACGTGCCATGTCTGAGTCTCAGAGAGCAAAGCCGGCCTAAACATTTACAAGATTACAATCAGTAGCTTCATAAAGTGACATTTACCATTTCTTTCAGACAATAACGATAAGAAATGTAAAACCGGGATGGGTGGGAGGGCTCCTTAACATGGGCTTACACACAAGAAGATAAATTACAAAAAAGAACACCTGAAATTCAGGGATTATAATAAAACTAAGAGTTTATATCTTGCACCCCAAAGCAACGAGGTTTTGATTGTATACTGCAGTATCTCTTATTGCGGCAAGGTGCAAGCATACCCCTATATTCTCACTATTAGAAAACAAGAATAAATTTAGATTCTCATTGTTTTGGATAAGCAAGGAAAGAAATCTCAGAATAATGGTTATCAGTCAAAACAAACGAACAAACAAATCAGACAAAACTTTTTTCTTTGTTTTTTTCAAGCACACTGATAAAAATCATTTATCTCTCTAAATACACAAGTTAACATTCAAATGTGAATTAACACTTCAACCAGTAGCGTAGTGAAACTGTCATGTGGGAGGAGGGATGTGTGGAAATCACTGTCAGCAGAAAGGACAGCTGACAAATACCATAGCAGCACAGGTTTGAGCCCCATTTGTTGATTATCTACAAAATGAAATACATGTTATTTTTTAAAAAAAACAGCCTCTCAGCTTCCAGTGGTGTCCTGTCATAACCTATGGCTTACTGCTGAGTTGGTGTATTTACAACTGAAATTTCTGGGGGATATATCACAAGATTTTCTACAGAAATTAGGGGATAGGAATTGTACAAATATTCAAAATACAAGCTTTTTCTATAACCCTGCCCCTGAACTACTTCTGTAAAGGATCTTTGCTGCTGGTGAAAGGCCTGTCACAGGGGTTATTCAGCATTTTCATAGTTAAATATTGGAAATAGATTTGGATGTTACAAAAATAACTTTCAATTTGTGTGCTTTTTCTCTCCTCTGAGTGAACATTTAGTGTCATTTTGTGCCACACAACCGCAGTATTTGGTGATTTGTCAGGGGTTTAAGGGAACGGCAGAAACACAGAATACGACACATCTGCGTGGAGCAAATGAACCCTCTGTGGGTTAAGGCAGGAGGCTGGGTTGTATCCGTGGTAACTTCTGATACCATGGCAACAATCCTTTACATGTTGTTATGGGAACAATTTTAGAGGATTTGTCAATTGGTCATGAACGCTCACAGTGTATTAGGCATGGTTGTAGGTAAAGTTTGGGAAAATAGTTCACATCTTCTTAAAAAGGATCGCTGGCCCTGAGGAGAATCCAAATGATTTTTTTTCCCCTTCCTGTTTCCTTTCATAGATTTGGAGCTGCTGAGTCTGCTGGACACAGGTTTGTGGATTGTTTGAACCGATGAATGTCTTTCATCCTCTCTGTCAATAATGGGGCATTTCTGAGAGGACGATGCAGATTTCAGTGCAACATACCACATTGCAGAGCAAGCAGCTAGCTAGCACAACAATATAGCTACTACCGACGTTTGCAATAGAACTACCATAAAGGTACATTACATTATACGAGTACAAGAGGTGTTACAATCCTAATGAATATACTCAGCACCGCCTTGCATCTCTAAGCACATCACTCACTGATAATCACAACAATTACAGAAATTCAACACTTCATCATTACGCTGCCAGGCTGACTTCTCTTTTCCGATGCTCAGTAACACACAGACACAAGTTGTGACATACTGAGATGATTACCTGCTGTGGTGTGACGGCATATTTCAGAGCTGCAGTCATCCTCTAAGAGAACAATTATCAAGACATTCAGCCCCAAAGTGACTCATTTGCTTCGGCACAAATGGGTGACAGTCCCTAATTCTTCCAACATGGCTCCACAAATGAAAGAATTTTGGAATTGGTTCAGTTTCTCTCCTTCAAAGTCTTCCACGATCCTAGGAGAGAGCGAACACTCTTCGATTTAGAATAAAGTCCTCTGTGAAAGCCCCTGCCAGTTCAAGTGCCGCCTCTGCAGGGAGGCCGTGACAGCGACTCCAAATTGAAAGAGACCTTCCAAGCAAAGTAGTACCAGCATTGGAAAAGGTCATGCAAGAGAACCAACCAACAATAACTGTATGAAAATACTAAATGAAAGTACCAGAGTTCATATTCCCTGAACTTAGACATTTCTTTCCCTGACTCTGGGACTGTGTTGTTGTTCGGGAGGCCGCCCCTCCCTTTACGTGCTGCGGTAGGTCTTGATAATGTCTTTGATCTGCCTTCTGCAGATAGGACAGCAGGCGTTGGACATCTTCTTGAGTTTGAGGCCACAGGTGTAGCACAGACACATGTGGCCACAGGCGTAGATGACTGTGTCCACCGTGTTCTCGTAACATATCGAGCACTCGTCGGACCAAGGCCCACGGCCTGATGGGAACGTAGGTGACTTGGGGAGGCTGACTGGTGAATTCGGGGTTGTTCCTGTGGTGAAATTGAAATAAGATGTTAAATGAGGCCAGATGGGAAAAGTAATGTAGCCAAATAAATTTAAAGTTGACATCATTTACTGTATTTTTACACAGCTAGTTGCACGAGATGATATAGTGGGGCCAACGACAAAAAGTGTAGTTAGCTATTGCACATGTTCTAAAAAAATGACTAAATCTGTCAGTAAATAAGTTAGTAAAAATAAGTCTCATGGTGTGTTCAGACTGTAAAAAGTCAATGCGAAGATAAAAGATAAATGTGAATTTGCACTGGACAACGGGAATTACATGAATTACGCAACACGAAAATGCTAAATCCACGACATTCAAGTATTCACCCAACATGAAAATATTCAACTTGAGTGAAAAATGTGGTTGTTTTCAGATCGCAGAAACCAATCGATCAATCCAGAGCGGGATTAATAATTACGATATCAGCTCCCTACATAGTTAGTTTGCTAGCTAGCTAAACATATCCATTCAAACATAACAGAAAAATTGTCAGAACAGATGAGAAGAGTAGATGAGATTGACTTACAGAAATAACAACTACTAAATCGACATAGTTCTTGCTATGCTATGCCTGGAGCTCAGCAACCGCTACTGCAACATGTCAGCTTGTGCTATGTTAGCCAGGTCTCCTGCTGCTGGCCTTAAGTCAGTAGCCTGTGATGTATTGATCCCATCAACATCATTTTCAGTCCATTTCAGTCCGATTTTACTGCATTTAAGACAGAAAACACCTCTCTCCACCCAACAAGAAATTAGCCGACATGAAAACGACATCCAGCTGAGTGGATGAAGTGAAACAAACTCGCAATTCAGTCCGATTATCAGGCCAAAAAAACTGCATGGGAAGTTTTGTTTTGTATCGTGTTTTTGTCCTGGACTATCTAAAAAAAAGTCATTGCATCAGGACCATTTACATAACAGCCACGTGACATAACAACATGTGCTGAACATTTCCCTCCATCCAGCTGCAGCTGCAGCAGCGGTGGGACCATGAGGAGTTGGCCATTGTTCCAAACTACTGCAGGATGACATCTGCTCGCTATCCCATAATGGCTTCCACTCAGTCCCCTGTGGGTTGATTGATTCTGTGCTGCTGTAGCAGTAGCTCTCTCTGGGTGTACCTACCCCCTGCTGAGCTGCAGTAAGCTGCGGAGCACAGGCCTCCATTCAGCACTGGATCAGAACTGCCACTGCCCAGGGCACTGGGGGTGTGCGGAGAGGGCGAGGGCGAGCCGGGGTTCGATGTGGTCTGTGGATCCCCGAGATGAGTGGAACCTAGCGGTAGCAGATTAAGGTAGAGGATTAGATGTTTAAGTTTAGTCAGAACTAGAATAGCTCCAGTGGTCAGTTATATATATCAAAATACTGACTGACTGGATGTAAAATACAGTGTAAAGGGCACAGCAAGTAACACACAGAGGAGTGCACTCTTCTAAAAAGTTTACATAAAGTGACAAAAATGCATAACACATTGCAGCAAATAGGTCCTCTCATGGACGGCTGTAGTTGTTTTCTCCCACATTTTTGTTTCCTCTTTAGTCGACAATAGTACAGACAATGAACTAAGGCAGGATTCTTTTTTTCCCCACTAAGGCATCACATTTATAGTCATGAGAGCACTCCAATCTGTGAGAGCAGTCATTTTAGAAGTGCACGCATATTCATCACTGAAGAGCTGTTCCCTCCTGTCTTTTTTGGGAAGTGTATTTCAAAACAGAGCAGGCATCCTCCATTCTTTCCACATCCTATATTTACATGATGGACAGGGAAACAAATGGGAATTCCAAGGTCAAGTTTAGGGAACACATGTTGAAATGCCAATGGCGCCTAGAAAGACAGACTGGACTCAAAGTCATTAACAAAACACAGGTTGAACATGTGACTTAAAACTGTCCTAATCAATGTATCAACAATGGATCAAATGGCCGTAATGTGAAAGGGTCACTTGCAGTAATGTAGGGACATTTTTAGCCTCTTTTGGGATTGTTTTGCATAAGCATACACCTGGCGAAGAGGAGTGGAACATAACACAGCCACAGCAGTTGATGGAGGCCAAAATGGTCAATGTATATGACTTTTAATGTTGCTCTGCGTGAAATAATGCAGCTTTAAAATTTTAATTTTACCCTAAAGTGCAGTTTCAGCAGGGCTATGCAAAATGTGGTGTTTTACAAAAAAATAATAAAATCCACAAGTAATCCTTGTTGAATGTTTCTAAACGTATAGTATGCTCTGCCACTGAGAGGAACTTTAAAAGTTACCATCACAGGTAGTGCAGGGACACCAAAATACCCAACAAATTAATATGCAAATTAACTCTCTTTTAGAGCAAGCGTATAATCATCAACAAAGAATTCCCATCCAATGCTTTGCTGCTTCTCAACATAAATGCAGATTACTTTAATTACGTTCCCTGCAGCTTGCTGTCAAAAATAGCACACCAACAACGGCATCAGAAATCAGCTGCTGTGTTCCCTGCTCCTATGTCACGGCCCGCTTTTTTCAAAAGCATCACTCCACTGTGGTGAATCTGACTGAGGAACATTTCACGGTATCTGTGTAAACCGGAGTCATCTGGTGTGGCAGAGTCTCCGTCAACACTGACCAGTAACATCATGATGACAGCCCCACACTCATGGACTGCCCCAGCAGTCTGCCAGGCTGCATCTCTCTGCTGCCATCTGCACCAACAGTCCGATCAATCCAACCGGTGCCCAGAGCCAACAGACAACGGCCTAATTCACTTTAGACCCAAGCCAATAATGGGCCATTGGAATTTAGAGAAACTATCCCATAACTGCCAGGTCATAAACAGTCAGTGTGTTTTGTCACAGTTGGTGAGTTGTCATGTCATTGCTGCTCATGTCTCTACATCAGGAGCTGTTTCATGTGGCTTTCTCTGGTTTGTTTTTGTTGTGTGTCCGTGTGTGTGTCGGGGTGGGGGGGGGGGGCGCATCAGCACTGATGGATTGCTGCTTCATTACCAGCAAACTCGCAAATTGTCGTCTCTACTGTGATCTGCCTGGCATCCACACTGCTTTCCAAAGTATCGTCCAAGTACCACATTGTTTTATTTTTGAAGGTAAAGCTGAAAACCACAGTGTATAACTCCACTGGGTGTATCAGCTAAATGAACACTGGACTCACTAAAGCAATTGCTGAGAAGGTGGCATGCTCATTAAAAAACAGGTTAAACAGGGCAACAACACAAGTGGTCAAACAGCGATTCAGGCTGAAGACAAGCCGTCAGTTCAGTACAGTTATAGTCGGTCAAAGCTGAATCAGGCTGGGCTGTGGTGAACGTTTCCAACAGTTTGGGTTGCAATTTTAGTGCTCGCTTACACTCTCTTTTCCTATTAAATCTGACTTCCCTGTAGGGTAGTTTCAACCTGTGTGAAAGGTGCTTACTTGTTGCACCTGTTGGACTGATGTTCTGTCACCATGTCCTCAGTACAATGTTATTATAATCAATAGAACTGATGGCTGGTGAAACAAAAACAGCACCCAGGTTGTAATAAACCAGAGTCTCCTTTAAATGCAACAGCCTCAAATGTTAACATCTCACCGAGAAGGGTCAATTATCTCTCTGCAATCCTAAAACAAATGGTCAGAAAGGCCTCTCCTGATGAGAAACTAGTTCCAAGTAACATTAAATACACAAATTCAAAGAGCTTCAACTTCTATATCTTTTTTCTTTTTACTTTTAACGTCCACATTTTTGAGGATAAGAGTGCCGACGCTCTAACAGTCCCTCCTCGAAGGCATTCATGGTGTTGCAGTCATCTCAAAAGGCGACAAAATGAGAAGAGGAGTCCAGAATGAAAAAAGATCTTGAGAGAGAACATCAAACCCAGTCTACTTTCACACCTACAGTCGGCATAGAGTTGGCATGATTTCATTGTTGGACACAGGCCTCAACTTCCACCAGTGGAAATGGTTTCAGACTCTGATCTGACCAGCTCTTTTTAGCATACTGAGGCCTTACATGTGCACTGTGAAAGCAAAGCAAAGCAGCTTTAGAAAACCCAAATGATTATATGTATGTGCAACATGTGAACTGAATTTGTGTAGACAGGCTGAGAATCAAACCATCATGCCGCGAGTGTTGATTAGTAAATCGCTGTGCCGCCCCTCCAAGGCGCTACTGGGCTCGTCATGTTTCACCTTTCACCGGATTACTCCAGCCTGATCATCCTGCAGCCCTGCAGCATGAGTGCTTCCCCTATGGAACTGAATCCTCTTTCACTCCATGTCCCTCCCCTCCCTCTCTCCGTCCATCTCTCCCTGTTAATCCCCCTGGCAGGCGGGCACCTCCCTTCCAGGGCAGCTGAGGCAGGATCTGTGGTGCCCAGCCCTGATCCCGCCTGTTCACCACCAGATTAGACCGACCTGTGTGAACAGCTGTGAGAGCTAGGCTGCCTCTCTGTGGCCACATCTCTGCTGCTATCTACTTCCATCCATCATCTAATCATCCATCCGTCCATCTTTAGCATGTACGATTACATCTATGGGGAGAGTCTCCTCCTTTAAAGCATGGGAGGTATGCAGAGTATTTCACGAGGGAGGTGGGTGGGGCTGAGGGGTGAAGCTGAGGACGGTGGAGGCCGAGGGTTGGGGGGCTTAGCGTGTGTTTGTGTGTATGAGGATCACCCCAGACAGCCTCCAAGCTTGTGTGGGTCATAGATTTCAGCCGCTTTTTACAATACAGCTTGATTGGAGGGAAGGGGTTAAATGGAAAATCTCCATGCCTGTTTGTAAACTGAAAAAGCAGCAGAAAGAAAGACGGAGAAGAGGGAAAGTACCCTCGCAAATAGTTTACATTAACATTTCCATGATGAAATTCTATCCTCAAACACAAACCATTTCAAAATGGGTGGCCGTCAATTTCATTGCACAGAACCTTTTGTTCTGAGGCACTAACGGGACAAATGTGCACTTAGGCTCAGTTTTGTGTGTATGTTTGGATGGGATGAGAGGAAAGCCGCTCAGAAGGTAGTGGTTTAAGGTCAACACTTACCCTGCTGCACAAAATGTTCTTTTTTTCTGTCCTGGAGATATTATCTTTAGAGACAGAAGAGCTGTTTTGGAGGGAGGAACCACTCATACATGCCTGAGTTGTATCAGGTGCAGTGAGGAGTGTGTGTGTGTGTGTGTGTGTGTGTGTGTGTGTGTGTGTGTGTGTGTGTGTGTGTGCGCTGCCATATGTATGTGGAACACATGTATATACGTATACATTCATGAAGTGTGCAGAGGAAGACAGAGGGTCGAAAAGAAAAGGATCTGCTTTAAAAAAAATAGCCTCTGAAATTAAAAAATGATAATTGGGAGCAACTTGTGTTTCATTTTGACTTTCATTCTGCATTCTAGCCTTCGCTTTGCCTGCAGCAGCAGAAAATGCCAACTGCCAACAAACCGCTGCACTAACAAATGATAAAACCAGCAAGATCATTAACAATATTCAACAACTGAGGTGTGAAAGATGGACTGTCTCTTCCATAAGGCGTGCCACTATTTTCCAGCAGTGCAAATAAATTCAATCTTGGCACAAACTCACTGATTTAGCCAATATGCAACAAAATAAGCAAAGCTCATCATTTAATCATTACAGCTCGCGGGGGAAAGAGATATATGAAAGTTAATTTCGTACCCAGGCACGAAGGGTGTAATTTCCACGGGGGATGGGGGGACATGCCCCCTTCAATTATGCAGTTTCAGTTTGATTTAGTCACTAAAAGGCTCTCTAAACAGAATCTTCATTCTGTCCAGCTGCAGAAATCCAGAGGACAGAGGAGATGAGTTAAAAATGCTCAAAATATTGATGCGTTCAGCGAGGGCTCTTTCAAGTGTTACCATGTGTTCAGTAATTATGCTTTACAAAGAACAGCGAGAGATTTACTCACTGTTCGTGCCCAGGATTTGCCTCTCAGGCTTGGTGGAAATTATACCTATGGCCTAAGAGGAAGACTTTCAGTCAGTGTCTGGTATTATTTATAGTATGAGTACGCTTACTTAATTATAGATGACAAATGAGCCTGTCCATGTGTGTGTATGTATGCATCTGGGCTTCTGTGAGTGTTACACACTGCAGCAGGGGTACATATGGGTGTATGTAATGCTGTGATTATAAAGTATCTTCTTAATTGCAGGGTCAGAAACAAAGATGTGGGGAGAACAAAATGATGAGCAAAAAAACCCCCCACAAACCTGACAGAGTCGACAAGAGAAGACGACACTGGCTAAGATGACAGAAGTTGAGAAGAGGAGGAGAGAGGAGCGTGGCAGCTGCAGAGTGTGAGGATGTGGGTGGTGAGACGTTTCACTTGAGCATGAGTGCACAGACATTTTAATGGAATCTATAATACATGCGAAGTGGGTCACTGGATGGGTGTCCTATTTCCATGCCACGAGGCACAAGGTCTCCTCAGTATCTCTCTTAACTGTCAGCTGGTCTGTTTTCAGCTTTTGTTTGGCATAATCGCACTAATGGGAGATATTTGGACCAAAAAGAAAAACACTGTGGCGACATGCAGTCTAGGAGTTGTTGTCTCCCAGTGGACACAACTGTAGGTGACATGTCTTGACATGGAGAGTTTGGAAAAGAAAACACAGATTCTGTCAGTTTTTCTGTCCGTCAGACTAAAACAGCCACATATAGAAAGCGTTCTGGTCACGCTGTCGGTGTGGCTCCAGGATCATTCAGTCAGTCAGACCAACACTTTGGATTAGAGTACAATACTTCTGTATATCTGAAACTAATAAACAAACCACCAGTTTTCAGCCTGCTTCACCTCTACATGAAATAGATTAATGCTAAAGTAGCATGCTAACACGAGTTACACTGACATGCTAAAGGTTAACACACTGTACGGCCATGCTAACTGGACGAATGGATGTGAACCTGTTAAGAAGGTAACATGCTAACGGCCAGCATGTTAATATCAAATAGTTAACACGCATGCTAGTGTCACTGTGATAATGTTAGCATTCAGCTCAGAGCACAGCTGAGTCTGTTCAGGGCCGAGCAAGCTGAGCCTTTTTGATTTAGGTGCAAACATGGCTTTCTTCTGCTGCCATGCTTGCCTCTCAATTACTCATCCATCCAGGTTTGTTTACTTGCGTGTAATGGGAATTAATGCCTCACAGTTATTGACTTTAAGTCTTGTTCAGAATCTAAATTAAAGGTGCCCTGTGGAGATTTTGACCACTAGCAGCGCTATGGACCAATGTCCACACGCCACAACATGATAAACATTCCTGCCACTGCAGTCACTCTGGTAGAGAGCAACACACAAAGAAGAAAAGCAGTGTGCCAACAAAGGAGTGAAGAAGACTACAAGCTGGCAGACATGACTGTAAACAATGCAGGATCTAAAATGTTCAAAATCTTTTATGAGAAAGGAAATACATTGATATCTATATAAAGCACAAATGTATGCATATTTAAATACAGACACATACAAATACATATGTGCAGCTGACAAAGAAGTAGCCCATACTGGTTACTATATACTGAATGTCAGAATTGGCATGTTTACTGTAAAGCAAATGTTGTTTTTCATACATTCATAGTGCAAATGGTGATCATTTGGAACAGTAGCTGCTAAATGCTGGCAGGTAAGATGCACTTAAGACGAGGAGTAGCTGACAGGCTGGTACAAGCGATGCCACAACAAACTCACACGATGCTTTTTACAAGGAAAAAAACAACTGAATGTCATGCATTTAATGCCAAATTTACAAGAAGGCCCCCTCCACTCAAAACTCTCTTCCTTCTTCTTGTTCCTCTCAGGTCAGGTGACCTCGTGAGGCAGTCTTGCATGCAGTCACACCTGTACATACAGCTTTCCACTTGTAAACTGAACACCAATGATGCATGCTACTGCCAGGTGTAAACAGGGCCTGTGTACAGAATATATTCCTTCAAATAGATTCAAAACAGAAAGACAGACATTTTTATTTAGAATGATAAAATAAGCATTACTTCCACTGGCGTTACTACTATTAGAACTAATGCAGTATCGATTTCACTCACCATCCTTCCCCTGTCTGAGCACTCTTGGCTGACCTGAGCCACTCTGATATATCTGTTTGAGTATGCCTGTTCCTATTAGAAAGGTCCATTACTTCATGCTTTGTTTGAAGTGAGAGGCCTCTGTGATGACTGCTTTATCTTGCCATCCTGAGGAGCAGGAGCCCACTGGGACTGCCAGGCTTTCAAGTTTAACATCTCTCTATCGAAGTAAAAGATATGGCTCACATTCAGCTCAACTGAAAGCTAAATTGCTCTCCAGTCAACAAAGCAATAGATCAAGAGTTGCAACAGTGAGATAAGAGATGCTTCCTAATTCAAAGCAGCTGGAAGGTAAAGATGATTCACACCTCAGTGGGAATTCCAAGATCTGCTCTGATAAGGAGATGTGCCTTGGTCCGCTCTCATTGTTCTGCTGTTCCTGTTTTGTTGTGCTGTCAAGGCTCTGAAGTTTCACTAAATCCACACAGGTGGTCTGTTATGCAAAGTTGCAAAGCCAAAATGTAATTTAACAGTAAAGCAGGTGATCTCTCTGTGCGATAGCACAGGAAAAGTAGAGGAAGTGGTTATTGTAGTATCAAAGGAGGCACGGTTTGCTTTTTTGCAGCTAAAGAGGAGACTGAAACACGTTCATGAGAGCTGAATTTCTCATATTTTGCACTTGCTGAGTTGATTACTGATATTATCTCTCTACAAATCCAAGCCACTGTTTTTTGAAGCTCGCTGTGATCTGTATTGACGTGGCTGACAAGGTTACTTTGCTGTCAGTAGATGATAAGTGGGTCAAGCTAACAGTGAACACAGTGAATCCCTGTGTGTAACATGCAAGAGCCAAGTTTAAAATCCTGTAACATCACATCTGAAGACTTTTGACGAGAGAGAAGTTTAAGCCCTCTCCTCAGCCTCTCTCTGCATGTCTCGTTAAAGCTAGTTGTTCCCCCGTCACATCTTTTAACCTCTGCTTCCTCTTCCGCTCCCGTCACTGAAGAAAAGCAGGATGTATTTATAGATGCCTTTTCCTCCACAGAAAAACACTTGTGACACCTTTGAAAGGCCAGTTCTGTTTTGTTATGCATCCACTGCTGCGCGTGCCAATTTGCATTATACAGCTGACAAAGATGTTGCCTTTTTACTGTCAGCCCTTTGCTACCACAGGGTAAATACACTGAATAATAGCGTGCTGATAAAAGTTATCATTTTAAGAACATGCGTAAATTTGTGTGGTGCTGTCATCTGAATAGGATTCAGCTGACTTCCTTGGGAGAGGTGGCAACAAATGCCATTGAGAGTGGCATTCATGAAGATAGCCTGTTGCAGAGCTGTCTTCCACGTTTCTCATTCTTGAGAGCAGCCCCCCTCCAGCTGCCTGCACCTCATGGGAAGGCCATGTGCTTGGCAGGGCAAAATGAAGTGCCATGCCAGAACCGCCACACACCTTTCCTGCTCCCCCTGTCATTATGAGCATTTAGAGAGGGTAAACAAACCTCAGGTGTGCTGGCACACCACTGGCAGGCAAAGTGTCCACCCCGCTAAGACATCTTGTCATCCCTGCTGCGTGCAGGTCACAGCCCTCCCTCCCGCAGCCTCTCTCCACCTCTGATCGCTCGCTTCCTGTTTTTCATTTCCCTGGGTCGTGACAGAGCATCTACTTTTCTCGCTAATCCTATGAATGTGTATAGACACTTCCTGTCTCAAGACATCTGCTGTAAATATTCTGACAAACAAAGCAACAAAGTCTTGCCCCTTGACTGGGGCTTTAAATTCCAAACAGGGAGACACGGTTTGCCTCCATTGGCATACTGTCAGAGCAATCAACAGTTTGCACAAATAGATTTGAACCTCAGGGAGTAAGTGAATTAAGCACGGAGCTCAGAGGTCTCACCAGTGGTGTGCCGGGCCAAATGAAGATCAATATCCTGATCTGTAAGTTCCTGACCTAGGACACATCACTGGGCTAAAAGGACGGTTATTTCCACCATAAATCACTCTTTCAAGTGGGTTTATTCGAAAGATAAAGCATGTGGTCAAAGGAAGATGGTCATATTAAGATGCCTGTTGCTGTGCGGATTACTTTGTGCATTTAGTGCAAGTGAGTTTCGTCAGTTTCAGATGGCCCTCAGTTTACTCATCAGGAAGAATGCAAAGTAAAACCATTGCATGTCGTCTTTTGCCTGTTGTGGAGCTCTCTAAAGTCTGAGAAAATAGTCCCTGATGACTTCTCTGGGTATTGAAAATCCAATAAGAATATATGTTGGCTGATAGTAATTGTCAAACACATAACATCATTAAGCAATCTTGATAGCTATCCCTCTGATTTGTCTTTTAAATGTGACTGGACATGTTGAGTGGAACATTTTACAAAGCAAAAATGAACTCGCTTGTGTTCTCTGGTGGACAATGAGACGATATGTAATGGTGACACTGAGTTTCAATGTCCTTAAACCTAATTTCGCCTTTCTGTTCTGCAATTTCTTGTTGACAAACGGAAGCTACTGGCTGTACCCCTGTAAGTCTTTCAAATGCTTTTCATATTATTTTGTCTAACCCTTAATATTTAATATAACTTCATGTGGTGCGTACTTACCCAGAATCCTCAGCTGAGTCACAGCCCCATGCAGACCAAAGAACATCCAGAGTGGGCGGGAGTTGTCCACACAGACCTGCATTCCCACATTGGTGCCATTGTGGCTGAGGATGACCTCCCCTTCCTGGTTGACCAAGAAGCCCAGGATGTCACTGCTTTGGAGGGGCGTCGGCACCCGACACACTGCCCAAAACTCCTTCCTGTCCACCAGAGCCTCTGGATTGTAGGGCAAGTCGCTGGGGCGCAGCACCGCTGGATCACAGGATGTCACCCCGTAGGACAGCGAGCCCGAGCGTGCCGGGCTGGACTTGGTGACTTTGATGAAGACAGTCTCTCCGGTGCGCAGGGGCCGATTGGTGAAGACAAGAGTGCGCTCCTCTCGTGCGTGCTCAGATCGTGCCACCGTCTGCTCGTCCAGTGTCTTGATGTGCGCACCGCGCAGCTGGTGGAAGTGGAGGTCACTCTCCAGGGCGGATGGCAGCAGAGAGGACTGCTGGGAGTTGAGGGAGTTCTGTGGTATGGGGCAGGTGGAGGAGGAGGAGGCTGTGGCCAGGTGGAGGGTGTGGCGGTGGGAGTGAGTGTGGGCGGGGCGTCCGTCCTCCTGCTGCAGGTTGAGGTCACACAGGCTGACGGAGAGGCGGGAGTCATCGGCTTCACGCCGCAGAGAGGAGGAGCGCACTGTGGTGAAGGAGCGTGGGCGCAGGCAGTCGGGAGGAACAATCTCACTGTCTGAAAAGGAAGGGGAGAGAAGAAGAAGAAGAAGTGGGGTTGAGACAGAAAAAGAAGAGCGGATAATAGGGGTCTGACTGTGTTTTGCTTTGATTAGCAATCTGCTCAAGGCCTGTGGCGATGAAGTTCACAGTCAGCTGAATCCCACTTGTGAGCGTACAGTTCTAAAGGCTGAATCTGCAGCTCGTCTGACAACAAGATAATGACAAAAAAGAGGGAGCAATTTAACTTCAGTAGCACAAGTTGAATGCAATGCAGGATAGCTCTAATTACTCACCGCTGCTGCAAATGAGAGTGTCAGGAGGTGCTTTTACAGATAAAGAAATGAAAGAAAGTAGTCTGTTGCCCCTACATCTGCACAGAGCTGAATCATCGAGTTTTATAAAAGAAAATGCTGGATGGTGTCATTTAACAAATTATTTTCCTGAAACACAACTGAATACTGTACGTGTGTGGATGAGTAGGTGTGTGTTTGAGTAAGTGTATGGGTGTGTGTGTTGGTTGCATTCCTTACAATCCATAGTACAGTATCACTCTACAGGGAGCCATTAATGTCAAGCACTGTCTGTAAGAGCAGTGATCACATGCACACATTTGCTTAAGTCCCTTTCACACTGCAACTCTGAACTTATCTAAACATTACCTGGAGTTGCACATCAGACCACAAATGTCTGAATCAGTTGGACAGCTGATCATAAGGAGTTTACCCTGAAATCTGTGTAATGTATGATTGAGACCATGTGTGAACACAACAGGTCAACAAGCAAGTGGCTGTGTTGATGACATTTCTAACATGCGACTGGTGCGAAACCTTGAAGAACACAAAGATTCGAGGGTGAAGAAGAAGGCTCATTTACACAAAGACAGCGATGAAAAGTCGAGAGACAATGAGATTTGAGATTTCCACAGCATACTTTCTCTTCATGTCCTCTGCCTGAAGAATTTCCTGTGAATTTCCAGTAGGTGAGGACGCATCTGACACAGACAATCTCCTGTTGTGTGCTTACATGTGTGAAAGGGCAACTCCAGACAATGTCCGGAGCTGATACATTCATCTGAAGTCTGTATCAGAAAACAGCTTTACGGTCTCATCCTACGCCTCGACACAGCTGCTCAAAATAACACCACTAAATGTGTCACCCCTCACTCTCCCATCTACCCCCCTCCTAGTCTGGTGGTCGGGGTAAAATTAGCCTGGCGTCCTGAGAGAGACCCCTGCTCCTCTGAGTGGGCTGAAGGGGTGGGCTGTCTGGGTTTGTGTGTGATGCACTCACATGTGTATTTGTGGGACTGACAGACAGAGGAAACAAGAGACAGAGAAGAATGAGAAAATAACCTCTCCTGCCCCCACACACGAGGTAATGAAGATACTACAAGACCCTCCTCAGTCAGTGTAAGAGGTGGAGGAGAGCAATTGAGACAAAAAACCAGGGGGGAGGACGGCGGATGAAAGACAGCGTCCAGCCCCTGACTGTCTCTGGAGAGTCTCTCCAGTCCTGGTCAGCTCTGGGCCCCTCTATCTGACCAGGACCTGAGAGCCTGACTCCAGATAAACCTCTTAGCCTCAATTACTAGGGCTGTGGGACAGGCTGCCCACCACTAACTGTAAACTGTAGCAGTGAAAACAGAACAGCCAAGCCTCTTATGATGTCCTCCCACAGCTGAAAGGGACACAAGCCAAAGGAAGACAGATTTATGACAGCCCTGAAGAAAGTTATTATATGGGTTGAAATAGGAACAGTTCAACCTTTGTACTTTGTTTCTCAGTATAGTTTTAACTCGATTTAGTTGTTATTTAATTACATCCATCCATTATTGACAACAGCTCATCCTTTGGAGGGTTGCAGGGGACTAACACTGATCCCAGCTGACACTGGGCGAGAGGCGGGGTTCACCCTGGACTGGTCGCCAGTTCGCCACACAACTATTCACACTCACATTCTACTGGCAATGTAGAGCCTATTGGCAGTTTAGAGTTGCCGCTTAAGCTGCACGCCAGAGAGAAAAGCGCCCGCCAGCTGTGAACCTAGGACAGTGCTAACCATTGCACCTCAGTACCGCTGAATGAAACTGGCAGTGGTCTATAGTGAAATTAATTAAATTAATCAAGGAAACAATTCATTTCTTTCTTGCATGAATCAGGTTATAGAGCAGCAAACATTAATACACAAGTCTAATGTGGTAAGTTGTTAAATATGGTAGTAATATGATATATGCTGCTGTCTAAGAAGATTACAGGTACTGTATGACTAGGAACCAGTTTTGGTTTTTCTAGATCAGCATCAATACTGGGATGAGCCTGAGGACATGGTCTTACAGAGAAGGAAGAGGGTTCAGTAAGTGTCAACACAGTACCTGTACTTTCATTTGATTCATTAGCTCAATACTTATTTGAATTTTAAAAAAGGAAGACAAAGTTCTCAAATATTGTCTAAACACAAGCAGATATAGAGGAACACTGCCTCAACAAAACATCTAGCTTTTGGTTGAATTCAGCAACTGTGGCACAGTATTTAATTCCCAAAGACAAAAACAAAGCATTGTGAGTTTGCTCCAGCTCTGATTAATGCCTCTGACTGCCGCCTTCTTCAAAGCAAGAGTGACCAAGGCCAAGTAACATCATAACATAAACCTCTAGTATCCCTACACAGTGTGGGAGATTCCTGTGTTGCTATGCAGAATAACACTGATCCTCCTCTGACCACACAATTTGATAGTTTCTGATATTCTGTGCTCGGGTTGCTAATGGTAAAAACATTATGCATTTATTGAACTATTGAATTTCTAACTACAACTATTCATCTGACAAACACAAACACATACAACCGTTTTAATTGCCCAGTCCTACTCTAGTTAGGGAGACAATTCGATCTGTACCAAACACTCATTCTCATTCATACCCAGCTCTACAGAGTCATTTGGCCATTCTAGATTCAACCCCACATCTCAACTAAACATGTCTGAAGAGTATACTTTACCTTCGTCATCTACAAAGACAGTGGCTGACATCAAGTACCACGCTGTGAATGTGTTAAACTCAACTGGAGATGACAGCAGTCTCCTCAGTGTTTGATCCCCTTCCACTGACGCGCCTGATTTACTGCATCATCGCTGAAATGCTGTCTGATGAGTCCTTGTACGTTGTAAAGCAGAGATAGTATCGGTGCTCTCTCAAAGTCATGTCAGCCTTCAATTAATGTTTGCTGCTCACCCTGAGCATGGCGCTCTGTGATTAATGTTTAATGGAACCAAGGCCTTGTAATTGTGCTAATTGATTTTTCAGAGAGGCATAAAATGGAGAGGACAGTGCCTTTGGTGCACAGGGCACCTCCAAGAGACTGCTAATCAACCAATCAACCATTAAATAGCTCACTGCTCAGAAGTGTGCAGCAGTTAACAATGTCCCCGAGGCGAGCTGTAGATGACTAGCATGCCAGCTTGGATTGTATCTACCATTTCCTCTGCTATCAATTCCCCCTGATGGACTCTCAGTCTCCATGAAAACCCTCACTAGGACTTAGAGGACATGAACAGAGCCTATCAACGTAGACGGCTGTGGCGTTGCAACTCAAGAGCTCAATCTGCTGTGTAGCTCATTTCTTGATTTCATGCCATTTCCTCTGACAGAGAGCCATTTGCTGAAGGGAGGTCTTTAATGAGGTAGAGAAACCTTAATGTGGTTCAAGTCTCAAATCCCGCTCTCTGATGATTAGGGAAGACCTCTCCTCTGGCCACAGAGTGAGGAGCAGGCGCGCTAACTGCTCAACCACAAACCGATTGCGATGCCCAGCCGTCGGCGCCCACTCGCTCTGAGTTATTTGGGGATTTGAATGACATCAACGAAACTGTGTGTGTCTTCCAGAGCCGGCCATTTCTCTGCTGCCCATCACTCCATCCTAAATTGGATTACGATGGGATAGACTTTGTTGCAGGACCTCCGGGACATGCGGGAGGACTGGAGCTGCAGAGAGGATGATGACATGTCTCGGGGGATAACAGCAGATGGGAGGGAGAACAGAGAAGAGGTAAATCCAGGAAGGCAGGGATGGCTGCTTGTGACAATGCTGGATTTATGTTGAAAGGAGTCTGTGGAGGCTTCCAAAGAGCCACAAATCATCTTGCTCTCTCTGTGTGTCACTCCGACTCTTAACTCAAACGCAGAAAGTGTGAACACAAACTCAAACACACAGTAAATTGATTCCTCTAAAAAATATAGTCTTTCATCAGCTATTTTCAAAAAGCTTCTCTGAGGGTTTATGTTCCTTTTTATATCGCCTTCCTTTTCCTCTTCTTCTCTCACTTTTCAAAGAGTAGTCATTTCAAACCCATATTGGCTTGTGTGCCATGCATTCTCCTCTTTTTGCTTCTTTATTCATCAAAGGCTGGTGAGACGGAGGCACTGCTGTATTTTATGTACTCGTTGTTGGTTTGGAGGACAGAAAGAGGAATGAAAGGACTGCAGAACATTTACCGTGCATCTGAAAAAGCTTGTGTGTGTTTGTGCACTCAACGTGTGTCTCTCCATGTCTGTTTGTGACCTCACCAGCTGCTGCCCGCTAATCATGGTGCACCTGCGTTTTTAGCTGATACAATCCCTTTGTCCTATTGGTCCTTTTCAAATCCGCCACTCACAGATGCTCTCTCTCATTGGCCGACAACAGAATTTTGCACTTTGAAAGCAGCATTAAACAGTGTGTGTGTGTGTGTGTGTGTGTGTGTGTGTGTGTGTTCACTTCTCTCTTGTGTAGGAAGACACTGTAATGGGGCCATGGAAGATGCAGCTGCTGACACTGAGAGCCTGGAGGGGTTGTGGAATGGGGGGAGCGCTGGGTTTCATCACCTGACTCTCCACTTTTGATTGAATTTCAAAGCAAATGTAGCACCTGTTGGGTTAAACCATTAATTAATTCATGCAGGGGATCATGAGAGCTATAGTCAGCCCTTTCATCTGACTTTTTAAAAATTGAAACCCATTTGGCTTGCCTTTTTTCCCCCAGTTCCTCCTTGGAGCGTTTTTTGATTAGAATAATTAAGCACCTGTTGGGCTAATCCATTGCAAATACATGGACAAGGGTAGTGGGTGATGGGAGGGAGAATGGCAGTGCATCTATTTTGGCCCGCACAGGCACTGGCTCACGCTGTAAATGTTTTTGATTAGGGAATAGCTGCAAAGCAGGTTAGCTAATGCTGTGCATGGGGAGGTGGATCGAGGCAGAGTCTGGCTTAGTGGCTTTGCTAGCCTGAGCAGACGGAACGTGCCAGGGTTTTGAGCCAGTGTTGGAGCGGGGGGTGGGGGGGGATTTACTCTGTCTCGTGCACACAATCTATCTCACAGGGCTTATCTTTATCCACAGTCTCTGGAGGGTTTCATCTGATGTCAGCAAAGGTGAAGTGAAAGCTGGAACCAGGAAGAGAAAATGAAAAGAGAGATCTTAGAGTGATCTGTAAGTGAGAGGACAGGAGAG
>JBBMOE010000037.1:5329857-5413992 GCA_037975065.1 Chaetodon trifasciatus
TAAGAGTAAATAAGAGAGTGGGGGGGGGGGGGGGGGTGAGTCAGAGGGGTCTTTGTACTAGATGTTTGGGATGTTCTTTATTCCCTGGCCTTGGCCCAATCCCCGCTCCCTGATCAGGCTGGGCAGCTTTAAACCAGGGGCTTTTGGAAAGAGCAGCAAGCTCCCAGGGCGACACATGGCCATAACAAAGAGCCAGGCAAAATGCCCGCTAAGTCACAAAAGCCCTGTCCCTTAGGTCATCAGCAGAATGCAGCGTGGTCCGCCCCTTCTCTGCCAATCAGCATGCCAGGACCTTAGCGTTAATAACCTCCATCATAAGGTTCTTATATTAAAGCCCCCGTGTTTTATTCCTGTGCTCAAGCGTGAAGGAAGGCTGAAATTAGGCCAATTATTTATTACTGGTTGAAGACTGACACTCTCAACACATGCAAGTCGGCCGCTTTGCTTTCATTTTTATTTCATTTTCATTCATACAGTATTTATAGAAAACTGGCTCTACTGCACTAATTCATAGTTTTATATTAACAATGGATCAAGTGAACTCTGTAATGTGAAAGCTGTCGCTTGTAGTGATGAACTCTGCACTTCCCCTCAGCTCACAGAGCATCTTGCAGCTCACTGTTTTGGTTTTTTCCAATATCAACCTTATAATTAAATGTTGCATTTAAAGCTTCTTATGCTGCCTCCAATAGGCCCCAAACCAATTAACAGTACTTCAAAACATTGTTTCTAATATCATGTCAAGTTGGAAACCATTTCTCTCAGCTATAGCTGCACAAATGTCTGTCACTGTGAACCAGTGAGTGAGTCTTTTTCCAAATAATTTGGCAGTCCTCAGGGTTTTCTCAAAAGCTGTATTATCACCTGCCTGCTCATGTTTCTTGCCCTTTTTAACTTCTTTTTACTGTTGTTAGTGTCCCTAGAGCTCAATGTTTAACATGCTGAGTTAGGTTACGTCATTATTACCAACAGGTATGATGGTCAAAACTAAGAAAATATGACCAAAGTTGTAATAAAGTGCAATCATCCTTTAAACAGGAGCATTATCACAACACATGACTGTCATGGCTGCCTAGTTTGGAGTTGTGTTTCTGATCAGGCACACTGACTTGCTTGAACCGTGTCACAAAGCAACATTTCTAAACCCCATGACTGCTGTTGTCATTCTGTCTCGGTCTAAAAGTGTATAAGTGGGGCACAGTAAACATGGTGTTGATTTCCCTGGCGCTGTTTCAGAGGGCAAGCAGTGTTCGACGGCTGGATGTTTCAGAGGATCTTCACTAAACATCATGCTTTGAACTGCGGGTAAAATCACTTCTGAGCACAAGGAAAACACAGAGTGGAGGAAAAACAGGAAACTCCACATAAATCTTGATGGGTTACCTCTACTTTACCCCCATTAAAAGTTATCTGTTGAATTTCTCACCGCTGATAAAGTTCAAAATGTTATTATTTTGCTAATGTCTTCTGATCTGTCTCTTTGAAGAGGAAACTCATGTCTTGGAGTATCCAGCCAAGGTACAGTAATTTAAAACGGATTAAAAATGCCAAAACATACAAACCCAGCATATTCTTCTTGGCCTTTTGAGCTCTCTGACCAACAGCAACCATAAATTATACGCAGCACACTTAAGCCAAGAAACACAACACTGCTTAATTTGCTGTGCTTGATGTCCACCCTGAGCCCACTACATTTCCTACACGAGTAAGAAACAGTCAGATTTACACCAGCTTTTCTGCTCTGTGTATTTTTGTTGGAGGGTCTGCATGAAGCATCGGGATCTGTAACCGCTGCTATTAACTGGGAGGCTGAGTCCTGCCAAGTCAAACACCAATGCCAGTCAAGTGCGCACAATAATCAAATAATCATTTCACTGAAAGTAATCGGTTTCTCCCAGAAGTACGGGAACTGATCCGTCCCTCTATGAGCTGGACAGCGCAACAAAAGTTCTGAATAGACTGTCACTCCAGATAACTTCATGTTAGTGGAGTGCATCCAGAGCAGAGTGCACAGAGAGGTACAGCCGTCAGTGAGCAGCAGAGCTCAAATCTTCTTTCTAATGAAAACCTGCTGCATTTCTTTAATTACACGACTGTGGAAGTGTTTGTTTCTCTGAACACTTAAAGACTTTCATAATTAAGGTCAGTTTTAAAATTTGTTTCATCTAACTTCTACTCATTGAGTTTTTTGTGGTAATTAGTCTCTGTGTAGCTGTGGGCTAAAGAAAACTGACGTAGCAAACCAAATTATACCACCGTGCTCATCCACTTCTCTTTATTCTCTTTTGTCGGTCACACACTCTCCTGTTCTCTCAACCCACCTCCATCTGTCTTTACACCAAGCAGCCAAGGTGAACATCACGTTTACATGTGAGCCAAAACCTCAGCAACTGGTTACATTTAAATCTCATGTCATTAATGTTTTAATATGATAATGCCGTACAGCCTGCTCATCTCTCATCATAGTCACATCGGAATATTGCTCCAAGAAGTTCCATGTACATAACAGTAACTTGTCTTTTGTACCGAGTATTGCTAAACTGGAAGAGACTTTCATCTGTTGGCCTCAGACTTCAACATATTCAGCTCTAAATACTGCCAGACAAGGCCTGCGTTTTATTTTGACACCTAGAAAAACTGTACTTTATCATCATTTCCTACACCTGTAAAATCAGAGAAGGGAATCCTCCAGACATGTACGTGTTGAAGTCGCTGCTCAACCAGACCAGCTGGAAAGCTACATGACAACACATGAGGGATGCCATTTCCATCAGAGTTGACATCCTGTTCAAACAGGAAGACCCTGCTTCACGAGCTGTGAAAAATAGGCTAGCTCTTCTGACATGTCTTGTGAAAGACGTAAACAAAGAGTCGGGCCTGCTGTGCCGTCATTCATCAAGCTTTCACACATTGTTTTACTCTCTGTAGCACTTTCCACGATTAGTTTTCTTTTCACCTAGGCCACATCTGCCATCTTTACACAAAAGCACATTAATACAATCAATGGTGATTCGTGGTTGCATAAAACAGACAAGGACATTGTGCTATCATATATACAGAAAATACACCACCCAAATACAGTTTGGAGTTCCAGATTAGCCTTGCAGGAAACCTGCATCCTATTTTCTGGTTGATTTGATAAAAATGGCCATCTTCAAAATGTCCTCTCATTACACACAGCCGTTCTGCCAATCTAGAGTGACAGCAGACGTTGCTGCTTCCTGATGGCACAATGGGAGCTCATTCTCCGGTCAACAGCTACCGTGTAATTCGATCCATCACCTGAGGGCAATCTCTCATAACACAATAGACGTCAGAAGCTCTTTAGAGTTTCCCCCACGGAGTGTAAATGCAGTTTTCCTTGTGAAATACAGAGGTAGCCTCCCTTCCAGGACACGATGTTTGGTATGAACTAAATGAACTGCTTTGCTTCTTTGTGGTGACAGCTAGATTGCCCAACTCCTTCTCTGAGTCAGCCTGGTTGAGAGGTGTTAGCAGCCTCAAGGCTGTGCAATCAGACTTTATTCTCTTGTCCTTCAGGGAAGTCCCTCAGTGGCCCCCTCTTGATTAAAGCTCCACAGTGAGTGACTCATACAATCTGAGTCCTGCCGGCTTCAAAACAGCTGGAATTGCTCAGTTACTCAGCCTCCTTCCCCATGTCGAGTAAAGTTCTGCTGAGTGTGTGTGTGTGTGTGCATACGTGTGTGTACATATGAGAGTGACAGCTAAACTTAGGAACCAGGACATGGGTATATATTAAACAACCTTTTCTAGCTTGTTGGATTACAAGCCCGCGGGGACAGCTTCAGTCTGGCCCAAAGATTATCCCGCCAAACTTCCACAATATTGTATTTGCTCAGTTCAAGGCCAGGTTCAGCCCGTCACCTGCTACCTCAGGTGCCAAGCAGACACGTCACCACATTTGACACCTTTTATCTGTAGCACAAGAACAAAAATCTGGATGTGTTCTTGTATACTTGATGCATTTGTTTCTGGACTCAATGTGGATTTTCCATCATTTGTTTCTGTCTCAGCGTCATGAGCAGGTTAGACAGGGAGAAGAGAAACCTTAAATTGCTGTCATCATGCTCATGCAGGTGTGAAACCACAAAATCAGCCCTGCCCCATTGTTCCTGTTATGTATAATGTATCCCCTGGTGATTCCTGTGGGGCGGATTATCACATGATACAGTACGGCTCCTATTTCAATCTTTCAACATCAAAGATGTCACCTGGGGCCATCCTTCACTATTCTACCTCTGCGCTGACCTCAGAACAGCCTGGGGATGTTGAGCAGATGACACATCTCAAGAGACAAAGGCACATGAATTTGCTCTGAACACGTGCTACAAAACTGAATGGCCATGATCAATATTTGTTTTTTCACAGTGGATCACATGACTGCTTGTGCAGCATGTGAAAGGTGACTTTTATGATCAACAGTGATCACTTCATTTTCAAAAATTATGACCAGCTGTTTATTCAAAAGTTAAATAAACTTAAGCTTGTTAATAAACTTGTTGTGCTGCCTCCAAATGGAAAATAAATAACTCTTTAGACATATTTCAAATTTTTTATATGATTACTTCCTAAATTCTACTGGTCGCATAAAGACGGCATTCCATCTGCAATGCGTACGATGGAGCTGATTGCTGCCATTCGGGGCAATGCGTGCAGTTCCGCAGGGCGATTAGCGTCTCCGCTTCAGAAGACGATCTCCTGTGACTAGACATGCTTTGCATTTGTCTAAGCCTTTGTCATAATATAGCCAGGGGCGGGTACAAACTTGTTACAAGTTACACACATGAGTCTGGAAACGGCTTTTCACATTCCTTATTAAAACTATACTTTCACTTTATTTTTAGACTTTTTTTATGGCAAGTTACTCTTCACTGCATTTGCCATTTTTACCTTTGATGCAACTAATTTGTTTTCTACTAAGCATTTAGCTATGTTAACCAAGTTATGTGAATGTGATTATGAAGGAGAGCTTGTGAGACAAAGAGACGTGTGCATCTGCCAGATATTAATGAGCTGGGCAAATGCCAAAAATACCTTTTCAATTTAATGCAATAACTGCACACTATTCCACTGGTGGTTGAAAAGCAGCCTGCATTACACTTTCATATGATCACATAATAACTGGATTGACTCTGATATATTAACAGAATCCTCTCATTGCACAGAGCGTGGCTTTCTTTTGATGGAAACCAGACAATTTATTTGCTCTAATTTGCATTGATTGCTATTTGTTTTATAGCAATGCCTGAAGGTGAATTCATTAGAAAGAATGTCGCCAGTTCTTGGCTTTCACTCAGTAGGCTGCCAATTGTTATTTATTGAAGAATCAATTTTTGAGAAGCATAAGGAGAGAACAAATATGGATGGATATAACTGCTCTGTTGGGTTTTATGTGTGACGAACAGGTCTCCCTCTTTTTTCTGGGCTTACCCTGCTTCATATCAAAGCAAGTGGTATGGTTGGTTACATGTCCATATCAAGATAACAGGCAACAACAGTAGGCTAGGCAGCTAGTGAGTGTGATATTTTGATCTTATCGATACCTTCATGGAGATGGGGAAACTGTGGTTCAGGAGGCACAGCGCATGACCTGAGACTTGACCTGGACTTGCATGAAATGTCCTGTGAAGATCTCTGGCCGGCACACACTAAGCAATATTAAAACACAAAATAACTTGTACTTCAAGTAGTTCATTGACCTAGTGCTTTTACTTTTTTATGGGAGTGATTGTACTTTTACTTGAGTCAAGATTTTCAGCTCTATCCACCACTGGATAAAGCAAAGCACCAAGCTACAAGTGCTCATGAAAAAACCTTCCCCAAATCCAGACAGTGAGCGCAGTAAAAACACAGAAGCCATGAAACAAAATGAGTGACAGGAAATGAACAGCTGGAAGGAGAAGAACATAACGTGACATGAAGACAGGTAGAATGGCTGGCTTGAACAGGCAGTGGAAACTGCTTTGGAAGGTGTGTGTAGCCTTGTGTGTGCGAATATTTGTGTGTAACACTTTCCCTGCTGAATGGAGACATGAGAGACACTACCAGAGGACCCCTGCTAATTTACATTATGAAAGGGCTACATACTCAAGCTGTACAAAATGTATTTGCGTAAGAAACTTAATCCACCATAGAATTTTAATTCAATCTTTATGTAGTGAGGATTATAATATTTCCAAGGGGGCACGATGAATAATCTCACTCGCTGCAGAAAAATGCTGAAATGGAGAGAATAAAAATGTTATTGATCCTGGAGGGAAAAGTGGTCATCACAGCAGCAAAGAAGAGAGGTGTAGGAGAAAATTGGATGTTTTAAGTGAGAATCTGATAAAGGATCTAAATTAAAGTGAAATGGGCTTAACATGTCTACAGTTGTAAAAAAAAAAACCTAACAAAAAAAAACTTTCTCAGCAACAGCTAAAGCAAAAAAAGGAATAAAGAGAATGCTGCATTCTTCCTTATCTTGTTATATCTGTTGCTTCCCAAGATGTGGGTTTAATTGAGAATCAGAAACTGGGAAAAAAAAACAACAAACAGCTCCCCATATGCCAGATGAAATAAGGAGTGAAAGCGAGGGAAAGGCCTCAGATGTGAAAGCCCAAGGGCTTATCTGAAGATAGGGAAAGGTTCATGAAGCATTGTGTACAGAAATGTGATGCACAGAGCCGACACAATTGGCCATTCTGCTTCACAAAGGACCATATCTAGTCTAGATGATGTATTTCTATCTCAACCTTCGGTTGTGTTCCACCCTTCTGAGCAGGCCCCTGTTTGCGGGGGCAGATGTCAGTCAGCCTGAGGAACAGGGACACTGCTCGGGAGGCAGGCCTCCATATTTCCTGATTGTAAAAAGATAGCAGAAATGACTTAAGTAGGGCTAAGGAGAAGCCCGGTTTTGATTGAATTGCTGCTTGGAGCAGTGTTTCAAATGGGTCACATCTCTCACAAAAACACATCATGGATACTTCAATCAGAGCAAATCTTGGAGTGCATGAGCTCAGTTAGTGGGCCTCTGCTATATGATATCTGAACCATTTTCTGCATGCCCCTTTATCTGATGAGGTTGTTTTTTCATCTGCAAACAGTAATTTATTAGGACAGACAATGCTGAGCATGGCAACAGTCTCTGACTACCGTAAGTGTCACTGGTCCACAAGGGAAAGTCAATTACAGAGAGGGGAAACAAAGAAGATGGGTTCCCCCAAACTCAAGACACTAAACATTCACCCGCACCAGCCTGGAGATATCAGTGTCACACAATTACAATCAGATGTGTTATCTATGGGACATGTGACCCCTGGTCTATTTTTACAGCAGCAGAAAAGATGACAGCACTGACTCTCGAGGGAAAATGTGAGTATACATTCTCACACATCAAAGCCTGGGCCACACTATCCTGTGCTGTGCCTGTGTGGTATGTGTGTTAAGCTACCTAGAATATCTTGATAATGCACAGCAGCACGGCTTTCTTCCCCCCACTGCTTTTGTGTAAACATGGGGCCAAATATTGGTCAGATATAGATAGCCACTGTTCATGGAAGGCTTTACAGTGCACAAAGAAGAATGATAACCTCTAGAAAGGACCTGTTTACAGTAAACACAAAGACACAAGAACACCTGCTTTGCCGTCTGTAGAAATGTGGAAAGTAAAAGCAACCAACTCAGAGGGCATTGAAAAATACCTAAACATCTCATGGCTTACAGAAACCCCATTCAAGAAAAAGTGACAAGAAAGACAAATGGATCACTATCGTCGATACTAAGATTATATGAAACTGACATATTTGAAGACGAGACTTAGAAAAGAAATGATAGTTTGTCATTGTAAGCAGAGGGTTACACTGGGATGACATTGGTTTCATATCATTCCCAAAAACCAACACGCTCTCACTTCAAACATACGGATGCTTGGTCATTAGCTTTAAACTTCAGACTATGACTGGTACCCTTCTAGTGTTAGTTTAGCACATGCAGGGCTCGGTGGTCAAGTTAGCAATAATAAAAAGGCAATGTCCTGTTAGCAAAGTCCTGTTACACTTTCAAAATAAAGCTGCTTGAGAACAAGTATAAAGGTGTGGATTGGGAAAAGATCACCAATAAGTCTGTTGGTTACGTAGGTTAACTTACGTTATTTCAATTATGTATGTTACGTCACTTTACACGGGACACAAAGTCCTCTCTCTTCTGTGACAGCCCCATGTTTGACCATCCACCTTTTCTCGCTCTTTATATGCCATTGTGGGAAATACGTCCATTCCCTTTCTTGTCGGGACCTGGATGAAAAGATCTGTACTGCTCTCATGTCTGCATGCTAAACACAATCAGCAGCCAGTTAGAGTAGTTGAGAATAAATACTGGAAGAAGGGGGAAACAACTAGCCTGGCTCTGCCTGCCAGCACCTCTACTGCTCACTAATTAACATGTCATATTTTGTGGTTTTATGGGGTGTTATATACTGTGCTATTTCTTGGCCAGGAGCATTGACTTGTCAGAAACCTATGTACTACTGGCCAAGAAATAGTTCAGCACATATTCCTTTAAACGTCATTTCAGTTTATATTAATCAGTAAATTAAATTAGAACCCTCGAGTGTCTGGCTCCCCGGGGCTGTTGCCTCATTTGCCTGGTTAGTAATTCAGTTGTGCATCTTATGCATCTTCAATCATCTTACCTAGCAGCTGCACTCCGCGGGTCAGACCGTAAACATCAATGAGGGCCCAGAGGGGCTCAGCTGTGCGGACTCCGCTGAAGAACAGCATGGGACTGGACTCGTTAATGCGGTAGAAGACTCTGCCCTTCTTGTCAACCCAAAAGGCAATAATGTTGCCCTCATTAGCAAACTCCTCCGGCAGGGCCTTGGCCCAGAAGCCACTCTGGGACACCAGGTCGGGGCAGGCGTACTTGGGCAGGTTGTCCGGGTTTATTCTGGAGGGGTCTTTGGAGGTGAAGCCCAGACGTAGAGCCCCGCTCCAGCAGCACTGCTTTTTGGTAATCTGGGGAGAAGAGAAGCAAATGTGGCTTTATTGGTGTTATTTTGGAAACACTTGATATGAATAGCGCAGACTGAGGCATGAGGCTGCAAATCACCCCAACGCTCAACTATGGCGTATTTGACTTTACATGATTTTCATTCCAATGCAGTTAGTGTAGATGAGTCTCCTTTAAGGAGCTCCACATTTCAAGTGTAAACCTAAGATGAAACAGTACAATTGATTGACAGTTTAAAACCCCCCAGACTTTTAAGGGGCTCAAGTGCTCCAATCTGACAGAAAATACCTTGAGGCGGACTTGCTCATACAGCGCTATGGGCCTGTTGCAGAAGGTGATGGCATTGCAGAAACTGGCCTGCCTCTTGACTGTCTTCTGGGCAAGGTCCATGACAATTTGGGACCCCTTGGTGTTTGGATGGAAGAGCAGTGGGCTGATGGGAAGGGCCCCACCGATGGTGCCACACTGGATAGGCAGGCACCTCTTGGGTTTGTGGTGACATCGGTGTGACGTGGACGGGAACGGGCCGCCGAGGGAGTCTGAGGCAGAGAGAGGTGAAGCACAGAAAGAGATAAGCTTCACCAGGAAACAAAAATGTTCCAAGGAGGAGGTTAGCTTTAGTTACCATAGTTAGTGTCTGATGTTTTGATTCAAATCTGATGACAGGTCACAGAGCATAGCATCAGATTTTGCAGTTTTTGTTGACTGTTTGTGAACAATGGAGCAATGAGAAATAATACGCTCATCAGCCATAATCACATGGGGTGGGTGGAAATCAAATCTCCATGAGACGGCAACACATGTGAAAGACAGAAATAATGCTCTTCAGTTATTCACATACTGAACTGTTCCCAGATAAAATGGCCCATGAAGACTGTGGGCATCAGTCACCACAAGTAGAAGTCATGTGCTGCCTGGCTGCATAAAGCTGTTTCAACATATTACATACCACATACATATCAATAGCACACTTCACTATCTGGCATATCACACTTTCATATGCTTCATCCCAGAACCCAGCTGTTCTATGGCTACGTGCCAAGTCAAGAGGACTTGCAGAGGAAAGCTTGACTGACTTGATAATTAAATGCATGGGCAGTAAATGTGTCTGGGGTCTGGGTGAGAGTGGCTGAGGGGGTTTGGCCACAGCCCTTAAGCAGCTACTAGAAACAACACGTACTGGAGCAATTTCATAGACTTTCCAGAGGTGGTAACTGCCAGATTAAAATTGTGAAATTAGTATTCTGAAGCTGAACTGAGCTGAATGGTTTTGACAGGGAATCCTAAAAATTCCATCATCTGATACTCCTTCAGTATGCTCTATATTATCGTTCAGGGATGGGAAATGATTTCCAGAAGTTTCAGTGTTTGTGTTTGAACATTCCAGCATTTTGTGGTGAAATAGTTTATCTTTATGTTGTGCCCACTTTCTCTCAACTTGTCTGGTCTCCATCAGTTAGTGATCCAGTTTTTCCTCAGATCTCACCTGGATATTTTGTATCCAGCAGAGTTTCACTTGTACACCCAGAAAGCAATAATACCAGCAAGAGCAATTGTGATTTCAGGTTGAGAGATGGAGCTCCATTCCTGACTCCAAGCATTATATGTCTCCCAGCTGTGCATTATGAACGATTCAAGCTGCTGTCAGTGGAGAGATCGACATGCCTGTCTTCTCTTTGATTGATTTCTCCCTGTATGATTTACTGTCCCGTCTCTTCAAATCGGAGGTATTGATACATCAACATAAACATCAGCAAAACCTGACATTTACCCGGATATGTCAGTTGATGTTTTCCTCCAGACTCTAGTCAGCAATACTGGAAACATTTCACCGCCAAATATTTTAGCTATCTATCTATGGGAATACAAAATCATAGACCAATCAACAACATGAACACTTGAAAGGATATATCTCTGCCTCTAAGAGTGTTGCAGTGGTGCAGAGAGTGCTGGAGTTTAATTCCACATTATGGCAGGTGCTTGCTCACAAAAATGAATGGCTATTGAAAGTGTCAAAGTAAAATCATAGTAAATATTTAGTTTATGGTGCTTTGGACTCACTCTATACCCACTGTCATATTCACGGAGGACTGTTTGACAAACAAACAGATGAAAGCTAACACGGTGGCAGCAGCAGATGTCCTGTGGAGTCCTGATAAGACCACGCAGCTAGTCCTGAAAAACAGCACGCTTTGTGTCCTCCGTCTTTCATTGTCTCCCTCTTCTCCCTCTCGCCTGTGTTTATGTAGTAATGACCCTTCCAGTTTTTCACCCTGTAAGCGTGTCTACCGTTCAATCTGGCCCCAACCTAATAGCATCGTTGAGGCCTTTTGTCTTAGGCAGAGCCACAGGAGAGCAGTTGTTGAATGTGGTGCACATGGTCCTGGGCAGATTGAGCTGAATGCATTAGCAGGCTTTGAAGAGACGCAGCTGCTGTGGAGAGAAACTGGCTATGTGTGAATTCATGTTCCTTAGCAACCCCTTGTATCTAAAGGTCTCAATCAGTGCACTCTTTCTCTCTGCAGCTATCAGCTAGGATACAACAGATGCCTTTTGTTTACTCAGACACAACAAAATGATATAGTCTTGGATTCTAGCTTTTTGAAACTCTGCTTATGGGAGCCTTTCTGAGAGTCAGGCCAAACAAAGGACAATATCAGTTTACAGAGCAAAACAGACACATGACTTTATTGGCATCGTTCTGATATATCTCTTTAAATCCTCTATTTTACCAAATATCTTGATGAACAACACAGCTTTGCAGGTATTTGTACTTGCAGGTCAGTGGAAGGATATACAGATTCATACCCTGTAACAAAAGGTCAACTACTGAGTAGCTGCACTGGATTTAAGTGTCTTTACGTGCTTTGTGACATTTTGACCCTTCCTGCTATCCATTTTAACATGTACGGGAAGAGGAAGAGTGTAGATTTCCATGTTTGACCCTGTCACACTTACAGTAGAAACAGCCTTAATGTTTCACTCTCACCACCCTCAGTCTCATTTGGTGTTTGCAGCAAAAAAAGGTTTGATAAACCAACCGTGCACCACATGACCAGCACCAAATGGCGAGTTAGCGACTTGCTAGTGAAGCAGCTGAAGAGACAGATATTGAGAGCAAGACAAAGCTAAAAGGAGAGAGAATATTGGACTCACATTAATCAGGAGGACAGAAACATACATGCATTCATATAAGTCTAAAACTGCCTTGAGTGCACATACCAGATGCAACACATTGTAACTTGCAGCATTGTGCTGATTCTACCATTCAGCTAAAAATGTTGAGGTGGAGGAGAAAATTACTGCTGCAAGATAAAAATGTTTCTAAATCTAGCACTTGAAGCCGTTCAGCATATCTAATGCAGGTGATGTACTTGCATGAATCTTGTGGTTTTTGGGTTGTGTATCCACATGGCTGAATGCATTTCTGTAAGGCACTTTGGATAAAAAGGGTCTATGAGAGGAATGTAATGTAATGTCACGATATCCTTCCATGTTCGACCTTAACATGAACATAAACTGATAAGCCTTCAAACCAGACTTCCTGGTTCACAGTTTGTCTTATCTTCAGCAGCACACTGTCACCACTTCATATGTTTTGTTTGAGGATTACAGTCAGTCTGAACAGGGCCTATGAGCATGTGACAGCAAAATAGGAGTTAAACTTTGTCTTTACATTGCAGAAAATTGACCAAAATAGTCTTTTTTTATGTGTGGGAAAACATTTTTTCCCACGTGGCAGTTGTACTGTTTAAGATTCAGTGTTTACTCTTAAACCCACTGTTGTAGTTTGAGGTTATTAGACAGACCAAAGCAGCCTCAGGTCTCATTCCTCCAATTACCTCAGCAACACAAATACTTGAGTATGCTCATGTCCACAGACCCCGAGATGTGAACCCTTGATGTGAAAGGCTTGAAAATGGCTCTAGTTAACATCAATCTGACAGCTACCTCTTCAAAACCTCTGTTTGTGCATACAGCTTAATGTGCGTTTTATCTGGGGAAAAGCCGTTCTAACGGCCTCACAGGAGCCATTATGCCAAAGGACAAGGATGTCTTATTATGAACAAAGTGAAAAGCTTGTATTCCTCTGCCCCAGAGTGTGGAGGTCTTTATCCAACTAATAACAACACACACACACACACACACACACAACCGCTCCAATTCCTCATCACAATACACACGCTTGTGTGCAGCTAATACCTGTCATACACCAATGAACATCTCCATGGAGCAGTAAACTAATCTTTCACCAGTTCATCTGGCCGGCAACGGTGAGTGAGAGGTGAGCCCTGTGTGTGTGTGTGTGTGTGTGTGTGTGTGTGTGTGTGTGTGTGTGTGTGTGTGTGTGTGTGTCTGCCTGTCTGTTTGTGTGTGCATCAGTGTGTGTTTTTTATCTAGAGTTGTGTAGTCATTACTCACCAACCATCAGCTAAGTGGTTTACCATCTAAATAGGATTTTGGAGGTAGGAGAAAACTATTCAAATATTGGCTCAGGATTTGGTAGGCAAATGACACAGCAACAGCAAAAAGATATTTCTCTAAATGAAATGTTCTCATGATGTAAAGTTAAGCCGTATTACATGAAAGAGATCAATTATTTGCAAATAATTAATGCTTATTCATTATTAAATGAGTACCAAAAGGTGTGGGATTAAATGCACTGTACCATGTACAGTACAGCAGGTGTGGTGCATGCAGTGGGTTGTAAAAGAACACTGAATAGCATATGGAAGGTATAGCCTACCCATACACACACAGGTGAAGTAGTGAATTAGTGTAGAATCATTTTCTATCATGATCTTGCTATTGTTCCAAGCAGCAAACCCTGTCCATGTGTCTCCTTGGTATGGTAAAACCTTGACTAGTAACCCACATATCAACCCAGCCCCTCTGTAAAGCCCAGCTTCTCTCTCTCTCTCACACACACACATGCATGCACGCACGCACACACACACACACACACACACACACACACACACACACACACACACACGCACGCACACACACACACACACACACACACACACACACACACACAGCCTGTGTGGGTCTGTGATAGTCTCTTACCCTAATGTTTGGGAATATGTAACCGTAAGACAAACTGCTGTAATTTAGATGGATCACTGAAACAAGCTGTTAAGAAAACAGCTTTTGCATTATTTCCATGTCATGTGGACTGTTATGCTTTCACGCTAATCTTCTTCTCTTGGAATAATTCCAATCATTACAAGCACATGAAAGACAGAAGCACACGTTGGCTCTTTTACAAAGGTTACTGTTGTAAAATGTTACTCTTCCTGTTCAAGTTCTTTATTTGATTTTGTTCTTCCATAGATCTCTTGACAGTGTCATTTACAACACCGCCAACAAGCCTGGAGGGCAATGACAAACAACATCTTAATGATGTTTACATAGCAGCGTCTGGATGATGTATTCAATCCCACTGACTCATGACAAAATGGCATTTCAGCCTGATGTAACACCAACTGTGAAATGAATCATGCAATAATAGCGACCATTAATCACACACATTATCTTTTAGGCTTGGATGCTTAAAATACAGCTCAGGCAAGATGGCTTTATACACTGTATGCACCAGCAGAAGCTCCCAGGTTATATATGGTGCCTTTAACAGTGTAGTTCACAGGATATTACAGTTCCTGTTCTTACTGATGTCCAAAGTTCATCATATGTTATACATGTGACAGGCGCTACACAGAAACAGGTTGTGTGTGTGGAACTCAATAAGCTGTGTGTGGCTCAATGACAGCAAGACTGCTAATGTGGCAGAGACAGTAACTGAAGCTGTAGCTGCTATTCTACCTGAGGACACTCATTACAGGCTCATCACTCATGCTGGTGGTTACCAAAGGCTCGACGTGCTGATAGATCTGTCATGATGTGGCCTATTAGTTCAATGGTGATGCACTGATAGATGGCTTTTACCTATGGTAATGATGCATGCTGGGGGTTTCAATAATGACACCTGTCAGAAGAACATCAGGTAATCCTGAAATTTAAAACTATTTACTCTAGAGATGATGCTGTTTGGTGGCAGCCTTTTTGCCTTACGATAGCTCATATTATAATATCCTAAAAATTTGACTGACCTGCCATATTGTTTTCATTCATTCACTCACCCTGTCACTGTCTTCACATTATTCTGTTCTATCTGGTGTCTGGCAGCAGAGTGACGTTTCAAAGACGTTTTCTATGATCTCACAGGTGTCTACTTTCTGCCCAGAATGATAAAGTGTTTGCCTAGAGCAAACCAAAATTCAAGTCCAGTACTTCCACAGACTGCTGGCCCACTTTGCTCTACTTCTTTGTTGGAATGTAAAGTATATTAAGTCTGTTGCAAGAAGTGCCTCAGTAGCTGGCCCAGGCAAAGATGTTATCTTTCTCTTGATCTTCATGGAGAATACCTCTAAAGATACAACCTGCTCCCATTTTTACCTTTGCACTTATATTAATGTAGGAGAGGCCATGTGATGGCATTAGTAGTCTAACACATGGCTATAACTAAAAATGATCAGTTCCATTTCTTTTCTGGTTAATCAATCATTTATTCCCTAAAATGCCAGTCGTAGTGAAGAAACAATCCCAATTACCCTGAGTCAAAGTGTTTGTTTTGATGGCCCAACAACCAAAAGGTATTCAACTTAAAGAACAGAAAACCTCACAGCTGAGAAGCTGCCAGCAACAAACAACTGGAATTAACCATCTTGAATTACGGTGGCTGACAAGGGCAAAGGTGCTGCAATGGCCCAAAACATTTCCATCAGGAGAAATGTGCTGCAGCTTCAGAAATGATGCCAGTTCAAAAACAAAAACAAACAACACAAACACGGTCGCAAATGAAAAAAATGTGCTGCAGAATGGCAAAACAAATACACAGCAAATACAGAAACCATACAAAGCCTGAACCACAGAGTCTGAAAACAAACGCGGCACTTAGCACGTCCGCTCGAGGCCAGGACCATCTCCGCTGTGTTCACGTGACACGCAGCGTTCTTATCTTGCATTAGTTTTCAGACTTTCTGTGCTTCAGACTGTTTTGTTTCTGTGTTTGCTCTTAATGGATTTGTTTTGGCTTGTTTTTCAAGTCTTCTTAAAATGGTGTTGTTTCTGAAGCTGCAGCACAATTTTCCTTGAAGCGTTTTGAGCCGTTGCAATGCATTTGCTCTTGTCGACCATCGTATTAAATACAGCTACAATGATTAAATAGGAATATAATAGGCAGAATAATTGATCATGAAAATAATTGCTAGCAGTTATCCCTGGATTTACTGTTTATGAGCAACAGAAACTACAGCTGCGCTATAGTGGAAACTAGAATTACCACCTTGCGGTTGTATCCCTTCACCAACAGTGAAGTTGTAGTTTACATCCATGTCTGTCCACACTCTTATATGTAGTGATGCATTAAGTGTATTTTTTGGCTAAATGGAAGTTATCACTATATTGACGTGTATGATTCCAGTGAATAATTTGCAAAAGGGGAGAGAGAACAGGTTGAGAGGTGTTTAACAAAAACAACACATCTCTTAATAAACTTTACAGCTGAACTTGTGTGTTGCAGTTGTGTTATTTACATGTGATCTACTATTTCTGTAGTTTCTCAAACTCAAGCAACAAACCCATTCATCTATATGTGACTAACATTACAGATAGATCTGGATACCAAAAGGTTTGTGTGTTTGCTGTGTGTGTGTTAAAGGTTTCTTAGATAGTGACAGCTGGAGAGAGACAGGAAAGGCAGGGCAGAGAGAGAGAGAGAGAGAGAGAGAGAGAGAGAGAGAGAGAGAGAGAGAGATGCAGCTTAAGGCCTGGGATAGACTCTAAACTGGGCTGCTGCTGTATAGACTCAGCCTGGTGATCTATGGGGGTGCCCCACCTTTTTAACTGTTAACCAGCACCAGGATGAGGTGCCGCTGATAACGTGAAGATACACACTCAGACACCACCTTGTGTAACTGAGCTCCTGCCTCCAGCTTCCAGGCCACATGATCTGTGACAATAGCTGCATTGCGTGCATGTTAACAGGCAGCTGATAGGCAGACTGCGCATGCACAGTGACCAGTTTGCTATGTGCTCTGATGAAGGGGAGCACTTGATCAGTTTATCAAACAAGCAAAACACGCAGTGCTCATTTTCAGGTTGTGGTAGGCGACGAGCGGGGCCTGCTGTAGATTAGTCATAAAAAATGAGAACCTTGCAAGTTTTCAGTTTGTACTGGGAAACAAAAAAAGTTTTGAGAGTTAATTTGCCTTACTTCATCCACACATTGGGACATGTCACAGACAAGACCTGCACAAAATGTCCATATGCGTATAGAGTGGGAGGCATGGGGGCGATGTTGACACTGGATATTGTGCAGCTCTGGAAGAGACTAACTGGTCTTTACCATCAAAAAGAATACCTTTCTAGTGTCCTAGCCTGGGTTTACCTACTGTAGAGACACTGCCATCAATAATTCACTCTGCAGTGTCCTGGCATGAAAGGTGAGACAGCTGAGATGATGAAGTCTGGCTGACGTCATCTACTACAGCCCACTAGTCTTCACGCTGTTACCGCACTCCACTTCAGGAGCAGGATTACACAACAGCAATCAATAAGTAATAATATCGCAAGGCCACATGCAATGAGCACAATGCAATCCAATGATGCTGCTTTGGCAGTGGAAGAGAGCAGGCTGGTGGAGAGGCGTAATGATATGCAGTATGTACTGAGTGAAAGCAGGCAAGATGCTCCTCAGTACTGGCTGGAAGTCATTATGTGGGCGCTGCCTTGAAGGTGACCTATCATGATGAGGATGAAAAGGCTGGCAGGAGACACACAACTCATACACACACACACACACAGACGCTGGACAAGTAGGGAGGTTAGGGTTGCAGGGGATCTATCCCTGTGTGTTGATGTAGGTGACAGACTGCTGCCCTGGAACATGCTGCCTTAAGTCAGAAGTAGTAAGAATTATATGGGCGACACCAACACACACTCTTAACAATGCCACCTGAGCCTGAGACATATGTTTCCGTCACTACATAGCAACTGTGCAGGCCTGATTAAAGCTATGTCTTTCTCCCTCTTGCTCTCACTCACACAAAGAGAAAGAAAAAAAAACAAAGATAGAACAAGAATGGAAAGATTTTCAATGGTGGCCTGTGGGTTGTATGCTGTATTTAACTAGCTGCTGCCTTTATTTGGCATTCGATAACCTGAGGCATATCACTGAGATCTCATTTGATCCTGGGAAGTTCAGAAACTTTACTTCATTATGTATATAGCATTCCTTCAGCTCAGTCTCCACTTTGCATTTGGATATTGAATCCAATTCACATCGAATGCAGCCAGACGCTCCATCGAATCAGCCTGTGCAGCTTCAGACACTGGCCCACTTTCAGTCAATCGGGAGCACAGAAGTGGAGCTCCCACACACTCAGCAGACTCAATTATGCAACCAACAGAGCAAACACTGTTTGGATGTGCTCTGGTGCTTCACACCTGAGAACAACAGCCTGCAGAGGTGCAACTTTAGAAAGCATAATGTGTTTCTCTGTAAACCACATCTTTCTCATTCCTCCATGTTTCTGGATCGTTTCAGGTTTTAGTTCTTTGCCAGCTGCATTTCCTGAAAGTACAAGTATACAGGAAAACATCGCTGGAAGGGTTCAAGTATGATACTCTGGTTTCGTAAACTTTGCTGTTTCCTCTCAGCTCTAGAAAGAAGCAGCAGACGCAATCACATATTTTCTATTAGTGGCTGTGGGTCACCATGGCAACACTTGTACTTTAATATGAAGTTCAGATTAACCCTCTCCTCTTCCTACTGTAAACACAAGTTTTCTAAGTGTAAGCTGTTATCAGACAGGCTTACGTCCCAAATGAAACAGCTGAATATTTCAATCCATTTAGGTGTCTTGACTGAGCCAGCATGCACAACACCACACTGTCTACTGAAGAACAGAGCCAGTGAAGCAGGTAAAATAGTTGATATAGATGGAACAGCTATGTGATGGACATCTGGAAATAAAACACAAAAACATAGAGGGGACCAAACAAACAAAGTAGTGATCCAAACTTGTCCACATGAAGGACTGGCAGTCAGTTACAATGGCAAACTATAAAATGGCACTGCAGAGGTGGTTTCCTTTATTTACAAGGTGATTTTGATGCAGCCCATTCCATCAGAACTGTGAGGCACGGAAACAGCTTGAGTCTAAGTTTAGTCATTATTGGTATAAGACTGCACTAAAACAGGGGGGGACGTGGACCACTTACAATGTTTATGCTCTATGGAAGTGGATCACCCACTGTATGGTACAGCTATGGCTCAGATCCACATCTTTAGAAATAATGGCACCAGATGTCATTCATCCACAAGTCAGGAAAAGATCGCAACATTAAATGTTAGCATAACAATGAGCCCTAAGCAGATTCAGATGTGATTCACAGAGTGAAACCAGTACTGTACCATGTTTTCACAACAGAAGATCACCTACTCTGAAGACGTTTGATACAAGCTAAACTGTAAAACTCACCTGTTTAATATTAATATTTACATGATGAGCTAACAGGTAATTAATCAGGGAACCTCTGAATGCACACACCTTACACAAAGTAATTTAGTGAGGCATTTGACCTTGATCACAAAGGCGTTACAGCCTCCTCTTCCTGCTGTCTTAGTCTGTCCCTCTTTAACTAATAGGATTAATCTTGGGGCTTTAATTAGAACGATCAGGTGGTCAAAATCAGAAGAGGCTCTAGGAACAGAGACTTGACTTAACTCCCTTAGGTTTGCTTATATATATCACAATAACATGCTAATTCTACAGGATGACAGAGTTCAGAATCATATTACTATTGACACTGTATCTCCAGCACTGCTACTATATTCTTATAATGTCAGAGAGGAAGAAAGAGAGGGGGTGGACTTTTTCTATTGTACAAAAATATCATGATGGGCATTTGTTTGTCACCGCAGGGAGCATCAAGCAACACCCACAAGGCCTGAAGCTGGCCTACATTTTCCAGTGAACACAGAAGCTCCACTGGTGACTTCTGCTGGTTACTATCTGCCAGTAAAGCCACAGAGTCCCTGAGAGCTCCTCAGTAGACCTGCAAGCCCAAAGACTCCTGGATCACACACAGGCACCCCAAGGTCTGTTTGGTACTACTGTAAAAACTCAAGCCCGACTCAAAACTACCACATGGTTAGCTATGCAGGTAGTTGCTTGCTTACAGCCATAAATCACCATGTGAGACAGATGCTTTGACCTCACTGTCCACATGCAGGATATTACAATAGGAAATCAATGCATCGATTTCCCACAGCACAGCTGCACGCGCTGTCCTTTTATTAATGAGGGGAAAGCACAGCACAGAGCTGCGCAGAGGGAAACCCCACAACTTTCCATCCTTCACTGAGACTGACATGTCCACGCTATCTAAACTGTTTGGAACACTTAAACATGCGCTATAAGTGCCGGTGAAAGCGCGAGGAGGCGGTCACATCCTGTTTGTTGCATCGCATCAATCAAACGACAAGTGAACGCAGCTGCACTTCTCGAGACCCCTATTCTAATTGGCGGAGTGACGTAACTGTGACCAAAGAATAGGCAATAGTGGCAGTATGGTACCTGATAACACAGCTACTAGCCTACTGTGAACACAGCTAACACTCCATGAATTAAACACTTCATTCTTTACATCCAAATGGCTCAAACTGGACGCATAGGCTCAAACAACACAGCGTTAATATTTATTTCTTACCGTAAAAGGCATTTCGCGTTATCTGGCCACCCATTTCTTTATTCCCGTAGAGTCCTCTTATCGTCTTTGTGGATTACTCAGACGGTGTCGTTGCACAGTCCAGTGTTCGTGACATGATTGTATGTTCGCATCCAAAGGTGGTGTATCGCTTCTTTCCTCCGAATAGATGCAAACACTAGACACAGAGACCCACACCGCAGGGATCGTGAAGGCAACTCCCCCCCATTCACTGAGCGCTCTCTCCGCCTCGGGTCCCACTCACTCGCACTGTCATTTACATAAAAGGTGGAGACTGGCTGAGCGGTTTTAACGCTGTCACTGCCGCGCTGAGCTGCCATGGCGAGGAGTATTTATGGAGCAGGAGGTCGGGAGGTGACCAGGAGGAATTAACTAAACCTTGATAGCCTTTGATCTGCGAAGATGTACTGACCTGGATTCAGTTTTGTTCTTCTGTAGATTTTGGCTATTAAAGAATACATGAGCTCTAAGCAGACTTTGTTGTTTAAAAACCAAAGCACATGCAAGCCTGGGGCTAAGTATGGATCCAGAATCTCAGAGAGCAAGTGGTCACATTCTTTGCTCTCAACACTCACTGGTTCACCTGCCATACTTCCTCCTGAGCCTCAGTGCCCCTGGCAGACAGACTGGGTGACCCCTCAAGAGTCAGGCCCCTGACTTGAGCTGTCATCACGTATCCATGGTGACCTCACAGGCCTCAATTTGAGACACCCCTGTGTTTATTTCAGGGCCTGAGGCTGCAGGTTCTTAGATAATGGTACTGTGAAGGACAGGGTGAAAATTAGATATTTTAATTCATGGATTCTGAATAAAATGATGCTGTGCGAAAGACAGGAATACATAATTACAGTGGTGGAAGGAAATCTTTTGTCCTTTAAAGGAGGTACAGAATTTTAGTTTAAAACCAGCTTATCAACAGAATATGAAGAACAGTTTTGATATTATATCAAAGAAGTCTGTGTCACCCCTGTCAACACTAGGATTTGAAAATAAGGGAAAATGACCCGCCCTGGGCCGTCCCACCCCCCTCACCACTGTCCACATCCCCCTGGCATTTAGACAAGGAGACACACAGTGAATCCTAAAATCACCACTAGACAACCACTGGCTTTAAAATATCAGAGCAACAAGGATTGAGTTAAGCAGTTGCTGCATGAAGTGACTACAGTTATGTAGTCAGAATCCTTGTCACCTGGTTGAAAGTGAAATGCTGTGAACATGTCTGCTTTATAGAAATGAAAATATGTATATCTAAACTTCACTTACACATTATGCTTCAAGTGTGATTTTGAATCCATGTGGCATATCATACAAAAAGCAAGACTTTGACGTTGGTCTTCATTAAGTGCAGGTAAGCCTCCTCCCATTTGGTGAGATACTTGCGTGGAAGTTTAGCCTTTTTGGCAGGTACACCATCTTTCTCAGGTTCATCCATTTTCTTACAGCTACATTTTCACTAGTTATAGAGATTGTGTACTAGAGAAAGGGAGACGAATTCTATATCTGTGATTTGCTGATAGCAAATTCTCTGTCACCATGACAACGATGTCAACCGTATGGAAATGAGCCAGGATAAAACCACATTCAGGACAGGATCACTGCTAATCTCTAACTATATGTAGATTCAATGTCAGTAAATTTATTTCAAAATAGAAAATGTGACACTTCATAATGCACTGTAGCCTATTCATAACAGGAGGTGTGGCAGGGGTCCTCAACTACATTTGTCCGAGGGCCAGATTTTTTTCTGTGGGGGCTGGACTAAAAAAAAAACAAACAAAAAGAAATTCATTCATTCATGGAAATGTGGTGGGCTGGATGTGACCTGGGGCCTCCAGTTTATGAGGCTAGAGTCCAGATTGACTTGCTGTTTGGTCTGGATGTGGACAGAAGTCCTGTTCTACATACTGCCACCTGCTGTACCAGAGGGGAATACGGCAAACACATCAAATCAGCCAGCTGGTTAAACCTCCCATTAACATTACAGCCAACGCTTTTTTTTTTTTTTTTTTTAAGAAATGTAAGGAAAATATTAAAAAGGAGGACAGTGGGAGAGAAGGCTAAACCCTGGGAAAATGGGAGGGTTGACAGGTCTGCTGTATTTATTGTGTTGCAGAAATATCTACTGAGGTTTGCATGCTAACCAGGTAGCCTTGGTCCATCCTGTCTCATAATACCACTTCAAGCTCAAGAGGTGATCCCTCAGTCCAATAACACAACAACACAAAGATGGCTTTCTTGCTTGGTTTTGTGCCTGGCTTCCCAGAGCCGACCCCACCCCCAACTCATGCCTCTTGGGGTGGGCCCTGGCTGATGCCTGACCTCCCTCCCGCCTCCTATCTGTCCTGTCCCTGCCTGAACTCGTGTCGTCATCGCCCTCAGAGGAGTCCTGGTCGGAGTCACTCTGAAAGACTTTGATACTGCATTTTCTGTTGTTAAACTGTCATCCCGGATCAGCCATGTTCACTGAGAGGCTGTTGACCCTGGTACAGAGTTAATGAGAAGATCAATAGCATTTTCATATTTATGTCCGTTAAATGTACGTCTACAGGGAGCAGCCAGTTAGCTGATCTTAGCATCAAGCCAGTGGAAAACAGCTACCCTATAACTTTATCCAATGAGAAAGTAAAGGGTACAATAATTCCCTCTGAAATGGAAACAACAAGGACTTAAGGCTTGAAAGGACTTTAAACACAGTGCTTGAGTAAATGTACTTAGTTCCATTTTACCACTCCGTTATGATCAGTTTCTCTCCCGTTTTGTAGCTTGTTCAGTTACTTCTGGTGAGTTGTTTCTAGATTATGCATCATGCTTTGCACATATACTATTGTATGTGAAAACATAGAATAATTCTATTGGGAAACAGAGACAACCCTGATTGTTAAACAGCAGGCTGCAAAATACTGTACATTCATGTTTATGTTTAAAGCATTACCCACTAAATATTTACATGTCCCCATTTCCCCATCACTTGTAATGATTACAACCATGTAACCATAACAAATACTTTAGCCTGGCTGGGATGTTAATCAAGATGAAATCAGGACCACAACCTCAAGGTTTGGTTTGCTAAATGAGACACTGCAGTCACACACATGGCATGCACATTTGAGGTGAAGACAGTTGGTGGAAAGTGCTCATAGCACAATGAGAGGCTGACCACATTTGGTTCCATGTATCACCTCTGCAGACAATTGTAAAAATCTGGATTCGGGATTTTGAAGAGCCTGGTTGGCTTAAGCCAGTGTAGTTCAATACAACACAAACAACTGGAAATGAAAATAGCTTCCTAATTGCATTCACCAGTATTTATAAGATATGTGCCTATAAAACTGTCCTGTAAAAACAAAAAAGCAATTCCATTTGAATTTGATAAGTTACAGTTAGAATGACTAGTGAACAAGTCAAGATATCATGCTTTGGTCCTGACCAATTTACAATTTATAATCTAACAATTTATAACCCTTAATCCTGAAAGTCTTCCCACGAAATGCATCACTGCACAAAGGTTTAACGGCTTTTTGTCATGCAGGGGACACAGCTGTAAGAAGAGCAGTGACTGGACACTGGCCAGACAAGTTTCAGGAAGAAACGTCAGACCGTGCCCATGTCATGTGACCTTCCAGATCCACTCTAAAGGAAGGGCCTGAAGTAAAGTGCACTTCCTTGCCTGGCTTGATGTTGGTGTACATGAATACATTGCTAGAACATCCTTCCTTTGTACAGTACCTTTTAATTCCTGTTTTAATAATGCAGCTGTTGCTCTGTTGACCTTAACCTCTATAAAAAGAAAGTCCTTCTTTGGCCTGCAGTCCTCTCTGCAACATGACTGAGGAGCATCTCTGAAAGTCTGTACATAAAATTGCGTTATATAACTTACTTAGATAATGTGGTGTAGCTCATGGTTTGCTGCAATTCAACTGGTATCAGGAGGGACTCTGCAGACAACTTCAGCTGATACACTGCCTGACAGTTTTTGTGTTTCATGGCTGCCATTAATTCCATCCATATCTTCTTAGCTTCAGGGCACATCTCTGACTAATACCACAAGCATCATCAGCAGATGTTATTCAGCTCTGTTATGTTTAGGTTTGGTGCGCTTTTGCTGAACCTTGGATACTTAATGTTTCTGACAATCCTTTTAGAATGCTCTGATGTTTGCACAAGAATAAAGGCTACGGATATGTGGATGTCACAGTATATTATTGTGTATATCTGTCAGCAGATATGCTTTGCATACCTGAACAGTTTTCTCAAGAAATGACAGCATTAGGCATTAGGCATTTGTGGAAACACTCAAATCAACCTTCAGTATGCATTGTCCTGATAAGTGGCATTTTATGTCCATGTGAAGAGTGACTGAGGAGCAAAGGCAGGAGTGCTGTTATGTTGTTGTAGTGCTGCAAACCGAAATAGTTCAGGATGAATGGCTGGGTGGACAAGAGTCAACACTGACCCTGACTGTTAATTTCCTTTATCTGTGACTGCAATCTTTCCCAAACACTATCAGGTAGTGTTAGTAGCCTAAACCTATAACTAAACCTTTTCCATAGAGATGGAACATTAGAAATCGCATTTATGAAAGCTTTTTGTGATGGTAGTGATTTTGAAGGCACTGGTCATATTCATCAATTTTGAAGGCAATAACAAACAAAATATTTTGTCATTTAGTTTGAAGGATGTGTTGATTAAGTGACATTTATTGCCATTTACTGCATTTATTGCAACAAAATCAGGCACCTTGGCCATCTATGAGAGAAAAATGGAAAGAGGTTGTCAGGAATTTTTTCCATTAAGGCAAGCTGGAATCATTCATTCATGTCACGCCAGTAGCGGAAACAGCTTCCTCTTCTTCTTCTGTCAGAGCTGAAAGAGCTGATCAGTCATGTAAGTTAAATGCTTGCTGCATCAAAAGTTACTCGGAAAATTTTCGAATTTGGCTGTTTCCATCAACCTTTTTAATGCGATACTTCAAAATACACATAAAAATTGCTTGAAAGCTGCTGGAAACTGGAGTCCAATTGCTTGTACATACTTGACCAATCAAGTTGATTCTGATTCAGGCATCTGCTACATAATGGCAATCAAATATGACAAAAAGGTGAAAATTCTTATTGTAAGGCACCATATTGGTATGCAGGGTAGACCATGCCGGATTTATTATAATCTTCTTAGTTTCAAGTACAAAAGAATGATGGCATACTTTATTTACTCAGTTCATTGTTAAATCTTCTGAATAATGCAAATCACCATCTATGTGAATAGTCACTGGCCTGTGGTGTCCTCACACCCACAGGCATCCTCAGCTCATGCACAATAAAGATGGGGAAAGAGATGAGATAAAACAAATGCAAATACATATTTCACATTTATTAGTTTGTCACCATTTTAGCTGTGACACGCTTGATGAATTTGTCTCTGCATAAACATTTTGTGTTTCATGGTTTTGAAACTGAGTGCAACCATCAGACATCATGTGGCTGCAGATCTGACATGGCGGCTGATGATTAACCAAACCGCATCACCACATGTCCCAGCATGCTTCAGTCATTGACAGCAGCTGGAGACCAGACCTGGCCAAGGTTTCCACGACAACCGCTGCTAGACAGGAATTACGTATAGCTAACAGGGATGCATATGTGAGCACACGGGGACACACGCTAACACACAGAGTCCATTAGTCTAATGATACATAGTCGCTATGAACAGTAAGCATACTGTGAGACAAAAGGAGACAACACAACAGATAACAGTCTAGTGGAACAAAGGCACAGCAAAGTGTAAGCTCTGCAGAAGTATACCAATCCACAGGGGCGATATAACATCCTGCCAGCAGAATGGGGCCTGCTGCCTCTGTCTAAGGGATTTCTATGGGAGTGAAAGAGGATCTGGGAGCAGATGCCGAGTGGCGGAGAGGTCAGCGGAGTGGGTCTCCTGCAGTTGGCATTGTCTGAGAGTGCTGCTCGGCACGCGTGTGCAAATAAAACCTCCTTTCAGCAGAGCCTCTGGAGCCCCATCAAGGGCCATTTGCAGTAGGAACAGTGGAACCCCTTACAATCCAGAAACAGGAAAAGATGGAGAGGAGACAGGGGGTGAGGTGGAGAAACTGAGACACCCTCTAAATTTTTGCAAAAGTGACTTTGGATCATTATGAAATCTGGAGAAGAGAAAATGAGAAACATGGAAAAAGAGGGGGGGAAAGGTGAAAGATAACAAGTAGGGGGCATTTGCACAGTTACTGCAGCAAGCTCTGGAATAATGATGGTCTCCTCCTTTCATAAATCCAGCCTTATTGCAAATCCCTTTCTGTCTATTCTGAGACATGCCCTCAGCAGGTATTCCAGATAACTACACTCCTAGTTATTAGCAAAGGTGAAAGTTAGTTTGAGGGCATAGGATGTCTGATGTAGTACTTTTCATCAGAGTTGGAGCAGAAGAAGTGGGGAGGTGATAATTAGATCTGTCACTCTGCTTTAATATCTCTCAGACCTGTGCGGCCCTGGGCTGGATAGTTGCAAAGAAATGCCTTATTGTCTCTACTGCTCAGGAGCTGAAAATACCATTTCCATGTCTGATATACTGCGGCTAAATGTGCTGGTGCCGAGTGATAGGCTTCACTGTGGATATGAAAGGATTCGATTTATCAATGAGGCCAGTAATTTAATAAGGTCTACATGTTGTCTAGCACCGGACAAAGTAAAATTGTTCCAAAGTGTCGGTTTGTCTGGAATAATTCACAGAGATGAAGAAAAACCTGGTGTGGAAACTCGTTGATAGCAAGTGTCTGTGTGAGCTGACCTTCATGGTGGACATTACCAAGAACCTCTCAGACCTGAACCTCAAGCTCCAGCAGCTTCTCGGCTCTCTGCTTTCAAACGTGAAATCATTTGAAGCTAAATTAAAGCTGTGAAAAGTGCAGCTGGAAAGAGGAAACAGTGTGCAGTTTCCAACTGAAAAAGGACAAAAGCCTGCTTTAACATCTGAATATGCTGCTGAGTGTGAAAACTCCTTCAGGCATTTGGTGAGAGGTTTCAGGACATGAAAAGTAATCAAAAGGAACTGAGCATATTTGCTGCGCTGTTAATGTGGAACCAACTGATGTCCATGACAACCCACAGCATGAAACACTGAGCTGCAAAGCAGCGACCTTCTACTGTGAGCAGCTCTTTTCAAAGCTGACTCTTGCAAAGACTCAATTCTGCTCATGACTAACTGAACCAAACGTGGAAAACCAGCTGCGATAATCATCATCATCATCATCATCATCATCATCATCATCATCATCGTCATCGTCATTGTCATCGTCATCATCATCATCATCATCATCATCATCATCATCATCATCATCATCATCATCATCATCATCAGTACCATCTGAAATCAGACACCTCACCAAAGACAAGCACTTCTCGTCAAGGCAGAGGTTATTGTAATACATGTGTTCAACAACTCAGTATGGCCAGAGGGGCTAAGGCCACCCTGACAAGTGAGCCCCCTCCAACAACTGAAATTGGCCTTAATAGTTGGGATATTTGGATATTTTTGCTTGGACCAAAGTGGTACACCAACCAACCAAGTGTCTGAAGAACTGAACAACTCACCAGCATTGTCATCTCCAGAGCTATGTCATGGCTGTGTTTTTATGAGGGAACTCATTGTTTCCTGTCCCTCTCTTATGGGCAGGAGTACATGTGGTTGTAATTCTTCTCCGAACACATCACTCTGACTTTTAAATTGCGATTCCAATCATGATGGGGAGTTTATTGTTCATTAGATTAATATGAGACAGCTGCTGTGTGGGAAAACATATGAATATGTTTGTGTGAACCATCAATCGTGGCCCTGCTGGCTTAATGGTTTCTGAACTGTGCCCTCTGCAAATCAGTGCACTGACACTCACTGGCTCAAGTCACGTTTGGCAAAAGGATACTTCCAGATGCAGAGAAAGAATACCAGAGCTTTCTTTAATCCATTTACATGGCCCCCACTTCATCTTTCCTCTCATTTATCACATTTACAACCTGTGTCTCTGGGTTTTTAAACTGCGTTTAGATCCTTGAGGAGCCGGGTTGAGCTGAAACATGATCAAATAAAAACGGAGTTCTTGAAAGTGTTCCCACAGAGCTGTCCCGTAGAGCTGGCACAGCTCAGACTGAAAATCACCTCAATCACTGCTTTATATGTACTCACTAAAACGCTAGCCTTTTTAATTAGACACAAGAGAGGCCACCAAAGATATTACTGGGGGCTAAACTGTTCCGTTTCTCATTTGGGACCATAACAGAGAAAAGCAGATTGGAGTGCTGTTTTTAGGGCATCTCTTCCGCTTGTTCCCACAGCTCAGATCTGAGTATCACTTTCTCTCCAGCATCATAGACAAAAACACACGAAGATGTCTCATGCTTTGCTCTAAGCCTGAGAGAAGGACGGAAGACTGAGAGGAGAGAGGAGTCACAGGATTCATCTGAGATCCCGTAGCTTCAGGGTACAAGAATCAGGACGTCATCAGGAGCAGGGTGCTAGATACACTACTGTTCACTTGATGAATTCATTTTCTGTCATTTTCTAGGGACCTGTTAAATATGTGCTCTGCATTAGTTATGCGGGTTTCGGGAACATCCATGGAAAGGGACTATAGTTACCTGATTACACCATTTGTTAGAATCACCTATTAGATGTCCTGTTAAAACAACGAAGAGCATATATTGTACAGTCATCGTACAGTATATGAAAAATAACTGCTTTTGAATGATAGAAACTTCAAAAGAAAAGAGGGAGTGTAGACACACTCACAATTTAATGAATTTGAAAAATAAATGGAAGTCAATGGAATTTAATTTTTGGAGCTGAAAGCTTGACAAATAACATTTCAAAATGTTTAAGCAATACCTCACTCGAGAAACAATTCACAGACCTCACTGTAACCTGTTTTCAACTGAGCTGCTATCTCTAGATGAAAGAGTTCCAAAGAAACTTTTTACGGTGAGCCACACTAATGAAGACACTTGAAGTTGAAATGCCATTTTTCCATGCTGTGAGCACCAGGAACAAAATTCCTTTCACTTCCATTGTAAATCAGAAGACAGTTCAAGACACAACAATCACAAACTGGACAAATAAAACGAAAACTATCTGCACGATCAGATAAAACTTAAAGCAAGAAATCTCTTGTATAATCTGACTGAACTCAGTCTCAGTAGTGGCTGCTGGAGGTCAGTTTTACATATCTATGACTTTGGGGAGACTGTCCTACCAAGTAAAATGACAGCATCAGGCCTTTGGCAAAAAACAACATTTGTTTATGTTCAAGTGACAAAGCTGCAGTTGTTCACAGCTGGAGGAGGTTTGGGTGGATAAGACATTAAAACATTACATTTCTACAGGGCAGACTGTGTTTATTACCAAGATGATGCTGGTCCCCTAAACTTAACAAAGTAGCCATTTTAACCAAAAGTACAATGATTCTAACTAAGTACTTTAACCCAAGCAATGATCTGTGCTTTCGCCTACCAAGGCATTAATACCTAAACCTAATGGTGTGTCTAGCCAGGAGGTGTTTTACATGTTCTTCATTCATACATCTCACGTATAAGTACTTGTACAGATTCTTCTGTTTTAATCAATACAGTTTTCTGCACAGGCCATGTCATGGCTCGTGGCTCTTCAGTCACTCAGAACATAATTTCACAATTCTATCTTTCTGCAGTCTATTTTCTTCCATTTTATGCACATCACTACTATAATGTATTATGTGTTGTGCTCCAAGTGTTGGCAAAGCTCGGGTGACCTACACTTAGTGCTGTGCCTGAACACATCCTGTGTAGACACAGATGCAGGACTGAAGCTGCTGCTGCTGCTCTGCTAATGTGCAGTTTATGTTATGGACATGCATTGTCAGATCATAAAATAGATTTATTTTTCCAACCCTGGCAAACAGTGTTGTCCTTTTGGTAGGTGCAGTGGATCAGAAAATGCTTATGTTGTAATGGCCTTTTAGCTTTAAAGTGACTTCATAGGGCACACAAGACCATCTGGTCAGAGGAGAAACAGTTTAGGTTGCTAACTCATTTTAAGTGTTGCAAACATTGATAAAACCTTAAAAGCAACCTTAAAAACTACTGCAGGTGAACCAAGGACAAGTGACCAAGACAAGTGGACAACCCTGTACAAACTGGAGGCTGGAGTTAAGAAAACACACAGATTTTTGGCATGCAGTTTAAGAATGTAGCAACCCAAAGTTTCCGGAGAATAAACACAGTTTTGTTTTTATTCATCTTAAAAATGCACTTCCATCTAACGTGTAACATCACTTTGGATTCAGAGAAGTAATGTCATTGTGTTACATCATCAGTGTGGCAATGAAAGAAGACATTGTGTTTCTGAATGATTCCCCCTGAAGGGGCACATATAATAAACATTAGACAAGATTTGGAGCAGTACAACCAGGATTAGAGCTTCCCAGTATCTTTAACTATGGGTCTATTTCATGAAAATCAACCCAGTGGTGAAGGTTGTCACTGGAAGAATCAACAATAAGTAATCATTTGACACTTCTACAAGAGCAGATTATGTAATATGAAAACTGCTTATCCCACATTGAAATTGATCAAAAACTGTTTTGGTTCAGAAAGGTTTGGGAATTGAAGCAAGGCCACTTTTTCAAGGTCTTTTGATTAAAAATACGAATTTTAGAGATGAGAGGAGAAATATTAAGAGAGAAGTATAATATGAAAATATTTACCAATAACAGCAGAGATGCCAGAGAGATGCTTGTGGTATTCTTCTTCTACCTCTCCTTTCCATTCTTGCTGTCTGTAACTTGTCTGTTTTATGTATATATGTCCTCTGGAATCAAATTGACAACATAAACCTGTCCTGTGTGAGTGTTTTATTACTGTGAACTTTAAACTCATACTGTTCACTTCAAAACAAAAGCAATATTTCATATTATAAAATGTAGTAAAAATAAAAGTATATTAAAAAACCTACTCCAGTATTTTTTTAGCTGTTTCCTACTGAAAAGGTAAAAGTGAGCCACTTCTTTTACACCATATACAATGAAATGATCTTTAACTGCACATTACCTGACTGACCGTCAGTTAAATTAGCAGCTGCACAGGTAATGTGCTGCTGACTGATATTTATTGTGAGCATTAAGTTACATCCTTCTCTATTTTTCTACCCCTTGTTAATGCTAAAATACTAATGTTAGTTACAAATGTCCATATAACACACTGAAGATAAAGTTATATCTGCCACTAATACCTGATCATTTGATGCTTTGAGTGGGTTTCTTGGATTGTTATTTCATTAAAGGTCTTGTTAAACTTGATATGTCTCTGGGTTGCACATCAGCAGAGATCACTGCATTAGGCTGTTGAAACAGTTATTCCTTAGAAATGGAGTCATGGCGCAAATGGAAACATTTAAAACAATTTCGCAGCCAGGGGAGCTAGAGGGGCTAAAGAAGTTAAGGTCTGTCAGAGAGAATCTGGACAGCGGCTTGAACTTGCTTATTGAAGGTAATTTAGAATACAAGTTTACTGGAGAGTAATCCTGTATTTAGTCATCTGCCCCTTTGTGAGGCAGACTCACAAAGGTGGGACCTTGCAGTAAAGGGAATAAGGTTGTGGCCAAAAGGATGTTTGTGGTACTCAGTGGCTAAAGCTGTGAGGTGATCGTCAGTAGCGTTGCTAGGGTCTCTTGGGGCTCCAAGTCAGAAATCCCTGGGGTCCCCACCCCACCCGTGCACGCTGCAAAAATTTGGTTTTTGCACACATAAATGCACAATTTCTGGGACATTTAAGATGAATACTGAAAAAATAGATTAGTGGTTCTCAAAGTGAGGTCCAGGGACCAACAGAGGTCCCAGAACAGAAGCCCAGGCCTGACAATAATCGTTGTTGTAAATAAGAGGCCGGGGGGCTCCAAGCAACTGCCTGGCTTTACTGTCCGCAAGCCCCGCTCCTGGTGATCATGTAAACAGAGACTGGTCAGATGTATCTGGTTGTGTGGACCATGTGAAAATCAGGTGCACCTTCAGCAGCAGACTGTTGCCACCACAATGCACCTCAGAAAACCACAAGAAATCTGCAACTCATCCAGCATCTGGCTAGCTTGGTTTCAGTATTAGCAATCACATTTCTGTGCAAATGAGCTTAAGAAAGCGGTTTACCAACAAGAAAAGCTCACCTAATGAGGATGGTCATTCAGCAGCTGCATCCACACTGCAAGTATCAGCTACTGCTAGCACTCATCTTAGAGAATGAAGCAGTGTAATTGTGGGCAGACAAACCCAAACAGGTACTGCTGGATAGTTTTCCAGTTTGGCTCTTCTCAGGAAAAACTCTTGCAGTGCATGGTGCCAAAGCAGACCCTGAGGTGAGTGCTCTGTAAAAGGCGATGCTGTGTACTGTTTCCCTCGTAGACAGTTTAGAGCTCATGCATCATTGAATTTAACATTTAAAGTAAAAGGCTGTGAGAACTCTTTTCCACTTTGAAAAATGTGTTCACTGAGCACCAAAGAAGCATGTCACAGCCCTGGAAAACTCACTGAATTCAACTTGCTTGTGAGAAGGATCTGACCAAGAAATGCAAGACAGAGCGGAAAGACAGTTTACTGAGGAGATTCCATTCATCTGGGCAATGCTAGCGTCAGGTTTATTAGGCCCAGCATTAGCCTCCAAAGTGCAGTAAATAGGCCACAATCACATTAGTTGTGTCATTTTTGTGTGAGTTTTCCAGAACTGTCTTCCAGCTTTTAGGTAGTTAAAAATATTGGGTCTTTTTCAGTGTAGGTTTGCCAATATCAAGTAATAGATAGAGTATGTGAGAGAAGAATAAAATATCCCCTGAGCTGCAGGCTGTCATAGACCTCCTTGTTTGATGTGTAGTGCTGTAAATGGTGCAGATACAACTGTCACAGTGTCGCTGATTCAGTGACTTTGTTTTGCACTTATAACTGATTCGGGCCTCAGACTGTTTGTGTATGAATTGTGCGTTTAATAGTTGGGTGAGACTACGCAACTACTGCATATTATTAATAACAGGCTGCATTCTTAGGTCACAGTTAGCCTGCGAGGTTTGCTTATACTGTCACATAGGCCATGAATATGACCCACTGTGAAAAAGCAAATGTTTTAAGTGAAGCAACAAACCATCTCCAGGTTCTATGCCCTATGGTGCACAAGTATCAAAGCTAATGCACATTCAAGTGCATTCAAGAACAGGCAGTCCCAATGTAAATAAAAGGCATGAACACCACTAAAACTGAATCAAGGTAATTTAACAAAATGCATCACAAGCCAGAGGAGTAAATAAATTTGCATTATCAGCAGATGGTGCTGAACACACTAATATGCTAGCTAGCTGGTGAACATAGTGGAACACTGAGCAGCTTAGGAAACAGACATTTCTGCAATCACCAAGTGTCCAAAAATATGCCTCCAGACAAATGCTACTGCTGCTCTGTGTTTGCTAGATGTCTAAATAGGAAACTGTTTGCTAACATGTTCCCCATATCAACTTTATAAGATGATAACGTGTGCGTACAATTTGTTGCACTGCCCCCAAATAGTCTTTCATTGTTGCATCACTGAAAGAGTAATTGACATATCTGTTTACAGCACATACGCACATCCTGTAGTTGGAAAGGTGGAGTCCATCATTAGTTTCCAGTGATGACAGCTACAATTTAAAGAGGAAATTAGCCTACAGAATGGAGACTACAGAAGGGAAAGGCTCCTTCTTGAGGTTGACAGGGATGTGGATTATGACATCGATGCTCATTTGGTTCCTTATCACCGTGGCACTAAAAGGAGGATCTGTGGAGAGACTTCTATCCCAACAGAGAGCATGGGAAAAATTCCATGATATTCTTGACTTCAGTCGAAAGCCCACAACTTTTCACTCACTGCTGAATATTCCCTCACAGCAGGGGTCAAGGGGATTTTGGGTTTTTGTGAAAGTACAGGTGGTTTACAGCCGTTTGCTTATTTCTCAAGTGGGATACTGTCAGTAGCTCCTGCTCCTTACTCCCCCGTTCTCTCTCTCTTGCTCATGCACACTCACTCGACGGAAATGTCTCTCACACCCACTCATCCTATCACTCCGCTGTAAAGCGCTTGTAAATGTCCCATGGCCACACTACTGGTGACAGATGGTAAAGGCAGGATGAAAACTCCCCAAATAAATATGTAATCCCTTCCTCACATGGGCTGTAGCACAACGCAGAGATTATCCCATCAGAAACACTACTGGAGCTCTGCAGAGCAGCAGGCTGGAGGGGACATCCCTCTTTGTGTTTGTGTATAAAATGATTTTAAAGCAGTGCCTGTGTGTTGTGTTTGAATGGCAGCCCGTGCTTTGTGAGTGACAGAGGTGATGAGAGGCAAATCAAGCCACATGCGACACATCAGGTTTGACAGGAATGTATTCACAAATCATGAGTTCTTATTTGCTGTGTCACTGTCAGTGGAGGAAAGAGCTTCCATCTATCATCACGCAAGACTGATTTCACACACAAATAACACTAAAGATGTATTCATTTAAGTGATTTAGTTGCTTTAGTTCCTTGATTTTGGTGCCTCTTTGGGATTTTCCCATGGCAACTAGGATACAATTAGGGCCCTTTTATGATCATAGACCTTGTAACTGTTATCCAAGCACAAAATGTATTGACTTACCCCCATAAAGATAGGGACATTACATGCTTTTACGTGCAGTGACAGATGTGTTTTAATGGTACCATTTGGTGATTTGGAAACAAACAGCCCATTGTGTGTACTCAGCAGCTCCACTGAGTTTATATGGAGAGAGAAAGTGGGATAACAGCTACCTCATGCACCCAAATATAATCATTCCATTAATGCAATGACATTACAGGACAATTCCATTTTTAACTCAGGCCCTATGTTCATAGACATCATTCCTATTGATTATGAGAACACTGTACTGGCCCAAGATTACTGAAGGACTTCCTTTTCCCACACCTAACTTTGTAAAAAATACTTTTTGAAGATACTCATAGAGACTCATCATCCTTGAAGCCTTTTCTCTTGTAAAAAGGTAAGATGAAATACTTCCATTAAAACAGACCATAAACCCCATATTTGTTTAGCTTTTTGCAGTTACATCCTCACATACTCTGCTGTCAGGCACTTGGAAACAGTCAGAGCAGGCGCGGCGTTAGGGGTGGGCCTGATGGGCCGGGGCCCACCCACTTGTACAACTGGCCCACCATAAATGACTTGGAGAATTTTCTGAACATTTATTTTTAATTATTAAAATCAGCATTTTAGTAAAACCCTAAAGCAAAAAAGTTTCCATTTGATAAAATAAAAAATAATAACGATAAATTAAATAAAACAAAGCACTTATTAGGTTATTATCACATGAGGTCTAGTCCAGTCACAGCAGGCCATCATTGGTCACCCCAGACATGTTACACTCATGCACGCACATCACAATCCGGCAGTTGTTCTGTAAAAAATTATGACTGAGGAGGGCAGTGGATTCTATATTGTAGGCACAGGCTGCTAAAGTTAAATTAAAGCATCGCTATGGCACAACAGTTATCTATGTTTAAGAACTGAGTTACTTTGCAGTTACTGAGCCCGTGTTGTTGTCTATGGCATAATTTACTGTGAGTATCAAAAGAGAAAACAAGTAGTAAATGTGTCTGTGAGAATTTTAAATAAAAACTTCAACTGTAGTTCAAGGATATTTTGTGCTTTTGTAGTCAGGCTTTCGCCCTCTATTTTATGTTGAATACAGTAACCCGTCATTTTCCAACTATATACAAGCGGTGTATTTAGGAAATCATATCATTGTTTTTTTTATATACCTGCAAATACATTTCCCATGGAAACTAGAACTTGTAGAAAATGCAGACAATACAGAAGGTAGAGCTTAATAATCCTGCCTGACTTGACTGTCTTCAGATTACCTTCACAGACAGTTATAGTCATGAATGAACAGCACAGCACACTCTCTCCTATTAAAAGTCATTGTAGCTCACCCAGTACTCTGATTGCTCTGTTTCTTCCTCTCCTTGCAACAAATTTAAAGAGTAATCCAGTCAGATCAAACAAAAATGAATTAACAGGCATTAAAATGTCTGTTTTCGTAATGAATTGATGTATTGATCCACTTGATCCATAGCGAAAATATAGATAACGAGATAAGCCGCGTGTGCCACTTACATACATACAAACTGTCTGTACTTACATACAAACTGTTGCAGTGAAATAATAAGCTACGGCATCGAAAATGTTTTTTAAAAAGATTTTGAACATGTCATCATCAGTTAGACGTACTAGTCGCCCTCCACAGCATGATACCAGTCAGTTTTGTTTAAGTGAGACTACCAGCTGGAAACAGTACTAACTTTTGTAATTAAGAGGCCCACCCAAAGTAACTGTGGCCCACCCAAAATTGAAATCTGGCGCCGTGCCTGAGTCAGAGTGACTTTCTCTGGCAGTCAGATCTTTTCAGTCTGTCTACATCAGGAGCTGTTTTCCACTTATTAGGACTTTATTTCCTCTGTGGCACAAGGACATGGATCAAGGGGTCAGAGAGTCCAACAGGTTAAACTCAGCTAACGAAACACTTTTACTGCTAACTCTGAGTGACAGTCTATAAACTCACTAGCCTAGCAACATTAAAGCTGCAGTACAAATGACCCACAACGCAACAGCAGTGTTATGTGTACCCTCTCCACTGAAAGAAACACAGCACATAAATGTTTAGCCCTCCAACTTAATACAATCCTTCACTTTTTCAAAACCCAGTGTCCAGAAATGACATATTCTTACATTTGGGGTAATACAGTAATTGCCGAAATCTTGCAACATCACTACAGCAATGTCCTTCATGGCCAAAAACAAGAGCGGTGAGCAAGTGGTAAATGAGTGAACCTAATATGTTAATAATATGTTAATAATCCCTCACTGAAGTGTGTGAACACAGCTGCTGCTAGTATGCTAGGTCAAATTTGAAACAGGAAGTCCACAAAGTAAACTGTAATAAATCATCACATTTAACATGATTATCACGTTGCTAGCTGAAAACTTGTGTTGCATAATTCATTGCATTAATGGAGAGCTTGTCCAAATATCAAACTACGTGGGAATTTGACTTCACCAGTGAAACATTGACATTGTGGTAGATTTTGTAGTCAGCAATGTCAATGAAGTAAGCTAAATACAAAGCTTAAGATTTAGCAAGTTGTGAGTTTAGCTACACGAGGGCTGCCAACTCTGAGGCATAGACTGTGAGACTTTTCACAGGTTCTCACAAAACATGATCATTTTTTCAAGCAGTGAAAAAAATCTTCAGAACTGATAACATTGCAGTGTGAGAAGAGGACACTGACAGCATGCGGACAGACAAGACATCGCAGCAACAGCAGCACCGTGCAGCAGTGACGTATTGAGCCATGAGTGGGAAAGTGAGAATTATACACTTATCTGTTGTGGCCAATTGTAATTTATTCCTATGCATGTAATCTCAGTCAGCCACTCTTCTGGCAGCAGTACAGTAACTGTGTCTCATTTCAGAGGCTGGAGTTTCAGAGTCCTTCTGTTCCTGATGACGAGCAATTTTGACAGCTGCAGGTGAGAGTGAAGTACTAACTGTGTCTTGATTGTACTTTTTACACACGCACGCACGCACGCACGCACGCACGCACGCACGCACGCAAACCTAACCTTACGCAAACCTTGACCTAAGTCCTCACCCTAAAACCTAATGATTTACATTATGGGGACCTACATTTTCTCCCCACAGTCCCCACAATGTGTAAACAGATTTCTGTACCCACAACGTGAGTAATACATGGGCGCACAGATCCACACACACACACACACACATACACACACACACACACACTCATTGACAATTGATATTGTAGGGTTGCTCAGCAGAGTAGCTCAGCAGATGAAGAAGAACAATGCATTTGATAGCTCAACAGAGGCCAGGTTTATTCTCTTGCTGCAGCAACAGCTAACTGGAGGTTAAGGTGTGCCTGCTAACACAGGGCGGCTAATCCGCTGGTTATCTGAAGTCATAGGCTAATTCTCTGTTAGCTANNNCACACACACACACACACACACACACACACACACACACACACACACACACACACAGACATTCTAACCACAGACAGTAGCGGGAGTAACGAGACATGTCAGAGACATGTCATGTTAGAGTGCATTTTGCTTCACACCAGCTAACAAAACACTTGAGAAGCAAAATAACTATAGTAGTTCAGGTTAGCTGTGTTGTCCATCCCATCATTTGTAGTGGACTTCGAAAATGATATTCTACTGTCTGAAATCAAGCAGGTTTCACTGCCAGTCTAAAATTGTTCATCTTGGTCCATTTACATATGTAGTATTAAGTATAAATGATCTATAAAATCACAGTCTCTGTGTGATAGAAGTCAACCTTTAAGTCTCTTAGGTTTGAAAGTCAAGGCTTTTCAAAGGCTGTGACTTAGATCAGCTGCAGTAAGTGAAGCAATTCAAAGTAGCTCACTAACTAGCTAGCAATGTCAGAGAGCCTCACTAATATCATGTTCCATAGCCTATTGTTTTAATGAAAGGTTGAGGTTTTGAAGCGCCTTGGTTTTGAACATTATATTGTTAGGGAAGTGAGCTGTACTTACATTTACAAATGTAACCCTCGGCCACTGCCACAGCTGTTTGAAGAGTCCGCCATATTCTATCTTTGGAAAAAATCCAATCATCGCCAATTTGCAATGAGTCTTGGGATAGGTTGGACCATGAACGATCCACCCGCTGGATCCTCCAAATTCAGGACAAGAAGGCCGCATTTCACGGCTGAATGTGAAGGAGTCTGAAATGGGACAGCCTTCTCGCACTGCTGGGATGTGTTCGGTCTTCAAACTCAGCCTTTGAAGGATGCGGCCCCTGAACTCACGCACAGCTTGTGTCTTGTGTCTCTCCGTCTCCTCTGTGAGCATGCAGGCAGGAGAGACAGTGAGCTTCTGTGGTTATGTGTCTGTCGCTCTGAAACTTTCTCATGATTCTCAGGAACGCGTTTTTAGGTTAGTGTAATGCAATATCATGAATGTACCTCAATTGTACCTCAACACTGAAATCTAGTAATATGACACTGTAACATTTTAAAATCTCATGTCAAATCAGACAAAGCCTCCAAGCTACTCCTTCATGGAAAACATAGTTATTTGTGTTAAATAGGCCTTTTGTGCACACAGGACAAAGTCTGAACATCAGGCCTTTTTCCAGAGCCCTCAGCATTGCTACTTATCCATGTTCTTATTTATCAGACAGTACCACTGATTAAGATGTCAAGGTGTAGCTTTATCAGTAAATACAGTGAAAGCACCTCTGACATAAGCCTCTTTCATACATGCAGTCTGCCCCTGACATGCTCCTGCATGGGCTCATGTGTGAATGGAAGCAGGGGTCGATATTCAGGAAAATCTTTACCGCCTCGGTTCACACCTCAAGGCCTAAGAAGGGAAAAGGCTGTGTTGTGAATGGAAGCAGCAGCAACACAGGGACAAACCTGTAAAGAATTCCATCCGTCTGACCAAAAGACGTTTTCATGTGGAACGACTCAGCTGCTGATGTATTTGAATCTATGACTTCTTTATGGTTGGCTTGCTTGATAACTAACTTCTGTTTGGCTTTATGGCGGTTGACATCCATAAGTGTACCTCCACCTACTGGAGTGTCCCTTGCCCCATGTGTGTTCTGGCCTTGCACTGGCATGTGTGAAAAGGGAAATGTTCTTGAATGTATGTGTGAATTGTAAAAATCATTAGTGGTGCCTGAAAAGTTATTCCAGTAATTTATTGGAAACTATGTTTGGAAGAGGCTATAATCAATATGAAAAACAGAAACAGAAGACAAATATGATCAAATCCAGAATCCATCCAAATCTGGTTCAGCTAAAAACTCTTTCCTTCTTTTAAATTTCTTGGCTGGCTTTCAAGCTAAAGAAAATCTTGTTTGTTTTCATCATCAAGCATCCGCTGTCTTTGAACAATGTTTTTCTCCTTCATTTACTTTTCATACAGTGTTGCTGTTTGTAGATACAGCTACGTGCCACTCCCCCAGATTCTCCAGAGGGTCCCATTTTTTAATACCCCCTTCCCCCCATCCTCCCAACTCCCCATTTCAGCAACAAAATCACTCCATAAATTCACTAGAATGCAGGAAAACATTAACATCTAAAATTAACAATATGCTGGATACCCTGGCTAGGTTTGGTCTCCTTATTTAGCATGATGTGTGGAGTCTGGAGAGTTTGCTGATCAACCATACTAACCCATCACTAACCATTATTATTGACTTGTCTTTTAATCTATTAGTGCTTTCAGATTGTGAATTTGGCTGCTGAACTTTCTTAATAAAATTCCTGGCTGTTGAGGAGTGATGGCCCCGACTCCTGGGTGGGTAATCTCACAGAAGGCCTCTCATACAAGGAACTGACTTTCCAGATATTGAATCTCACCGCAAAGTAAATTGAAAAGTTGGCAGCCCTGGCTAAAACCTTACATCTGATACATACTGTGTGTTTCTCTGAAAAAACTCAACAACAACAACTATGCCAGTTGACAGTATGCAGTAATCCAGTACAAAATCCTCTGCTGTCCTCATGAAGTCAACAACGAACTCACAGGAACTTAATCTGCATACAATTTAAATGGTCAATCTGCAAATGCTATGCAACTGTTTTACAGTATAACACAAATTTTTCCTGTTTTGAGATGATCACACTATAGTCACATTTTACTGCTTCTCTGTTTTTCAAAAAAAAAGAAAAAGAAAAAAAAAATCTATTTTAAATTTGGTGTAATTCACCCTTTTTAATTAAAAAATAATCACTTTCCGGGCACAGTCTTCTCAATGCTAGTAAGCAGCACAATGCAAGGCATTACTTTATTTCCTGATTAACTTGTCATTTTGCCAACATTTACTTCCACATAACTTCCATTCCAACTTCTCTTTTTTAATTGTGCAATCAAAACCATTTGTGTGGTTGATATGCCTCTTTTGATCCGCTGCCATATAGAAAAGCTATTTGTTTTGGGAGTCTGGTTGGAAAGAAAAACAGCATTTTTTTTTTGTTAATCATTTTAAGCATGAGGTCACATGAGGACAAGGTACTGCCTCTCCAAGTCAGTCCATTTTCCAACCACACTGGCTCCACTCTGCAGAGCGACTCACCACAAAATGCCTTTATGTTCTATTTCATTTGATCCTAGCTGAGTAGCAAGATTTGATCTAGCATGAATTACGCTATTATCATTGCCACACCGCACAAGCAATTATTGGAAAACATGCAAAAATATTTCCATTGCACAAATTATTTGATACAACAAGGGAAAAGTTTACATTTTGTCAACATGGTTCCATCTGAATGGGACTGCTGTTCTGAGCATCAACATATTATTGAATACTATAACTATTTTTAAAAAACAAGACAAAAAAATCCCAAGGACACAAAATAAAAATCAAAGCAGGTGCATATTGTGCATACTAGACACAAGGCTGAATTGACCTGCTGGGAAGCCCTGGGCCAAAAATGAACTGTGGGCCCCCATAGACGCCCCAGTCTGCCTGTAAGCAAGCACATAACGCAGCTACTGTCACAGATTATGTCACACATGAACTTGAAGTCTCCAGATCTATCTGTAAACTGACTTACATCTTGCAAGCATATAGATAAATGTGTTTGTTGCTTGAGTTTGAGAGTTTTATGACCCTCAGCAGAGCCAGGAGCCCTGTGTCACCATGAATATTAAGCATACATTTGATCCCAGTTAGAAATAGTAGATCACATTTTGCATATGTGTAACCAAAAGTGTCCAAGCCGATTTCAGCCACTTTAATAGCTTCAGTGGCAAAAAAGTAGTGCTTAGAAAATCATACTACTGTGGAACCATCTGGATGCCAAACACTACCGCTGGCCCCTGTGACCCTGCAATTCACCTTGATCCTTTTATATGAAAAACATTTCTAAAACGTCAAGCAGTTTTACACCATTCTTGGAGACTTACATGAATCCTTGACCCAGATGTAACATAGTGCTTCCTGCATCTATTGTGAGGTTTCCATGATTCCCAGACCTCGCTGTGCATGCGTAAAAGGCACATGATCATGATTCAAGCAGAGATTAATTATTCCACTTCTTTGCTTATAAAGCTGTGGAGGCAAGCTGCTTGTCCCCACATCACCGTAAAATACCATTAAACACACATCTGTCACTGTGCATACAGGCAGGCTGTATAAAGTTCCCTTGGATAACAGTTGCAAGGCTTATGATTAACAAAATGCCATACTTCTGCCCTGATTACCATAGTGTCAGGCATGGAGACGAATATTTTCACCAAAGCTATAAACTAAAGCCAGTATAGAGCTATTACATTAATACATTTTTGACTGTGTCACTCTTCTAGTAATACAAATGCGTTATTTGATCAATTCCATTAATAAATGACATGAATACAGTGTAATATAACAGGCTGTTGTATTTTCAAGAGCAAAACAATGCATCATTGCCACCAAGGCACTCTTAAGCAATTTCAAAACGAATTAATAACAGTCTTGCGATAGCTCCCTGCCTTTGCGTTGTCTTATATAAGCCTGACACATTGTCTAACCTGATGAGCTCATCTAGCACAGGCAACTGTCTGACTTATATCTAATGTTTACAAAGTGTGAACGGCGCAGTCCAGAGCCCGAGGTGCCCCAATCCTCCCAGGAGTGACAATGTGCCTGTATCACCTCTCTGTATTAGTGTTTCTTATTTAGGCAGGTGTTAAGGATGTTCGAAAACACTCCAGGCAGACAGCTGTACTGTCGGTGCCACGTTACATAAGCGAGGTCAGCTGTCACATAAAGAAAACAGAGAGGCCACGGCGACGGCAAGAAGTGCAGAAAATGGGTGAGATGTTTTCTGAATATTTACTGGGGTACATTATTAGTTCCTTTTGTAGTTATGATTCCATTTGGCAGTGCTTGAAATATGGTCTCAGGTTCCCTTAATTACTAGACAAATACAGTATAAATAGATTTAATGACCACTCCCCAAAGAGTAAGAACACTTAGCTCTGATTAGGCTTTGTCTTAAGTTCATATGGCGAAAAGTTTCCTACTGCAGCTAAACTTTGAAGACCATTAATTTCACCAAACAAAGCAAACAAAGAGGTAGGTTCTACTCATGTTGCTCCTACTCAGCAGAAACTGCTAAATATGGGCTACAGAGCACAAACTCCAGCAGAGAAAGCTGAAATTCAGCTTCCATAGTTAAAAATAAACAATGCAGAGCAGATTTCACTTCATTGATCTTTTTGCCTCTGGGGTGCAGCAGAACTAGCTGGAAACACCACACTGACTTATTAAAGTTGTTAAAGCCTCCGCGTTAGCAAGCAGTTACTCATTTACTCATCCGGCAGACACAGACTAACATTGTGATTCATTTGGGGTCACGTTACTGGCCACCTGATGAATATAAGTTTAATATTTGCTCTCCTTTTTGCTCTGCTTTGCTCTCCACCAGCTCCTAAAGACAAAATAAATGCTCCTCTGTGTTCACCTGCTAATTGCTAACTTTATCTATCTGCTTTGGTGCCAGACAGCTAGCTATAGGTGCTAAATACCATATACACATTGTGTTGTTTAGCCTGTAATTATGAGCAGCTGACTTGGAAAAAAATGACAGTAATAATATAATACAATAGGCTATTTTAAGATGAGCTACACACTGTTGGTTTGTATGTCTTCTTATGGAACCACTGCAAATACATAACAGGTGGCGAATTTATGTAACTAAATAGTGTGACGACAACGCTAGTAGTGTGTGATCACATAGAAGTTGGAAGGATGGCGGGTTTGTGTGTTCTTCCCATCCTGTGTACATTGTGTGGAAGTAGCATTATCAGAGCTGTGACTGGAAACTGACTGGGAAGGTTGAGAGCAGGGATTTCTGGGCTACTAAACCAAAACAAGTGACCACTTTCACATCACATGGAGTCACTGACCTATTGCTAATCTAAAAATATAGAGAAGTGCTGCTTTAAGCTGAATACAATACTAAGATCACAAGCTACAATTTGTTTTTCTATTATAACAAAAAAAAAAAAAAAGAAAGTTCACATCGGCCCTGTCACTATGGTAACTGAGGTACAGTATGTGTGGAGACAGGGAGTCGTGATGAGGCAAATTAGGTTGGAGTCAGCGAATGTGTGAAGGTTTGTCACCCACATTTTACTGGCTGGAAGCTGGGTCAGTTTTCACCACTAACTGGTACATGTGAAATCAGTGATCTAAACTGTCTTTGTGATGGTCTTCCATATTCACACAGGTGTCTAAGGATGGATGCTATTCTATGCTGTTCTAATGGAGATTATTAAGTTCCTTGGAGCAAATTTGTGAGTCACTAATATGTACTTTACAGTCTGTGAACTAGTCAGCACAGTGGTTTGTATATGCAAGTGTGTGTCAGTGTGTGTATGAGGTAACAGCATGCCCTTGTGGTGCCCTCGCAGCAGTATCATAGAATGAGCTGAACTGGAGTCAGTTTGCTCAAATGAAAAGGCGATGATGTACAGCTCAGACTGGCTGTTTGACTCCTCACTCCTGTCTTGTCTAAATGGACTGTGTCACAACTCAATGAGGCAAACCAAGCCAGCCTATAAAACACTTCCCACAAAGGCATTTCCTGTCCTGTCATAGGAGCTGTGAGGCAATCAGGATGAAAAGCAACTGCACAACTCTGAACTCTTAGTCTTACCACTGCCATTCAACAGTATTCAGAGTGGGTGGTTTGCTCTCTCTCTCTCTCTCTCTCTCTCTCTCTCACACACACACACACACATACACACACACACACACACACACACACATGCATATACACTGTTAAAGCATCCTTGAGGAACACATCAGATTAACTCATTTTCCTGGTTGGATAAGTGTTCTTTCTGACATTCTGAGTGAGGAGGTGTTCATCTCTAAAAAGATGAAGGGATGGCCTGGAACTAAACTGTTGTTTACCCAAGAGGAATTACTCCACATCTTGTTCGGTGGTGCATTCCCCATGTCTGCCTCTCTCTTTGTCTAGCATTCGCTGTGTTTTTCCAGGGAGGCGCGCGCGCACACACACACATACACACACACACACACACACACACAAACACAAATTATCACACCACACGTCCTCTTCTGCTACATCTGTTTGTGCCTCAGTATTTCTTGTCTCTCTGCATGCACCTAGAGTGAACATACGGCAGCTTGTACTTTCTAAAATTATGTTTGTGTCAGCAGCTGCGACTGAACACCATGTTCAAGTGCATTTGGTGATGCAGCGTCCCTCAGGATGACTCTGGTCTAAACACTGTCCCACTACCTCTCTGTCACATGACCAGCTGTGCTTAGTGGCATTTAAAGCATCATAGATTATAATACTGGTGAATATATTAATTTGTCACTGAAGAGGAAACAAAAGTCCAGTTCAAAAACCAACTGCCATATAAACATCATCATAGTGTCTTTTCAAATCATCTAAACTTGGTGGTAGAAGAAGTATACAGTACATTGCTGGCAAAAAATGAATAAACAAACAAATATTTTGTATCTTGTCTGTTCTGAGTTATGTACCACTTTCAAGAATTAGCTACAGTCTTCCACTCAGCATGCCAGGATGTAAAAAAAGTCAAAGTCCTGCAATGAAAATCTTACTTGCATAAAAATATCAAAGTATTATTGACAAAAAATACCTAAAGTATCAAATATAAAGTCCTGTAAGTAATGCAGCAAAATGTCCTCTGTTAGTGTTGTGTTGATAACGTGTTATTAAAACCACTGGAGCACTGTGAAAAGTGTAGCTTACTTTAAGCCGAGATCATTCAAAACTACTGCAAACCTATTTGATTGACTTGACTTGCTTGTCACTAATACCAGCTCCAGTACGTTCTCACTGCCGCCGACACTTTCTGTACAGACCCAGCAGGTACCTGTACGCCAAAGAATATCAGTGCAAAGTGCAAAGTGTAAAATCACAATATCTCCAGTTGTATTCGGCCATTCTTTGTGGCATCAATGTGATAATATATGTGATAATAATAATTATTACCATCTGTTCAGTCCAGTAATTGCATTTCTGGAAATGTACATGTACATGTTATGTTGCTGCTATATATTGAGCCAATTATTGTTTAATCTTTTTGTACATGAGATGCTGAACAATAGTGAAAGTTGTAAAGATATTGACAATATGTGAGAAAAAACAGCAAATCCTCTCAACTGAGAAGCTGAAACAAGAGGCAGTTTAACACTTTTTTTGTGACTAATCAACTTATCATTCTCTAAAACATACAGTTTATATAGTAACATCCATATTGCCCACTTCTAATCTGAACTTTACTCTTTCCAAGAACTGATTATTGAAACTCACTTACAACAGTAGTCTGCTATCATAACCCCATTAAGACAGCATACATGCACTAAGACAGTACAAAGACACGAAGGAGCTGCCTGGAGCACAAATATTACACAGTATTTCAATGTAATTTTGTTGTTTATGTAAGAAATGAGATGAAGATTGCTCTGACAATGTATGAGAAGTCATACAAAGCTGAGTCAGCAGAGCTACGAGAAGGCATTTATCCTGCTGAAAACTAATGAATGTCTGTACTGAAGAAGTGAGTGTGAGATGTGAGTTGGAGGATATGTGTGTGTGTGTGTGTGTGTGTGTGTGTGTGTGTGTGTGTGTGTGTGTCTGTTGGGGGGAATATAAGCTGCATACTGAGTGCATGCATCATCTCCTCATCTGAGTATTGATCTGCAGATATCTTTGTTCCATATCCAACCAATGGCTGCACACTGTCCAAATGCCAGCTTAATAAACTGGGATGCGGAGCAGCACAAACACATCCCTGTCCTTTCATTACTGAACGGCTGCCAGTGACGTTGTCTGGCCCTCATCCCAATCAGCCATCAACTCCCGCTGATAACGCACTCTGAAAACCATCACCATGGGAACTGTTGCACATGTTATGGGTGGTCGTCAAGGAAACCTGGCTGAATAATGGTCCCTCTTCTCTCATGCATCACCTTGCCTCTCTTCGCCTGACTCACTTGTTCTGCGCTGTGTTCCTGCGATGTGAAAATAGCTGTGTGCTCTAAGAAAGTGTGCTTGAGATAGAGGAAGAGGATGTGAAAGGGCAAACCGTGTAATATGGTGATTATCCTGATGACAGCTCCTTTCTAAAGTGCTCCCCCAGGCTCATTTTCCCCGCTGTAATCCAGATGTAAGAGTGGGATCAGGATGGGAGGGTGGGTGTGGAGGTGGACTTTTTTTGTGTTTTCCATGACTGTATTACACATGGAAGTCTTTAAATGGACTTTGAGGTTAGTTATCCACTGTTTTTTCAAGTAAAGAATAAACAGTTGAAGATCAGCATTGGATGAGGCTGAACACAGACCCCTAGGCGTCCCAGAAGCACCAGGTTCACTGTATGCCAAATGGTTTTAGGTTATTTGATTATCTAGTCACATGTCCCACTCAGCCATTAGAGTGTGACAGTGAGTCAGAATGCATCATACTAGGACCCTGAAACTCAGGCTGCTAAATGGATTACAGTCATCATAATTAAATGTCACTGACAATTGTAATTTTCTTACTGTCACATGTCAAAATGTGTTCCATGAAAAATGTCTGTTGTCTGCCATAGCAACTACAATGGACCCAATGGATTGTTACCTAAAATCCTCCTATGTCCTATGTCACAGGGGAGCACTGTGTCAACATCGTGTCTTTAACTCCTGAGTGTTTGTCTGATATGGGATATATTCTTAAATATCCTTAAAATAAAAATGCGATCGTATTACAAAAGAGCAAATCAAAACCTGGATCCCCTTTGTGTTGTGTGCACTGCATCTGCAACTTTGAGGTGACAGGGTGCATGCGCGCGGTAGGTGGAAAGTAAATAGGGGCCCAACAGCCAACGTTCGCCACAGGCACCCTGAGGTTAATGGGCCCGGGGGGAAGGGAGGGAGGAGGGGAATAATAAAGTAAACAAACAAGAGCTCAATAACCAAAGTTCAATAAAAAGCTATGACCTACTCCCTTTTCGCAAGCTATCACTGGCTGCAGATCAGATCACACCTCACCTACACGCCCCCACCCTCACAACCACCACCCACCACCACAGCGGCAGCAGCAGGCCGCCTCCTGCAGCCTGAGACGGGAGCTGTTCTTCAGCACCACCTCACAACTGCTGCAGGAGCAACAGCAGCTGCTGCACAGTACGTGCCTTCAACTCCTTTCCACGTGAAGCTCAGTCCACTGCACGCGGAAAGTTCACTATTCCACAAGTGTACTGTTCGGGATGTAGAACTCAAATAAACCAGTCGTTTCTAACCACATGCGCTCAGATTCAGAGGCGCGCAGTGATCAGTGGCTTGGTTTTGCGGTGTGTTGCTGGTGTTTACTGACCTTTGTGAGAGTTTCGCAGTCTGTGAAAGCCCTGCTTTTGTCCTCTGTGCAGCGTCGATATACCAGACACAGTACTGCCCATGACAGGATGCTGACAGTGACGCACCGCGGCTTTAACGGAATTCTGCTTATCCGACTGGTGATTGCTGCCTGAACCCCGCTGAGACAGCTTCCTCCGAAGACGCAGGCAAACACTTGGCTCGTCACTGGCTCACAAGAGTGAACGTGGAGTTGTTTTTAATGACGTTCTTCACCCCTCACCACAGAGGCAACAAGCAGCAGCACCAGGTGTGCGGAGTCAGAGTGCAGCGACAGTGTGACGGTGCTGGATCCTGGAGGCAGCTGTTGGCTTCTCATCAGCCGAGTTTGACGACTGAATGATCCTCTTCAGCCAGCTCTGCTGTCCCTGCACAGCAGCTGTAATGCTTTATTAAAACCAGTGTCAGAAGTTCATCATACAGCGTTTTTTAGGCAGGGAGTTTTCATATTCCCGTTCAGTGTTGCGGTGACGGTGGAACTTGTGCAATAAAAGAATAACAGTAATAAGCAGGGCCACAGGCCTGACTAACACCTTCACAGGTACCCTCACCTCAGCAGGGACCACCTGCGGTCCACTAAACGTGCACAATGCCGAACATGGCCAAGACACACATGTCTAATAAGCGCTTTATCATGGTTCATGAATTGTGTAAAGCTGCCATCTAGTGTAAATCAACAATAAACAACCAAACAAAAGAAGCCAACGACAGTCTGGGTTTACTTCTCACATCTGTACAACTGATAAAAGTTGTTCATTCTAATGGGAAATTCTGAGGGAGTGTAATACCAGAGGACTTCAATATTTTTCATTTTTGTTTTGTTGATTAGTGGAAGATTCATTAGACAGAGCTGCTGACTTCCAATGAATCATTTGTCCTTGAACAAAATGGAAAGATGTGTCCTTTCTACTTTTACATTTCAGTGAAACAGTTACAGCTTTACAGCTACATCAAAAAGCTGTGTTTATGGTATGCAATAACACGTTTTAAACAAGTCTAATTTTCAGCAGTTGTTTCAATTAGTGTTTCATGGTTGAAATGCAAGGGTGGAATGTAACTATACTCAAGTACTGTTCTCGACAGCTATAGTTACTAGTTACCTTGCAGGCTAGACTTTATCAACAAAACATAAGATCAGTTTACAAAATGTGATGATCTGTCAAAAGTTAACTTCACAACAGAAAGCAAAATGGTTAAAATGAACTTCATCTCAGGAGCTGTAACGTTAACAAGCTGCTCACGTTAATGCATCAGGATTAGAATAACAGGTAACAGGTAATAATATAACATTAACAGGGGACATTTTGCTGTATATAAGTGCAACTTACATGTGCTTTCCTTTCCAAAAAAGCAGTGTCTAGATGGAGCTTGGTTTCACATGTCTACAAATTGTTGGCAGTTCCACTGAAGAGACATTTCCCCTATAAATGTCTTAAATGGTTTCATCTAAACAACTGCTCAAGAACCAAACAGCCAAAATTATCAGGTGTTTCACAAAAGGTAAATGCAAATGTGTGCCATTTTCTTTTCAGTCTCATTATTGATCCCATGATCCCTCAGATGTATCTTCTGTCACTTTTTAACACAGGACTAAATTAATTCCAGAAGTAGCTCCACCAGGAAAATGCTGTTTTCAAATCGATATGTCTGTGTAACAATCCAATAAAATATCAGTCAGAGGAACATTGTTCTGCAGAATACTGTAAGTATATTCTTCTGGTGATAATTCTGTACTTTTACTGAAATAGTGCAGGATCTTTACTTGTACTGGAGTATTTTTTGCATTATTTTGATAGTTTTTCTGAGATAATGGGAGTACTTCTTCCACCACTGTTGAAATTCCATTCAGTTCAGTGGAACAGCTGACACATTTAGATTCATTAATTTTCTAAATCTTTTGGTGATTTGGTTGCAAATATGGTTTATAAACCATTAACGGTTAATGTCTTCACATTTACCTTTTTATTGATCCCCACTTAAACCAGTAAGGTTAAGTTTTAGTATGTTACAAACTAAAAACATATATTTGTCATATTCAAAACACATGATCATCTTTTTTCCACAGCATACTATTAGAGAGTGAGTGCTATTCAAAGTGTGACTATACAATAAATAACAACTTTTCTAGTCCTAAATATAGTTGGTTGTCAGATGACCATCACTGCAGATGTTGTGTCAGATCAGCTATATATTGCATCATTTTTTAAAAAACGAAAGGTCTGCCTTTAAAGCTGTCGGCATCAGGTGAAGAGAAAAGAGGAAAACCATTTTATGATAAACATTCTGTGTGACCTTTCAGGTATTCACATCACATGTTATCTGACTGCACTGAACCAGCTGGAAAGGCAGCAGCCACAGTAATTTCAGATGTGTATGATTCCACTTTTTCCATTTGGATGGGAGCAGACTCTGGAAGCCTGTGATTTAGCTCAGGCTTCCTACACAATTAGCCTTTAAAGATTCAGCCTATTTTTCAATTCCCAGAAGGCAAAAACCTAGAGAGGACACTTTGGGTCCCTTGGGGGACAAATTCCAGCATATTTTCAGTATTCTTCTCCTCTGCATTTGAGTAGCTGACAGAATCTTGGAAAGTGATTGCTATGATCAAAGATAAGGTGGTTTCATGTGATTCTCCAAATATATTCATATTTCCTACAAACACTGCTCAGATATAGTTAACTCTGTTATTTATACCACAGTTCTGTCATAATGGGCAGTTTAAAAAAAGAATCCAAATCAAAGCAGCAGAACAGAGATACGGTCCTTTTAATTTCACTCATTCTTCCTTCTTGCCTACACCATGGCGCCAAAATCACCCACAATGCAATTGAATCACGGACAGATTCAGGTGTGTTATTCTAGCTGTCGCTAATGAAGCGTCAAGCTGAGGTGAGGAGTGGGCTACAGAGGTTTGCTCAGCTCACTTCTTCTAAAGTCCACAAGTCTACATGCAGATGTGTTTCATTTCAGACTTGCGGTCTTCAGCCCAGCTCCCTCTGGACACGCTAAAGGCTTTTTTATATGCAGTTGTACTCCAAAAGACCTGTAAACAGAGTTTGATGTGCAAAATCAGTGGAGTTCGCCTTAAATCAATCAAATCCTCCAAAGTAAGAGATAGACACCCTGAAGAGTACACTGAGAATAATTGGTATGCCGTACATTCTCATAAATTGTTCTGCAAGTTATTGGTAGGAAGTGAAAACGTTTCAAAGCTCTTGGCTGTAAGCTTTGAACCATCATAGTATACTGGCATAAGCCTGACTTCAGAATAGCACGTTAGATACAGTAAATTAGACATGCAGAGTCTGATTTTCTGTGCAAACCTCTGCATCTACACCACCTTATACCTTGCCTTTACTGTCTTTTTGAAGATAGTAGATAACAGAAAGAGCCACTGGGCTTTCTGCTAAACAAACAGCCAAAATCAATAAGGGAAATGTTACTTTGTACACGAGTAACTGTTGAACACCGGCAGAGATAAAGAATACTTTGCGTTGGAGAGGAAGGTAGAAAGACCCAGCAGGATACAGTCCTACTGGCCATCACTAGCATACAGTATATAACACCACAAGTCAAGCACACCAGCCCTTGGCATCTTTTTCATCTATTTGCTCTTTGGTGTTTCCAAATTCAGCTCTAGCAGGACCTCTTGATCTGTCTGATCTCCAGAGAAATGAAAAAGAAGTAGAAGCTAGAGGAGGAGGTGAAGCGGCAGCACAGGCAGCATTGATGCCACAACAGTGTCCATCAGAGGCCCTGACACTGCAGGGCCAACGGGGCCCCAAATGAGTGCAAGAGACTGGAGCCAGTGAACGAAAAGTGAATGCACGACAGGAGGCCAGAAAACTTCAAGCAGCCACACAAACACACTGACACGCTCACACAGACCCACTGACATACACACATACACACACAAGGATGGCCATTTCACTGTGTATACACTAACATGGCAGCTTTTGGGCACCACAGAGGAGGCAAGCATGGTGCCTGACCTTTGCCAAACAGAAGACAGTCACAGGTTGACTCAGGGCTCTTGTTCTTCTTTAAGGGGTGTTTTTCTCTGTTTGTCAAACTGGGTTTTTATCAGATTTTTGGTCACTTCAATTTATACAGCTCAAAAGTTTTCCTCAAAGACAAAAACACTGATGCAGTTGGACCAGAGGTAATTTCTTTTTTAATCAATGCATTCTTCCTCCTTATTAAACCTGTCGCCTACATTACCCACAGTACCACTCCACTGCTGACAGTTGGGCCAGAGATTTGGGTATGTAGCGGCTAATGTAGCCTCAGGCTTCTGGATTCAAGCAGAGATGTCTTTATTAACAATTGATGTAATTACTTATTTACAGTGTGAAATGGGTTGCTTGTTTACCCACAGCTCCACAGATGTTTTCATTTCCTTTAAGCTCATTCTATTGGTTTTGTGGCCCACAGCTTTATCAGTCCCACACTACCTGCCCAGCACCAAACTGCCAACAGCCAAAGCTCCCAGCCTGCTGGTGAACACAGGGGAGCATTTAGCAGCTAAAGAGTCAGATACTTCAAGAGTTGGTGGAAAAAACAACAGAGTTAAAAAGAGAGTGGATACTAATGATAATAATAAAGTTTATTTATAGAGTGCTTTTCATGGTACTGAAAAACACTTTATATAAGGCAAAATGATCATACACACAAAATGTACAACATTATTCACACATTAAAAGAAGTTTTGAAGAGATGAGAGTTTGAGAGGAAGGGGGCGCCGATGGAGAGGGAGGGACTTACCTTCATCAGGTGGCCAAAAACACAGCTCCAAATGAATGATAATGTAGCTCTTTCCAGATGGGTGAGAACATGAGCATTAATAAGACCCATGGTGACAAATACCAGAATTTCCATTTAAACTGTCTGTACTGGCAACAAGTCAATATACGAAGAAGTACGCACTAGAAAGTGTGCTGTGTGTATTACTTACCACATCAACTCACTGTCTCCAGCTTAGTGCAGATAAAAACATGATCGGACTCATGCAATCAGACACTCTCCAATCTTCATCTGTCCCCCAATCTTTCCCACTCTTCTTCTTATTTTCCACCGTTGATTGCCTCTTCTCAGCTGTGTAGCGGAGCCAAGTTTATCCACCGTGCCAATCGGATGTGTTGCTGGCCTGGAGAGTGATAAACGCTCAGCTGTTGCCTCTATCATTTGGCTGCACTCAATCTATGTCAGCATGCCATAGTTGATTTTTTTTGTTGACATTTGTGGTTTGCCATAGCTTGAAGTGGTTAGTGACATTTTGCAAATGGCCACTGCTGAGCTCACTGAAACTGTTAAATAAATGTAATTTCTCTTTTGCTTTGCACTCAAATCCTAGATAAGTTGCACAAACCTGCTATTTAGACCTCATATTGTCCCATATTGTTTCTCTGTCAGAGCGCAAACTTCCTAAAAAGTGAGCAGTTACTGTACAAATGAGAAGCTGTTAGCATCGGCCAATGAGCTGCTCTCGCTGGACTGTCAGCAGATGACCCTGTAGATAAACTCTCAACCACCAACACACACCTGAGCAGCAGAAGAATGCCTCAGTTCTGATGTTTACTGTGTGTGCATATCTGTGTGCGGATCAGGTGCTTCTACGTCTGTACATGCATGTTTATGAGCGTGAGAGCCTGAGAGAGAATGAGGAGCAGGAGTAAAGGATCTGACAGTAGATTCACGCTGTGCAGATGAAAGACACACATACTGCTCTCATCTCAAAGTGTTCCTCGCCGTGGATGGTGGCGCTGCCAGCAGAAAGAACTAAGCAGTCCTGGGAGTCCAGTATTGCCTTTTCAGGTTCTGCCTCTCCTTTAGCCGTTAGCTAGACAGGAACCGAATGATATTTGACCTTTCTGGAAAAGTGGAGAGGTTTCTAATGTTATTCCTCTTTGGGAGAATCTCCATAGAAAAAGAAAACCCTCCTCTAGCCTCAGGCGACGGGATGGTGAAAAGAAAAGCTCTTGGTTTGGCATTCTGAGCTTTGACTGCATCCAACTGCTGCACTGTACGCTTGTATCATGGAGAGCTCTAAAATAACTGCTCTTTAGGGTATGATTCATACTTAGCTGGAGCTTAACAGTCCTCAGCCCCCCACCCAAACACCCCCACCTCCATTGATTTTACATTTATACCCAGCTAAATTTGTCCAATATTGCTAACATCTTTGCTTTATGGTACTCATTTTAAAATTATGGCTAGAGGCAGAGCTCTGGATTCCTCATTCTATACCTTCATAAGCATAAATCTTTAAATCACGTCATCTTAATTTTCAATAGAAATAATAAAGGTGGTTGGCTATTCTCAGAATAAGGGAGTACAAGGCAAGATCCGATTTTTTCCCCCTTTGAATGGAAACTTGTCTGAAGGCTTCAATGGATAATTTGTCAGAGGACTAAAATGTAGCCACAAGGGGGCACTGCTTGGACACAATTCATCATGTAATGGGCCCAGACAAAACAACCACATCTCCTCAAGCCCTTGTATTCCACTATCACAAGATGGAAGATCATTTCTAATCTTGAGCAGGACAAATTTGCTATTTAACTTTATATTTCATTTAGATGCAAACCACTGGAAAGCTTTGCAGCCAAGCATCCTTAATGTCTCTTGTGAGGCGGAGGAGCATGCCAACACAGCCTGCTTTTGATGTGCTGGCACATGATGTGCATTCTGATTTCACATGAGAAGCTCTCTTCATGCTGCTGCAGGGTTGTTGTTATTTCCTGTAACGTGGAGGTCGCAACTTATGAAAGAGAGAAAGAGAAAGATAAGAGATATAGAACCCAAATATAGAGAGGGTTGAGAAAGGGGAAATAAGGGAGGGTGCTGAAAGACAGCAAGGAAAAAGAAGTTGATTACATATTCCCAAACCACGGCGATAACTGTCTTCCTCGAGCAAATCCGCTGGAAAATGGAGAGGTCTCTCATGAAATGCAACCAGAGAGACAAATAAGATAGGGTGATAACCCTAATGCCTGCAACACAATAAAATCTATTATCCACCTCTCTGTCTCCCCCTCTTTAGAGCTTCCCCTACCCCTCCCATACAGGTGTCAGTTAAAAGAAGAACAGGCACGTCAGATGTGCCAGGAGATTGCAAGGCTGAAAGTGACAAGAGTCATCCAGATGAAAAAAAAAAGTTTCACAAGATGGAGAGGTAGCAGGTACGCATGGTGGTGCTGCTGGCGGTGGCACTGAAACCCACATCTGCGGACTGGAGAGAGGCAAGGGTGCACACATGCACACGCACACACATGCTCTTTGGCTATCCAACATGAACATAGTCTCTGTTCCTGGTCCATCTCTCTCCATCGTGACCACAAGTGCCCCAGCAATAAAAACCTTTTTTGACATCTTCTTCAGCTGCTTCTTGGAACCCCCCCAAAATTGAGTAACCAGTGATGTCAACCAGGATTATTGGGGTGCTCCAGCAATTTAATATTGCACTTTCTGAAAGTTGTGGGACTTGTGAGACACAGATTAAAAAAAGAATGGTCCAAGCTGAAGTGGCAGACTTTTGGTCCATAGTGGGGATCAAAATCCAGAAATGCTGAATCCTACATTTCCCGTGATGAAACTTAATAACATCTTTCACTCTGGCAAAAGCCCATGTTTCCAGCATCCCAGTTTGAAGAACAGGTATTCTTTGTCATCTCAAATCCAAGATGAGCTAACCCTGGTGACATCATTTCCTCCAATGACATCATCGAGTTAGAACACAGACACATAGAAGACATTATACAATTGTCTCCACAGGCTGAGAAATCCCCACTGTGAGAAGTAAACAGATTTTTCAAAGACTATCAAAGAGCTTGGTTTTCTTTCTTTTCCTTTAATTTGCCTGGTGAAAGTGATTAAAGTTTCCTTTCCAGGACCAAGAAAGCAGCATAAAAAGAAGTGAGTATGTTTACATGCACATGCACAGTCTCCCTGTTGTGAGTCTTTATCCGTTTTTGATTATATTCAGGATATTATGTTCACATGGAACACAGAGAAACCTTGTTATTCATACCCTTGTGTAGATTATTATAACGCTACTGAGGTCTGTGGAGGGGGCTCATCAGTTTTTCTGCATTTGTATTATTCCTATGAAGCCGTAGTGGCACGTGTTTCTACTCTCACAACCTCAAGGAGCAAAATCTGTAATTTATGCATGCAACTTGTAATCAGTTTCTGGTAGGTCGGTGTCATTTTGCAGCACAGTATGAAGATCCTGGTGTGTTTCTACATCTCAGCCACTCTCTGTATTGACTGAGTTACCTCAGCAGTTGAGGATAAAGCCAGTGCAGTTCATTTAGCAGAGCATTTATTGCTCTGTTTTTTGCCACCTTTGTCATCTGATCAGCAGTAATGGAAGACGGGAGCAACAGTAACATTCATCCTCTGCATTGCTGATGTCAGACTTTCACTTTCATTTTAGTGTGTACATCATTACGTTACTTACCATCATATTTTTGTGCAGGGCTCCATGATCAAGTTGGCAATAATAAATATGTGCATGCATACGTATGATTAACAATGTTTGGTTACACTTTCAAAATAAAACGTGCTGAGAAGAGACAGACTTTGGTTAGGTTTAGGTAACAAACATGCTTGGCTTCAGGTTTAGACACCAAAAACCGCATGGTTAGGTTCAGGAAAAGATCATGGTTTCACATTACTTATGTGCATTAAGTGATGTACGTTATGCACAAATAACTGGCTTAGTCCCATGATTATCGGACTACCTGTAAGTTGAAAAACAATGCTAAAGAGGTACCCAGTGGCATGAAAAGTGATGTCAGGGGGTGCTGACTAGCTATCTGTATGTGATGAATTGGGAGCGAGAACAGGTTGGATGCTGTGGATCCCACGTTACTGAAGTGGCGTCCCTGTGGACCAGACTATGTGTCCCAGTTGAAGACGTTCCTCAGCTGTTTGGGTTCCAGATGAATGATGGGAGCAATCTATTCCACTACTTTGAAGGACAGCCATGCGTAACTGAAAGAGAGACACACACCACGGCTCGATAGCAGCTGCCCACAATGAGGAAGATGAAGACATGTTTCGCTTTCATTTTCATCATTTTTCACATTAAATGAATCCACTCAAGATGCTGCATTGTGGGCGGCATCCCCTCCCTGCAGTCAGGCTGAGGCCAGCGTCTTTTCCCGTTGCATACTGCTGTCCTTCTTGCAGTTTATGGTAGATGTTCTTCTTGGCACTATGCTAGTCTACAGTATTTGACCATTAATATAGAAATGGTGCTAAACACATTTTGCTTTCCCACCTTGTCGCATTTTTTAGTGCAACAACCTCTGTATCTATGGCAGCCAGATGAACAATATAGGGCATTCCAGGCTTCATTTAATTTTTTGCTGAATTCAAAGCTAAAGAGAAATTCAGCATATGCACTGAGACAATCACTTGTGTTGGATTACACTGGAACAGAAGTCAAAAAAGAGCAACATTCTGGAGAAAAGACAGACATCCTGTGGACCACTGATGTTCTTTCAGTGACTGGTAAATGGTTGTATGATTACAGTGTACATTGCAGGTTACAGTAGACCTACCAACACGTAGCCACTGTAACTGATTTTCCATTACCAAAAAAAACAAAACAAAACATTAGGCTCTCACCAGTGACCTGTTTGAGTTTTCTCTGTTAAGCATAATTTGCTTTCCATCGTTTAATGTCACAATTACCAAATTTGTGGATGGGCCAATAAGAATACTGACTCGAGTACTTGTAGTTAGAAGGCTACCTATCATGGCCCATACTGGTTACAGTCTGCCCACACCAACTACAAAAACTCATTTGTAGCCTATAACCAACAAAGAAAACACACACTCTCCTGAGAGCAGTCTCCTCATGCTCTCTCACCTCTTCTCATTCGTTGTCGTTGGATGAAATTATGGGTGAAACATGTTTTCGAACATCAAGTGAAGTTCCCCCTTTTCAGACTGTTCTGTCCCATTCTCGTGAAGACACCTTGTCACTATTGTCATGTTCATTGGACAGCAATGGTTCTCTGATGTCCCCAAAAGACAGACGCTTGATGATGCCTTTCTGATGTCTCCAAAAAGTTAGCATATTGATGACAGTTTCACAGCTCAAAGAGGTATTAGTCTAATCTGTGTGTATCCTGCCACCTTTTCAACTGGTGATCATTGACAATGACAAGTGGCTGTTCAGACGAATAGTATTTTCATTGGCTGAATTTTAGTAGTGAAGTATCAGGTGCTTTCATCAGGTGTATTTCATGCTGAAAGCAGGTGCCTCTCCTCCTCTTCTCATGCTGGGATATGGCATGGTCTCACTGCTACTGATGGTCTACACAATCATTAGGAATTGCTACATAAAAATGTGCATAAAATATGTTGATGCAAACATTGGTAATGATAAGATCTCTTAGAGAGATCACACTAAGATTTGTCTCATGAAAGTCCCATTTCAGATGGAGGGCAGGAAGTGAAAACCGCATGGGACAAGATGGAGGAAAGTTGTTACTGTGCGAGTTTAGATGAAAGTACAAGAGAAAGGTATAAACAGAAAATCAGAATATATATTGGATGTGACCCTTACGTTATGAAGAGGAGGGATTTCTCAACTGAACTGAAGTTTGCGGCAGTAAATATAACCAACTACCCGCTCATTCAGATGTCATTCTACACTAGAAACCAAATGAAAGCAGACAAAAGTATGGAGACATACAACTTTTTTGTTAGTGGTTGGGTCCACAACCTCGGTCCAGAGGTACCCCGGGATGACTGTTGTTTGGTTTTTGCTAGGGTGTGTAGCTTTTATTGTCATGTGGATTAACCCACCAATGGTGCTTAATGTTGATGTTTACGTTGCGGTTGTTTGCTCGGTTAACCACGGGCAATGGTCTGGTGAAACACCACTAAAGATGTGGATTGTCACGAAACACGATGGAGAAATCATTGCAGTCCATTGCAGTTGCATGGCAGGGTTAGTTATTTACATTCACCTGTTTTTTTGTGAACTGTTAACTCTGATTTAACAAGTGTTTGTTGTTCTGCTTGTAGCTATTACTTTAAATCTATCACCACATCTATCACAACAACAATAAAGCTCAATAAAATTTCTGCTTGATCGATTTGAGCAACTGTAAATGATGCAAAACATAAGCATTTTGAGTCTGTGTTATAGTTCTTCCTATGCAGAAAATCACTTCCTGCCCTCCATCCGCAGTTTGGACCACAACAAAAGAGTGACGTGATGTCACCTGCAAACAATTGTCCGGTGCTGTGTAGGCTTTACAGATCCAGTCTTAAACCTCCTTTTCACTCTCCATTTTGTTTCTGTCTGCCTTCCCATGAGATTACATGAGCGAGATCATGTGAGGTGGTACATTGCTCCCTCTGGCACAGTAATTTTAATAATATCTTAGAGTGTGTGATGTGTCATTATTTTCATATCTTGTAGTGCTCTTGTAATATTTCAGCAGCAGGAGCACTGATATAACAAACCTTTACACAGTCTGCCCACATGTTTTGGTTATACATTTATTTATTTCGTCAAATCAACCTTGTGGTTCAGCTTCTAACAGAAGAACCAATAAACACACTTCACACTTCAGTTCACATAATTTGTCTAAAGAGAGACCAAAGACCAATCTAAAAACTTCATGGCCTTTCCTTTTAAAAGAGTGAAACAAGGTCTGATTAATCAATTGTCTGCGGGACTAGACTGTGTCCTTACCTGAGTACTGTGTGGGCCATCTGATGTTGTGATGGATGAGTTAAAAACATGCTGCCACATTAATATGTCTACCGGAGGTGATGGATGGGAGCCCAGGATCTGACAGGGAGGTCAACAGCCACGATCCACTGCACAGCGACCAAAGGGAGAACACGAAATGCCCATTTCTTATGACAACCCAGATGCTCATGCTTTCTGACACTGTATGCACTTAGCAATGCTCACTGGTCTCCCTGTTGCCTTCAAAGACGTGATCCCTCTCTTGTTCTTATCATGTTTCTCACTTTCTTTCTCTCCTCTATCCCTTCATGTTGATCTATCTACCTGTCATCCTTTAGATCTCTTTGTTTTTATCCAGATTTACCTTTGCCCCTCACTGTCTTTTATACCTCTCATATTTACTTTTTCAAGAGATTTGTGTGTTTCCTTTTACTGTCTCTCTCCCTTTGTACTGTTTCTGTTATGCATACTCTCATCATTTTCTGTTAGACAAAATAATAGGCTTTTTCTCAACACTATAAGCTTTCAGACTTCATAACCCGCATCCTGCAACAAAATTAAATGGCATACTGGCACACTCTTCATCATGCAAGAAAAACAGTAGTTATCAAAATGTCACAAGCAAATTGTTTTGACTACAATACATACTGTCTGTCACCCTCCCCGGGCGGAACTCGAGGACCCCCAAAGTAAAGCTGAGGCTGACAGAGAAGGAGGCCTGAGAGACACGTTGAATAAGCTATGAGCCTCACCGCAGGCTTCTGAATTTAGTGGGGTGAGGTATATAAGCCTGTCACTTCCATTTCCCTCTTCCTGTTTGAGCCCATATGAAGACCCTCCATGTTTCATTTCAAAGGTCACACATCTTGCGGCTCCATGATGTAACTACAACAAGATCTACCTGGCATGTTATTTCACGCACAACATCATGTGTCAAATTTCATATACTCAGGCTGCTTGCCACTAAATGTGTTACCCAGGAACACATATAGAATGTATTAACAAGCAGTAAAGCCTTGTAAATGTACTTGTTCTGTAAATATGCTGCACGAGCACTGGGTGATTCTTTATTCGACGGTCAGTTCTCACAAATTACAAAATACATAAAGGGTGAAAAACAACAAAAACAAAGACACAAACATTCTCAGTGGTCTCTAACCATACAGACAGTGTTAACCTCAATCTTGAAATATTTGTCACTGAGATTTCTGCCTCCACAGCACAATATAATAGAGGTGAAATGGAATTTAGTTTATCATGCTCACAGCATTGAAAAATAGAACGAAATGAAATTCAATGGCTGCATCTGTTTCCAGTGTCCCTCTCCCAGACCTCTGCATTCATGCCCATGTCTGTGGGTCTAGAGTTGTGCTCATCGATTTTTGACCAGTTGGAAATACAACCAAGCCAAGCAGACCTTTGTAAGCAGGAATTTAGAATGGTGACACATGACAGCAGAGTGACTGTGCATTAAAAATGTGACAGATTAGATTGACACAGCTAAAAAGGTTACTGTAAATGGACTTACAGAAATGACAACTCCTAAATGAAATAGATTTTTCCAGTCAACATGATGCTAATTGCTAACTGCTAACTGCTCCAACCCAGTCTCACACCCATGAGTGTAATAGACCCACTGCTCTGCTCAACAGTTGGTGGTGCAGTCAAGTGCCAATAAACTTTTGCAGATGAAGACAATATGACAATAGAGTCGGTTAGGACCAAACATCAGCTACTCCAAAAGAGATGATGGCCAATATGAACACAATGCAAGACTGAAAAATAAAGTGAAAATGTAATGGCAGTTCATACTGATTATTAGACTATACTCTGGATAATCCAGTAGCATAGGTCACTAGAACTTACCTTGCTCCAAAGAAAAGTCCCTCTGAAAACTGCTGACAGCATGTTCCATATGTGACCAAGATGAATGAGGGCCTTTTTTCAGGAAAAATAAAGTGGTGAATGTTTTAAAATATCAATGATATCAAATATCAATTCGACTGACCTCCACTAACTATATTGAAATATCTTAACACCAGAATACATAAAAGCAAACCACCTTGCAAAGCTTGGTAACAATAATGGTAGGTCAAAACTATTTCTTAAAGTAATTTGGGTTAACCAACTTTTCAAACCTGTAACTTCGAGCATCTCAAAGCACAGGGATTTTATTTTGGATACACTTCAAGCATGCAGTGGAAAACTGTGCGGCTCCTTGATTTCCCCTAATATACAAACACATATAGAAATATACAGCTGCTGTACAAGTACGGACCAATGGCCTACTTTTTATTGACAGTACACAAGCCGGAGCCCAAAAATGGTTCATAAAAGGCTTTGACAGGCAGGCTTTGATCTGGAGTACTGCTTCTTCTAAAACACAGCTCTTTAAAGTCCCAGCCATCTCGCCTCTTCTTGAAAAAAGGGCCCTAATTGCTCTTCAGGGCTCTCAATGTGAGATGCAGGGGAAAGAGTACTCCTGACACAGATCATCATGTGCTAAATATTGTATCGTTGTGTATAAGGAGATGAGTGCCCATTCATATTTAATTGGCCTGGGCAGCACTGCGCCACACTCTGGTTTGCTAAGAGATGCAGGATTGTGTGTGCAGCACTGACATGCATGAGCGAAGGAAGTGTTGGTCTTAAAAAAACACAGATATAAAGAATGTTTGACCTGTCTTGTCAAACAAATCCACGCTTTTGTAGTGTAATAGAACATGTGGTTTATAGACAGTTGATGCACCTCCTTCAAGCTTCCATGTTAAATTTAGTTTTGGAGTGTTGTTTAATGTGAGGCAGTTATTTTTGTTTGTCTGGAAGTTTAATTATGGTACAGTATGGTTATTTTGAAAAATTTCTTAATTGAAATTCCACCACAACTAATATACTGTGATATTTCCGTTACTGTGATATAAAATTTGATATAGCGTGATGGAAGATTTTGGACATATTGCCCACGCCTGCTTTTCAGGAAAAAAAATGTTTTTTTTAAAACATTTTTAAAAATATAGTACGGAAATCAAAATGCAAATTTTGATCCGCCTGGGAAACAGAGGGCGTTGTTTGTAGAATGGCGTCGTCTTAATACAGATGAATTGTAACTTTTTCACATAGTTAATTTATTACAATTGTGAATAAAAACAGAATAATAGAATTGAACCCTGTTTCCATAAAATCCAGCAGAAGTCAGCCAATTCAGGCAAAATCATTTGAAGATCAACAGCATTGAAAGCACTAGATAAATCAATAAAAAGGCTGACACAACCTTGTTTTTATGTGTTTGTTTGCCGAGCAAGGTGCAATATGATTAGAGCCAGAGGGAGGAAACCTGGTATTTTCAAATATACAGTATGACCTGAAGAATCAAAGTGTGCATTGAATGAATCACACATGCTATTTTCAGTTGAGATAGTGGTAAAACCTTGAACAATTTCATTGGATAAAGCTGCTGTAGTAGTAGTAGTAGAAGTAGAATGATATGATTTAACTGGGCTTTCCAAGTTTTTTTATTTTTATTTTTACCTTGATTTCATTTACTTTCAGAAAGTGCAGAGCCATCAAATGATGATTTGGCATTTCGTATCACAGTGAGACATCTATTATGTTGTTGAGGAAAATATTGGCAATCTGCAGGTGATTTTGCTACAGGCACCCATACGCATCCATAGCACATAACAAAACACTGAAATTTCTGAACAGAACCAAGGATTGTTCCTGTTATTGTCCCTGAGTTTCGGAAAAGGTGCATGTTTGTCTGCAATGGAATGCTTTCATAAAAAAGTCCAAAGCCAAGTTTGGCCAAGGAATTGTGATGGTAAACCCAATGTTAAATCAATATCAGACAAAAATGAAAACACAGTCTCTGGAGACACATATGTAGCAGCAGGTGTCTCAGGTAAAGGTGGTCTACTCAGCGTGTTAGCTCAGCTGTGAGGTTGTGTCCAAGGCAGGTGACACTCTGGGCCATGAACACACATTTGCTGTGTTTCAGTCGCAGCCCTGGGCAGAGAGCTTCTTTAACACCTGTTTTAAGTTATTCAGATGCTCTGCCTTCATAGCACCCATTATCAAAATATCATCTAGCTACACTGCTTAGTGCAGTTCCCTACACCACAGTGTCAATTGTCCTCTAGAAGATGGTAGGACTGGACACCACTCGAACACCAGCATGTTTGAATAAGCCCTTATGAGTGCTGATTATGACAAATTCTTTTGAACCTTTGTCAAGAAGCAGATGTTGATAAGCATGGCTCATGATCACTTCCCCTGCCATTTAAACATGGAGGCACAGGTTGACTCTTCATTAGCTTTCTCAAGTGTTTATCTGCCTGATTGTGTTGAGCTTTTCCCTGCCCAGATTTACCCTTTGAGCTCCTGCACTTTTTAACTAAGTGTCTCTTTTTGCAACAAAAATGATAGAGCATCTTCGAATTTGCAGAAAATAATGTACAACAAACACATTCCACCTTTTTACCAGTCTCTCTCCTGACTTAGTCCACTGTCACTGTCCGCGACCCCACATTTCTTCTCTGAATATCTTTGAAATCATTAGCAGCCATCGCCACACCTTGGAAAATCCCCAGGGCTTTTTTGAAAGTCAATGGTGGGGTCTCCCCCAGCACAGTATGGCGTCATTATGAATGCCACATACCAGACTGTCACGGAGCATGTTGTCCAACATTTCCCTGAAATCACGTGCTCTGACAGCTGCCATAGCTTGGCAATGAAGTCGACTACAACCTGACTTGGCTTCCTGAAATGGCTGCGAAATTCAATTTAATTTGGACTATCACAGGTTTCAGATTGTGGTGGTTCCTCACGAAACTGACCAGCTCATCATGTAGAATTTACCCTGTTTGGCTATATTTCTTATCAGCTTGTAAGTCTTTGGCCCACACACACTCAGGAGAACAGAGCACTTCTTATCCTCCTCAGTAATTACATTCCTGTCCAGTCTTCATTTCCCATCACACATTCACTGATAGTCCCAAACATAGTCTGAGTACGAGGCTTCTCATCCCCAAGTAGCTCCTCTGCCGTTTCCCTGTCTCCCCTGCGTGGCTCCTCCTCAGGCTTTGCACCGCTACTCATACAAGCCCCTCTAGCTAGCTAGAAGACTGCAGCCTAGCTCAAGCTAACAGAACAGAACAATGGGATGGCGGGTCCGAAGGCAAACAAACAAACGAAACCTCATCTCACTTTGTTGCCACTCAACAACTTATTGTCCTCCAATCAGCTTTATCTAGAACTGGCAAGATCAATGTTTCCACACATAGGGAACACAGGAAACACACAGGGCTAGAGGAATACACTCACACAAGCCTGGGAAGTGAAGTATGTCCCCACAACCCTGGAAACTCCAACTGAACTTGAAATCTCTTTACAAACAGCTACACCTTGCAGGAGTGAGGCCATATTAACATTGTCCTAATTACAACCCTGATTCCAGAAAGTTGGGACACTGTAAAACAGATATAAAAACAGAATGCAATCATTTACAAATCCATATCAATTTATATTTGATTGAAAAACAAGATGTTTAATATTCAAACTGCTTAACATTTTTGCAAGTGTACACTCATTCTGGATTTGATGTCTGGAGCATGTTCCAAACATTCCACAGGTAAACAGGTTCATTGGTAACAGGTGATAGTATCATGACTGGGTATGTAAAGGGCATCCTTGAAAGGCTCAGTCGTTTACAAGTAAGGATGGAGCCAGGTTCACCACTTTGTGAAAAAGTGCTCAGAGCTCATCTAAGATGGAATAACACAAAGTGGGAAAGTATGATGTGGTCTGAGGAGTCCACATGGTGGCCTTCAGGCTAAAGAGGACAGGGACGATCCAGGTTGTTACCAGCACAAAGTTCAAAAGCCATCATCTGTGATGGTGTGGAGTGTGTTAATGTCCATAGATTGGGTTATTTACACATCTGTGAAGGCACCATTAATGCTGAAAGGTATAGATTTCAGATGTTGATGCTGCCACCCAGATGTCTTTTTCTTTAACGTTCCTGCTTATTCCAGCAAGAAAATGACAAGCCCCATTCTGCATGTGGTTACAACAGCATGGCTGGCGGGTCTGCAGTCCAGACCTGTCTCCAATTGAAAAGTGTGGTGTGATGTAACATTGTGGTAAACATGCCCTTTACTCATGTTCTACACAGCATTCCAACTCTTTTGGAATTGGAGTTGTAGTATTAACTCATTTTTTCAAATTTGGTTTATTATTATTCAATGCACACACATGCACAAATGTGCATGAACACAGATGACATTAGAATTCCAGGCACACGCCGGCAATATGGTCTAATGACGTGCTCCATAACTTGCAACATGTGGGGTGTTGAACATAAAACATTTACACGTGTTGTCAATGAGGCAGAAAAAATGAGCAAGGAAGCAACTTGATTTAAATATGGCAATTTATCATCAATGACTCCTGGCTATGTGCTGACACTTTGTCTAGATTATTGGTTGCAACATGGACGTTATCCTTAGCTCGCCACATTTGTCTCACAATTTCAACATGTCTCTGTCAGCTGGATACACTGCTTCTGCAAAAGTCAGTGATGTTATGGGGAGGAGGGACAAGCAGCAATCCAGGTGGTAATGACAGTACATGCAGCACGCTGCATGCATTTACAGTCATTTTCACCGCTCCCCTCCATTGGACATTGGACATTATGCATCTCAATCTCTCTAAAGGAGTGGAAAACTGTTTTGAAAAGGCACTTGTAAAAGCAAGTGCTGGTTCTACAGTGCACTGTAGTAGCAGGACACTAAGCCATGTATATTAATCTCTCAAGATGCAGTGCTGTTCTGCACTCTCTCATGGGCAGTGCACAATCGTCAAAGCACACGGATTAATTATTATATTAGGAGTAATGTTACTGCACCTTATTATCTGGTCTTATTCCTCCTGTGTGATTGTGTTACACTGTTGCGCGATAGCAGAGGAAATACACCACCAGTTACTCTTCTTAAGCAAAGCTAGTGCTTGTCTGTGTAGCTTTGAAGTGAAAAAAGACTCAAAGTATGCTTTCCCTATTTTTAACTTGGTGTAACTCAGAGTCAGGGTTTATCGTTTCCATTTCCTTTGTAAGGATTTTCATTTCAGTCCTGTAATTTTTTCTTTTTTGTGTGTGTGTGCACCAGCTCTCCAGATGTGGAATCAAAAGTTGGTGTTCTTCTCAGCTTCCTCTCAAACTTTCACTTTGATTTTGCTCACTGTCTTCATATTCAGCCCTCTGCCTATGTCACTGCGTGTTACACTGCAACTACCACTGGTTGGTTTGAAGCTGTCACTTTTGTCTGACGTAAAAGAAATTACAATTCTACATTTCAATTTGAACTTTAAAACCGACTGACAATATTCCCATGTTGGCCTTTAAAGCACTGTCTTGCTGAGGGTGGTGAATAACGTCTCCTACAGCCCTTAGCTGCCACAGTGAATGCTGTCACAAAGCCCTGTGCAGGATTTTGAAACCAGACTCCTAGTAATGGCTTTCTGAATGTGTCTTTACCTCTGACTAGCTCCCTGAGTCACTGAAACCCTTAAACATTCATGAATATTTCCCTTTTTGCTTAAAAATCTGCCAGCAGTGCACAAAACAGTTGATAATCGATCTGAAGCTGTAGGTGGGGGCGGTCAACAGAGTTAAAATAATAAAATTCTAATTGAGCATTGCGGTGCAGGTATTGATTTTAATCCAATTCTCCTCCTTTAATCAATCATTTTTCGGCAGCATTAATTCTTGTTTCTTCACAGCCAGAGGTAACCGGTGAGGTGAAAGGAAAAGGCTTTCAACCCTTTTGTTTTGCCAAAGCAGCTGAACAAGTACAAGTATTTCATAGGGAAGAAAAAATAGATTTGTAATCTCACTTGGTATCTAGAACAGCAACTACTTTTAAAGAAACATCTTTGGATTTAAATGCGCTCTCTATTCAAGAGTCAAGAATTACAGTGAAAACAGAGTCAGAGTCCATCCTCTCCTGGTTTAATGTTACTTGTTACTACAAAAATAGGGAACCATTTTATGATTGCTTCATTCATAAATCCCTCTCGATGAAAATCATTTGATTCTGTGCATGTTATCTTGGACTGGGGTGAAGTGAGCCCGGGTACTCCATGATTAGATCAGCAGACCATGGACAGGGAGCAGTATAATACAACCCAGAAATCTAATTTGATTTGGAAAGGATCGGAAAATGTAATTTGATATTCCTTATCTTGCTTTGTGCTGGATAGAGGAGAGGTAGAAAAAGAAAAAAACAGAACACGATGGCCGATGTGAAAGTTGTATTGATCTCATATTGTACGAATTGAAATTGGCCTGGGCTGTTAACAGAGCCTTAACACACACCTCGAGTCATCCAGAAGCAACGGGAGCTGTTTACGTTGAGGTTTACGTTGGAGTGGTTGTTGCTGCTTGATTTTTGCAACTGCAATTTCCTTCCAGCTTTGCCAACATAGCAGTTCTTGCCTACAGATGAGAGATGAAAAACAGAAATATGAATCTGAGTCATCAATCAGCAATCATCATTTTGGTTATAAGCCCCCTGTCTCTAATGAGGCCTCAAACTACAACTCTCTCCTTCGGACATAATCACACATGCAGCAACACATGACGTGGAAAAGAAGGTAATATTTGAGAGTAAATAAAAAGATCACTGAGCCAGAGCAGAAGAAACATCAGTCTGTTTGAAGCTTAAATGTACATCAGGAACTTCTACAGCAAAAAAACCTCTTACAGGTTCAGATAAGGATGAGATACACTGTCATCCACAACTGAAGTGTAGCTTGTTAATGACTTAGTCTGTCAGTTACCCGCCATTTGGCCAATTAGCTCACCAGCCAGCCAGTCAGTGATATTATATTACATTTGCTGGTGTGAAAGGAGATTAAAAGATTGACTTAATCATTTAATCTCCTTTCACACCAGCACTTCATATATATACATGTTTATACATGTACATACAGTAAATGTGCTGGCAACATTATATGATGGTCTCATGTTTGAATAAGCCCCTGAGCCTCTTTTCTGTAATCACAAAGGCAGTGTCACTTGGTGGGAACATTTTCTAACACTTCAAAATGACTCAAGTCTGAAATGATGTCAAATGATGTTTTCACAGAAAAGTACAGTACACAATGTTTTAGAGGTATTAAAAGTCCAGTTTGTTTCAGCTTCTTACCTTTAGTGTCTGTGATGTGTATACTTTGGAGTGAAACAGAGTTAACAGAGTTAAACAGAGTTAGTTAAGGCAATGGATTTGCTTGCTCTAAGGTATTTATTACTTAGCAAGCACGATTCTCTGGAATCATGTGATACAGACCTGAAGAGGACTGACTGCCTATGCTGGTCATCCCAAAATCACTTTTGATTGGATAAATGTATGCAAGTATATGGCCCTGAGTTCCAGATAAATGATGAAATTTTCATTGATGATGATAAATTTTAAAACCTAAACACCTAAAAAGGCTGTAGTTTACATTTGGCTAGCCCTAACCAAGAAACAACACAACAGTTTTTAACGCTGGGTCTTTAAGAGCACTGCAATAAATCTACCATTAAAATAAAATCAGTTTAATAACATAAAACATTAAATGAGCCAGCTTAAAGTTGTTGAGGAGATTCTTCTGATGTCAGTGCAATCTATAAATTATGTTTTCTTGCATTTTTTCCCCCTCTGGCGTTGTAGGGAAAAAAAGATGTAAACTCTTGAAAAATCTCAATAATCACCAGACCATTATCTCTGCTTTCATCCATGTCATCTACTTACAGTATGAACTATGCTTGGCCTCTGTAGAACTGTATAAATTAGGCTGCAGAATTCTTTATTCTAGCTAATAAAGACTGAGAAACTGTGAAAAGCAGTGAAAAGCAGGCCAGGCATCCTTTGTGCTCATGATGGACATTAATTAAGGCTTGAACTGCAAAATAAGTTTTGAAATTCACCACTGATATACTGTGAACTCATTCTCTTCTGTGCTGCTATTTTGTATTTGGCTCCACTTCCGTGCATAAGATGTAAAATTGCATGTGAGCATTGTACCTGAAGGTTTTTTCATGTTTGGAAAGGCCAGTACGAAATATTTCTATAACAGAGACCTGCATTTGAATGCTTAAAGCTGTGACGATAACAGACAGATGAATCCAACAATGTCAGCCAGCCTACTCATTCTCTCACCTGCTCACTCATTCACTCTCTCACCCACACTTTAAATTGTGCTTGTCTCTGTCAACAAACTGGATTTCTCATGGCAGACAGCGCCACTGCTCTACACAGAGCAAAGGATGTAGTGGCCTAATGCAGGTCATTTATATTGTGCAGCCAAGCTCATTAACTCAGAGCCTAATGTTTGTTTGTTTGAGCTTGTTCCATTTGATAAAACGCTGTTGCAGACCAATTGGACCTTTTTGAGCTGCCAATAGGGGCTGCCATATTAATGCACTGCATCGACTGTTAAGGGAAAGAGAAAAGTATGACTGTGAGAGGCTTTCATGTGACAAAATGCCAAATGACAGGAAGCGCTCTGATACAGTATATATCAAAGTTTTTTTGATTTCCTTTTTGGTTTCATCATATTTTTATATCATGTCTTTGATAGCTTGAAAAGAAGGCTGAGGCTCATCTCCCACTTTTCTCTGAGGGTGTCCTCCACTGACAAGCACAACGACCTTGTCACATTTTTTTCACAGCTTTTTGACCACGGGCTGTAATTATTTAATGAGAGTCCCCGTGTACCCTGGCCTGACCCCACCTCACGCCTGTCTCCCCCTCTACATGTGCAACGATATCTCCGCTTGGATCTTTGCTTGCTCTTTTGTTCCACTCACTGTCTTTCATTGTCTGACTGTCTGTCTGACAGACTGACCAATCAGCCAAGTGACTGACAGACACATGGACATTCTGTCCTTTTCATTTTTGTCAAGGTTAAATTTTAGCGATAATGAGATGAAAATCATGACCTCAGTTTTGGTTGTCATTGCCAGTTTGGAGGATGAAGACCAGTGTTGTGTTTATTGGCATTTGTCTACCAGTCTACAGCCATGCTAGTAGCTCTGTGAGGCTGTACTAAGGCACAGCAGTGTTTTGAGTAAAATGCTAACATTAGTATTCTAGCACATGCACATTAATGTTTCTCTTACTGGTGCCACATCACAACATCCCTTTTTTAGATCTGGTTAAGTTTTCTAAATATAAAACATTCATGGATGGAAGAAAACAACAATAAAAACAAAAACATAATCCAAATATTGTAATGGAATGCTTTCTGGAATTTTATTTTTATTTTTATTTTTTGCCACAGATAATGTTTTAGTTGCAGTACCAGCTCTTTTAATACATCGATGTATGGAACAAGCCCAAACCTTGGTCAAACAATCGGACACAGACAGCAGTGAAATGTCAGTTTAATTGAGAACAGAAAAATGCAAATTTCTGAGCTAATTTATCTAGCAAATGAGCAAGCAAGGTTCAACTGCTGCTCCATTGAATGATTATGATCAGCCTTTCTTTTGTCCATGAACATACTGTTGACCACACAAGCAAAACAAACAAAGTTTTTGAAATGCTGCTCTCCAGGATGACCTGGAGAAGAGGTCACTGAGGTCACACTAACCTCAGTGATGGCTGGAACTGTTTCTCTTAGAGGAGGCATCTGACGTCAGATGATAATGATGATGGTGCTACTTGCAGCTGGTTTTCCAGGTTTGGGTCAGTGGTGAGCAGAACAGATCTTTGCAGGATTCAGTTTTGAAAGAGCTGCTCACAGTAGTAGGCTCTTCCAGACATGCAAACTTCAGTGCATATACGTCCGCAGAATGGGAAAATACTATATAATCATACACTTTAAAGAACTTGAGCAGAAGGAGGTTGTTGTACCTAGCACATCAGCTGGTTCCATATTATATGGCGTCTCAAATATGTTCCACAGCATGGTGCCGCAACTTTAATTTCCCTGATTGATTTCACATTTAAAAGCAGAGAGCTGAGAAGCTGCTGGAGAAGCTCTGAGGAGTACTACTGTCTGCCACGAAGGCCAAATCACACAGACACTCGCTATCACTGAGTTATAGTAAGTGGCCAAACTGACACTTTCGAACAATTTTACTTTGTCCGGTGTTGGCAGCTTTACAGCTGCTGCAAATTCTCCCTCTGAATGAGGTTTCAGCTTCTTAGCCACAGTATTATTTATCCAAGGCTGTTTTTCCTGCAGCTCATTCGATTTAGCATGTTTGAAGCTGTGATGACACTTGAGATTGTTCTTTTTCATCACTGCACTGGTGTCCCCAAAAACTAATATGAAAAAAAGATTGTTTGTCCATTTCTTTTGGAAAGTGTGAAATTCTGCATTGACTCCTTTTCTTGACTGTGTCGTGTGAACTGCATACAACCTGAACACCAGACGTTCCACAGCCCGACCAGCTGCTTACAGCACACCGTACTCTTGGCTCCAAGCTTGCTACTGGTAAACTTGCAACAATTTGTTTTGTACTTCATACTGTAAACCCTGATGTTGTTCTGAGAGTTGTTTATGAGATGAATGAACAAGCATATATCCTTAGAGTTTACACTGATCTGAGGACTGGTCTTGTTGCTCTGTTTAATCCAGTGAACTTTGCACTTTGTGTAAAAGGAGTGCTTTCTCATAAACATAATCTTGTTTATGGGAAAGCACTGCTATGGGATTTGATTCATGGTACTTGTAATGGCACAATCTCATTTAAAAAGAATAATATATTGAGCTTTCTGTTGTGCTACCTAGCAGCTAAAATATAACTTGAATAATGACTCTGTGTCTGTGTCTATAACTTTATTTATTTGGCCATTTTCATTTTCAGATCCACAGGATAGTGGAATGTAAATACAAATGTGTGTACACTAAAATACATATACACCATTTGGATTTTACAGAACTAGATGTTACCTGATAATTGTATGGGAGGTCCCTGTGTTGAGAGAAGTAATACTATTGGGAAAAGTTCATGCTGCAGTATCAAGGAGAGCATCAGAACTCCCTTACAAACTAGGAGTGATAACACCAAACTAAACAACACACACACACACACACACACACACACACACACACGCGCACACACACACGCGCACACACACACACACACACACACACACACACACACACACACATACACACGGTGTGTTTTTATCACTTGTGGGGATATTACATAGACTTACATTAATTTCCTGGAGCCTTACCCTTACCCTAACCATAACCACTATTTGCCTATTCCTAACCCTATATCTAACCTAACCTTACCTAACCCGTAACCCTATCCTCAGTCTTCACCCTAAAATTTAATGATTTACATTAAGGTGACCTGCATTTTGTCCCCATGAAGCAGGTGAATCCCCACAATGTGACTGTGTAAACATAACGTGATAAATACCTGGTCACACACACACACACACACACACCCACACACACACACACACACACACACACACACACACACACACACACACACACCCAAAGCGGTTACTAATAGTGTTCAAAATGAAAGTTCTGTAGTTCTGGACCATGAGAGCCATTTGACTGAGGAAGGATGAGAGCAAGTGAAAAGGGGAAGGATAACACATGTCCATTCTAACATATAAAATGCAATGCAGCATGTCAGTATTGGTCAATTTGAGACATACCATCATGATGTCCACTGACTATAGACCAGTGATCATCAGCTGATGGCCTGTGGGTAACATCTGCCATAGCCTCCCTTCAGGCCCACAGAATACAGTATTAATGAATTCAGAAAGGGTGTGCATCAACGTTACTCACCAGTGGAAGACTCACAGTCCGTCCTGAAAGTGACTGTTGTAGATTAGTTCACCATTGTCTGGTAATGAGCCAATAAGTCCATCTTTTATAGTTCTCCAAGCCTTTGTAGAATTATCCTCTAACTCCATCCTCTTTACTCCATGGATCCACCATCAAACCACTCAGCGCCCTGCCTGGCCATTCCCTGGAGCTCACAGCAGTGCCCTGGCTGGACTAGTGTGGTTGGTTGGAGAATCACTCAGCTTGTCTATCAGACACTAGAGGTGTCAGGTTAATTTTGTTTTGGAGAACTGTTGTATTGAGTTTCAAACTGAGTACATTTGTTTGTTTTCTGGCATCCTGAATAGTTTTTATTTGTTACGATAAGGACATTGGTTGTTGATGGGTGGGTTTTGTGTCAAGAGCTGACTGCCTTCATGGCAGAGGTCTGACAGCATTTTTTTCTAGTTACCATAAGGATTTTCCATGTTTTTTAGGAGTCACACTGATAAAGGCTTATAAAAATAACATCAATTTGTAAGAAGGTGGAAATGTTAAGTCCTAAAGAAATATTTATCTGTTTTTTTTTTGAAAGTCCAGTCCACACAGCGTCTCCTTGGGAAAGTTCTGGCCCTTGGACAAATGTAGTTGATGATACCTGCTATAGACTAAAGTAATCATAAAGAATTGCTTGGTGGATTTTTCAGTAATGCCAAGCATATCCATTTAAACAATTTAGGGAATAGACAAAGCAAATCTTTGACACTGACAGCTATTGGTATCACATTGGAAGAAGAGAAAAATGTGAAACATTGCAAAAATGCTTTTTATGCTTGGCTGAGATGGAAAAGTGGATGTGTCAATAAAAAGAAAATACGACAAACATCTTTCATATACCAAGACGATAAGCATGTGACAAAGATCTCACAAGCTTCTGCTGTACTGGAGAGACAAACAAAAAAAAAAAAAAAAAAAAAGAACAAAAATGGCAGCAGATGAAACATCTGTGTGAGTGATCCAATGAGACTGTATTAATTACCTGAATTAATACATGAAAGAGCAAACTTGCCAATCTTATTCTTTCATCACCTGAACCTCATAAGTTGGAAAAATAGAAATAATGTAAACTTTAAAATAAACACTTGTCTTTCAAAGTTGTATTTACTCTATATAACAATATAACAGGTGAATGAGTTGATAAAATGACTGGCATATAGAGTTGAACAACCTTGCCTGCATTATGTGATTTCTTTTCTGGAATTCCTGTATTCATTGGTTAAAGAAAAAGAGGGCTAATAAGTTCCCACTCTTGGGGGATTTAATATAATCAATACATCTCATGATGATGTCCCTGCAGAGTATAAGCAATTGTTTGATTGAAGTGCTTCATGTAAACAGAGATTCACTGGAAAATTATATAACATACAGGAGATCAGGGATGCTATTAGATTGCTGACTATGGTGTGCTCCTGGAGAGTATGTCTATTCATCTAATTTCTATTAAAAATTCAGTTGTCTTGGACTTCATAATTGGGCAAATACAGGTTTTTAGAAGTACCTCCAGCTCAAATGCTGCCTCATCCCATTAATGAGATCTGGCTCTAATTTGACAACAGAAATCAAGGTCTGCTAAAACATGCTTATCAAGAAAATGTGCTGCTTCAATATTTTGGGACTATATTTGAGATGCCAATGCACAAACCTTGATATGAAGAGTCTAAAGACATCAAGGTCTGTTTTTGAAAATAAGGAGGCCATTCATAGACCATGTTAGCATCAGATAATTACTGAGAATATGCCTCACTGTTTATAATAAGCAATACTTTGTAGCTGTATGATAAATCCTGCTATAAGTACAGGTACATTCATTTTTATTAGCCTGGCTAGTAGCACAGCTCTAAGGATGGAAGCATGGTCGATCACCTGGTCTGTCCATCACCTTATTCCACACTAAAATATCTTAACATCTACTGTGTAAGTTGAATTGCTTAGATCGTTGTGCAGGAATTCATGGTTCCCAGTGGATAAATCCACCTTGAAGCTGTGAGCTTTGAGTAAAATCTCTGAACAATAGCTGATTGCTGTGAAATTTTGACAGACATTTCCATTTCCCCTGAAGGTGACTTGAAATAACTTTGTTCCCTGGGTTTCACAAATGCCATCATCAGGACAAAACTTCAATAAGTCCAATACTGTGATTTATGGCAAAAATGCCTATAAAACTAATGACATTTCCATCAGCCTCAGCTGTACTTTGGTTTTACTGCTAATTAGCTGTTAGCATGCAAACATTCCAAACTAAGATGGTGAACATGGTAAACATTACTCCTGCTTAAACTGTGACCATGTGAATTTGCATATATTAGCATTAAGCTCTTAAAGTTCAGAGCCCTGTATTGCCTAAATACAGCTTCATGGGTTTGCTAGACTTGATGTATGCAAGAAAGGTAGTTTGGTGGTGGGTGACGAGCAAAGAAATAAAGAGAAAATGATAAGTTCAGAAATACTTTAATTAATCTGTATGGTTGTTCATGTATAAATAAATGGACTTTTAAATTTGGCCAAAGTGTGGATATGATCTGTGCGATACATTTGACCAAACATTATGTTTCAGTGTTCAGTCGTAGTGGATGAAGCATAAAATATTATAACATTTGGCCTCCCTATGGCAACCAGTTTCCCTACCACGATTTCACAAATATGGAATGGTATCCATAGAATATATTCATCACATTATGTATGCATTGGCACATTTCAGTCTAACCCCTTAGTGTGCATAATACAGTCCCATGCATATTCATACAATGGTCCCCCAGTAGAATCCAGGGAGAGGTATGTGTATGTGCAAAAGAGGGAGAGACAGCAATCAGCCAGCCAGCCAAACAGGAAGGTATGTGGGTCCAACAGTTCCCTGGCTGTGTGGAGACATTGTGGGGCTGCCCAGCACCAGAGGTCTGAACAGATGGATTTGGTGGGGCGCACCAGAAGGTTTTCGGGGAGAACGTAGTCCTGATGTTCACGGCTAGCTGACTCAACCACTGGGGGGCTTGCCGACAAGACCAGAGGGAATGGGGACACAGCAAAAGGAAAATATCTGTGTGTCTGTCTGTGTGTTGGTGATCTGAAGGGTAAAATGGTCTCCTCTCTTGTTTTTTTTTCTTCTGTTTGCCATGTTTTAGCTGTCGAACAGCAGGCCGCGATTATAAAAAAGCAATTATGATCTGTCTGACTGAGCACATCACTGAAAGTGCCTCCAACCAACAAAATGAGTTACAGTCCAAATGGAGGGAGTGACACAGCACTAGTCATAGTAATAAGAGGTGAAATGTGAATTCCCCACAGAGTCATTGTTCACTGTACATCCATCATTCATTCAGTGATAATGGGGCACTGCAACAAAACTGCCACCTGACAGAGAAAATATGGTTGGAATAAATTTGATTTCCATCAAAACCTTCACAGTGTGGGCAGTGGCAATGGTGTGAAGTATTTAGTGAATCATGGGTGTCCACTCGGCTTGTGATTTGACCAAGCCACACAGGTCAACTCATTAGTAATGGTCACAGTTACAACAGAAAACATATAAATAGATCAAAAACTACTTGAGAAGCAACACAGTACAGGAGAAATTAATTAGTTTACTATGAATTTGCAACTTTTCCATTTTTGTCCTTTGTCCATAATAAGCTGTTTACTTCTATCCTAAAGATGGTGCTTTTAGAGAGGGCCCTACAGAGTAGCCAAATTGGAAAATGCTAGTTTGGCACCTGTGGCTTACACACAACAGTAGTATGAGCTAAATGATAGCTTTTGTATGGCAACATGCTCATAATGATGTTTTAACATGCTGATGCTTAGCAGGTATAGCGTTTATGCTAATTAGCACTTAACATAGTTTAACCCATAATACAGTTGAGGCTGATGGGTACACCATTAGTATTTCAAGTGTTGGGTAAAAACCAAAGGAATGGACAAATTAAAATTTGGACTTGACGATGGCACTAGATGAAAATTTAAGACATCACTGAAGTTATTACAGTTCATCCTGAGGGAAACATGGATGTCTGCACCAAATGTCATAGCAATCCATCCAATAGTTATTGAGTTATTTCAATCTGAACTGAAAAATGTCTTCTAGTGGGACTAAGTTAGGGGTTAGGGTAACACCAAAATCATGAGAATTCATCCTCATCATGGACAACTGTACCAAAATCTGTGCAAATCCATTTAGTATATTTAGAGATATTACACTGGGTAATTAAAAATGGTGACCTGCTAAATGGTGCATGGTTCATTATGCATTATCATATCACAGGAAAACAGATTAGAATTTTATTTTTGGTCCACCAGATACTTGATGAATTTAGGGAATTAATTTATTCTGCTGTTTTTGGTTATTTTTGAATTGCATATCATAGTTTTTTTTGAACATCTCTCAGTTTTCTTTCGTACTTCTCACCTTTTCTGAGCTTGCTCATGATAATGAAAGAAAAACTGTCATATCCTGCCAGGAACTCTGGGAAGTGACCATGGTTTGCAATCCTACATTTCTTTGCAATATTATTACCCAACCAATCACCATTGAGCTTCTTTTCAGTTCTTGCTGGTGTGCCAACCTGAGTTGGCCAGAAAGTGGACCAGGAAATGGTCAACTCAGGTTGCACTTGAAAACGTACAAATACAAGTACAAATGCTTCATTTATTACATGACTGACATCATCCAACATATGCATTGGGGTTAAAGTACAAACAGTAAACACCACACATTTACAGACACATACACATCCACACGATCTTTCTTTAATAAATGCTAAAATAATCCTGTACTGTAAAACCCTGTGGGTAGGAATTTAAGCACCCAGCACACTGACAAAGATGACTAGATGATTAGAATTCAAAGCAGAGAGCAAAGCAATTTAAAGTACCACATCTTGAGCCTTAATCACATGCATTTATAATTCACACATGGATCAACTTCTAAGCACAAATCACATTAGCAAATATCAAGTGACATTTAGAATCAAATTTCCTGTTTAGGAGAGGACATTTTAAGAGATCCATCTATTATTGTTTACCTAACATGGTTATGTAAAACAAATAATGATACTATCAGTACTGTATGGGCATGGGGGAGTTTTAATGCCTATAGTGTAACACAGTGAGAAATTGTAAATTGTTCACTATACACTACAACATGATGAATTACTAGTTACAATTATTTGTGTGTAATTAAATTAAATTAATTAAACCTGACCTGGCTTTCGTTGGTTTTAACACAAGTTTGGACACAAGCACAAACCTGTAGGTACATTACTGTAAAGCAATATAAAGTAAGAGCCAATATGCTACTATAATAATAAGCAAGTAGTTTCTTTTGTACATGTGTACCTTAATATGGAGTGTTACCACAGCTTTGAACATAGAGTTAATGTGTAAATGAACAGCTTGTACCAAACATGCATGGAACCAAAATGTTAAATGATTGATAAAAAAAACCTACTGTAACTTATAAACTGTCTTTCTCTCTCACTTTGCCAATCATCTGTGTTGATGCGTGTCATGTGTTGCAAGTAGATATGCACAGGCAAGTGGGAAGAAAGACTGATAATCATTAAATAAGATTACAAAGAAGAGCTCCTTAAGCGCCTTAAAATGTCCGATGATTCAGGCAAGGCCACAGCATTGTGGACACCTGGACACCTTGTTGTGACAACAGATAAAAATTTCACAGGCTACATACAGTCTAGAGATTGTAGTGGAATTCTGACGTACAGTAGAAGAAAAACCAGCCACATCCTCTCTGCAGAGACACATCCAGAAGCAGCTAACCACACACAATGTAGCCAATCTTCATAGTGTCCAAACAATCACCAGCTGCTGTGAACTTGCAACTAAAAAGTGTGGACATTTCATACAATAGCCGGACAGGGATTTAAGCTAATTAATGTGCACACTAGCTATCGTTACATGACAGTGGAGAGTGTACTTCCAGACTCTTCTACTAAATCCCAAAAATGTAAGGACATTGTTGACCACAACGAGGCAGGACTTGTCAAATTCAGCTGGGAAAGACATGGTCTGTATTGGAAAAAGTGAAGCTGATCTGGTAATCACTCAGGCACATAATTTATTATTTTGAGATGCTAGTGCGGGTAATTGACTGTAAGGTATGGATTGCCTCTAAACCTCTGGCTTATCGGTTAGTAGCAGTTATATATTTTTTGTACTGGCAGACTGCCATATTCTGCGTTGGTCTATTGCTGCTGTCAAATTCATTATTTTAAGTTTGGAGAAAGCCTTTCCAAAGCATATAACTTGTCTTTGAAGAACAAACTACAACAAAAATAAAATCCTGGTCTCAGGTCAGCTATTAGATTCAGCAGTACCAGGCAGGTTCTGTCAGCTCAGATTTGTGAGGTGCAGGTATGGATTTGTTTTGGGTCGTGGTTTTAGGCCTGTGCTGAACTCGAGTATGTGACCATGTTATTATCAACAGACGTGACAGGTCAGTCCTGTCCGGTAATTGGCAATAACCTTTGAACTTGATGATAGAATGAAAATCAGTTGCTTCCTTGGCTACAACCACGCAGTCCCAAACCTCTTCACTCTCTTCTCTGGGTTCTTAACTTTCCAGGCACATTTATGCCCACCCTTCAGCTTCAACCCAGCATGCTTCAGGGTCCAGTCATGCTCATTCACATCTGCCGCACCATGATCCATTAGAAGCCAGTAGCTATCGTTCACCCCCAGGGACTACTGCTTGTGCCCTCAGCAGCTGATTAGTTTGGCGCTGCCTGCTGTGCTGTTATCTGTTTAGCCTCTCAGGAAGAGACACCATAAAAACAGCAGGGAGGCTGACCTCAGGCCCTTTACCACCAGCCTTTTTACTACCCCCAAACCCTCCTCTCTCTCAGAACTCTGAATTAATGAATGTGCAGCAAGCTGTGTGAAGAGTAAACACTTGCTGCTGGTCCTGCATAAAGGTGGGCTTCATCTTTCAAATCATAAATAGACATTTGTATGACAGGTTCAATAAATGCAACAGAAGGAGGTGAGTCATTTGACAGGAAGGACGTGAGTCACTGTTAGACAGCTCGATTGATGTTTCAGGAGACCTTTGAGATTCCTTTCACAATGGAGTGATACACATCAAGTTATTTATAGAAAACACTGATGTCTGCACAGTGAGGCTCCAACAATAGCAACTTAAAGTGTGTAGATCCAAAAGTGTTCTTTCCTTTATATTTAAGTTGTAGACAGAAAGTATATAAATTGCTTCATAATCCAGACCAGAGGAAAGTTGATATTACAATATCCATAGTATAGATTTTCTCACAGCAGTTTGACTTGCCAAACACAGCTTGATGTACATAATAACATTAATAGTGAATGAATTCATCTGAGGTGTGCCAATGCTCTGGAACTGGCGCTGTAAAGACTAAGCTTTTTGCAAGTCTTAGTTGCACACCGAAATGGAATGGAGCCATCAGCATGTTATTAGTTAAGCCTTTGTTTGACAAGTCAAATGTCTCCCTGGAGAAAAGTTTATGCATGAGAAAGCAGTTTTTATTCCTGTACAAGTAGCCAGCTTTTAAGACAGTTTCACATATGACTGAGGATTCTTACAATGGAGGAATCTCATTGGTAGCATCATTTACTTTAATGCACATTTTAGTCTAGAGCAGCTCTAATATTGTCTTTTAAGCCTTGTCTTTTTCAGGCTTTCAATGAGACAGAGAACAACAACTAATTTCATTGCCATTTTACTGTAACCTATGCTGCCATTATCACAAGGACAAACTAGACAGACCATTAACGCTTTAAAGCAGCTACAATCTACATTTTCATTTGGGATGGGCATGACAACTCAATTCACATGTCAGTATCCTTTCAATGCATCAAGTAACCACATTTTTTTGCTTTGTAAAAAAAAAAAATACATATAAATATCAACATAACTTGACCCTGTTCTTTATTAAAAGTTTACATTTCTAATATAGAAAAAAAAAATGCTAGATGTGTGCAGCCGCAGATGACATCCAGCATTTTCACTCAGACTTCACGCCATCTAATGTTACAGGCAGAATGGCAACCAGTGATGTTTAAAAGTATTGAACGTATTTGACAAATTGAATGAAATGACTTACGTATCACAGAACAGCTGTTTTGATGACTAACCATTTGCTCATTATAGACAAGTAGAAAACAGCAGAGCCAGAAAACCGCAATCTTTCATCAGATCATCACAAAAAAGGTGACTGGAGATATGTTCCCATTAAGCTTTGGGAAGGAAGAAGGCTTCCCTGAGATGATGGCATTTGTTAAGTTGGAGTAAGACTCGTGGACAGCTCTAACCATGGAGTCACATGTAACCATAACCATATGCAACCCTTAACATTATGACCACCTGTCAAATATTGTGTTGGTCCCCCTTTTGCTGCCAAAACAGCCCTGACCCAGCGAGGCATGGACTCCACGCGTGTGTTTGGTCTTGCCTGCTCGCTAACTGTAAAAGAGTAGGCTACCAGTTTGTGTGGATGTCAAGCGCTAAATGCCGAATTGGATGCGAACAAGATTCTGAATGGAAAGTTTAGTTTCAAAAAGTTGCCAGATGGGTCGACTGACAAGACCAAAGTTATCTGTGTGTATTGTTGGTGTGAACTGAGTCATCACTGTAGCACATCCAGTCTGAAATACCACTTCATGGCCAAACACACGGCTAATGTGAATTCTCCGCCGCCTCCTTGTTAAAACCAGGCGACAATGGATGGCTTTCGACAGAGGCATATGGATACCGCAACTAAGAACAAGCTTACTGCAGCCATAACCAAGTAATGTTCATTCTTTCTGGAGAGAAATAAGAGGCTGGGTCGATCAGCCTCTGGTGAATAAACAGAAGAGCAGTACAGTCTGACTGCTTGTATGTTCAAAGGAAACTTAAGAAAGGAAAGTTTAAGCCTGGTTTAACTGCACTATAGGCTGAGTCCTAGTTTACAATGATGTGCACTTTGTAACTTTATCTTGTATCACCCTGTTTTGATCTCTTAGAAAGGGTTGTTGAAGGGGCTTTTTTGTAACTAAGTATTTATTTTTTGTCATCTGTTTATTGACAGTGTTAAATCGTGTGAGATTTTGCTTCAAATGTGAACGACTGCTCAAAGTGAAAATGTTAGTGTGAAATAAAACACTACACTTTGTTGTTTTCAATAAAAAACCTTTGCACAAAGCAAGCCTATCTACTTTTCCATGTTGATAAGAGTATTAAAATGATAATTAATGGGACATTTAGAA